>JAOEHI010000007.1:311885-322513 GCA_025447815.1 Percopsis transmontana | reverse complement strand
CCCAACTTGTTCTAGTTTGTGTTTCCTGCTGTGAGTTAACCATTTTTTTCTCCCCGGGGGCTGTGCTTGGGGGGGGTCGGCGGGCGCCGGCCGGGCCCCCCCCCCCCCCCCCCCCCGCACAGCTGACGGAGAGACACGCTAACAACATGGGGCAACGAGGAGGTGTCGATTGGTCTGGGGGCAAAATAGACCTGTATCCGACGCAGGCGCAGACCCACACACGAAGACCCACACACGCAGACTCCCGGCTCGCTCTTTCTCTTTCAGTCTCTTATTTATGATGGCCTTGGATGGAGCTACGCCGGCCGAGGGGGCCTGGCTTTGGCTTAGTTGTAGACTTGATTTTTAAAAGGGTGTGGAAATAGGGGTTGGATGGTTTCTGAGCAAGGTGTCCATGTCCTATTTTAGAACTAGAGTGCTGCCGTGTACACAATGGCAGTGATGCACGCATTTCTGAACCTTATGGGCCCATGTGTGCTTTTATAGTGATGGTGTGCAACTGTTGGCGGTAGGAGGTAGGGGCTGAGGAAAACTGGTGCCTGGAAATGCACAGACGTGCTACATGGTTCTGTGCATGTGCGTGCACATTTGCCTTGACCAATCGCACGCTTTTGTACAGAATTTAATAGGGCTGGGGGGAATCGCGATACTGTGCTTCCGCAATTTTTATATATCGTCAGGTTGGCTAAAAAAAATCTTATCTATAGAATCGCAATACACACAGTATCGCAATACATATCGAATCGGCACTCAAAAATCGTTGTAATATCGAATCGTGAGGTCCCTGCCGATTCCCGGCCCTAGAGCTTAAACAGAATAGCGGCGTGGCTTTTGTTAAATGCAGTTCCTCTTAATTTGGGTACTTCAGGCTAAACACGAATACTGCTCAGGTATATGCGAATGTACATTCCATATTGAAATTCTTTGCCCAAACTGTTTTAAAATACTTACAGTATATTGTGTAATGATAAAGCATGCCTTTTGAATTATTTGTATGTATACAGGAAGAAAGCAAAGACTTTTATTAATATATCAACTTCCCATTTATCTTTACAAGCTAGACCCCACAAATAGGATAATCCTACTTAGATCCACAACGAGCATACACGTGAGCAAACAGAACTATTTTTTTTTTTTAAACCCTGCGGAGATTAAGTTTTCCTCCCTAAAAATCCCCACGGGTGGTAATAACATAGTGAAAAGCACTCGGAGATATTCATCCCCAGATCTGTAGCAGGCTAGATCCTAATCCCTCTGCACTCTGGAGGGGTACCGCACTCCCATTTACCGAGGTCTGTCTTTTCTCAACCCCAACTCTGGCCAGCGTGCACAAGACGGCCCACTGACATTCCAGCTGCGCAGCCGAGTCCGTGGTGGTGTTCAACGATGAGGTTTCCTGCTGAACTAGCCGAAGTGGAGCAGGTTATGAGTGGTGGAATGATGACCCTGGGTTTAGGAGCAGGGAGCACTTGCGGGATACTGAAGCCGGGTGCGCCTCGTCTGTGCGAAAGGCTGGGTTGAGTGAGGAGACATGGGGTGTTTGGTTGGGGGGGGGGGGGGTGCTTCATACTCAGACACGGAGGTCAGGAGGGGATGAACTTGTGAACCCCTGGGCACTACTGTTACTGTTGAGTCAAGCATAGGTCAGGCTAATCCCAGGCTCGAAGCACAGATTCCTCTCAACTCAACAACACAGATGTATAGGTCTGCTCTTTATATAGTATTACCACGCATCAACACCCGCCACCACCCGTCCCCAGGAAATATAAAGGCCTGTCAGGCAAAGAGAAACGTTAGAAACCAAGTAGAAGGTAGACCTGTGATCTGTCCTCGGAAGAATTCCTCTTGGTGTGTTGACAGTCTTTTTGTAATAAAACATTCTCCTCTCGTTTTTGCTCCGTCATAAACGACTGTGGCTATCATTTCATCATATGAGTCAAATTCCAGAATAAGGCTCACCTTTTGCTCTACGCGTGAACTTGTTTAAGAACAGCGTCGAAGGGGTTTTGGCCCGCATTACTGCCGGTCATTTTTAAATGTCAAACGCCCCCTTTCCATTGTTTTACCCTTGAGCCCCAGTTGTACAGCGGTATAGAAGTTAATCCGACCAGATTTAGCTGTCTCTCAACAGATATGCAAGTCCTTTACGGAACATTCTGAAGGGGATGCATGTCAAGGCCGGGGTTGCAAAGCTGCTCATTTTTTGTCAGAAGGTCAAGGATAGACTGGAAAATTTGTCTTTTTTGGCCTCTCTAAAAAAAAAAAATGTCACCGTTTTCCTATTTGCCTTTTTATAGCACCAGATGCTGTTTTATAAAGTAAAGATCAATAGATGCATAGATCTACACAGACACACACCCACATGCCCACGGCCATTTTCTTTTAAGGTGACAAAAGGGATAACCAATTGTTTTTCTGTTTATCAGAGGTGACATGACCAGTGGCGCAAGGGGGCGAGGAGGCCCAGTGTTGCCATAGCTAAATATACATCTCTGACAGCTCCATAATAGGTTCCAGGAAGTTCAGTCGAAAATAAAAACAAAGCAACATTTCTAGCTGATTGGCTTTGAAAGGCCGTTTTTCCTTGCTGAATGGAAAAATGTGGACTTCAGCATTCCATGGCCGTGATGCCAGACGGGTCGGATAGGCTCAGCCTTGCGTGTGCAGAACAAGCTGGGCGAAATGGGAGACGCATTGCACTGCAGAAAGCAACTTTATGGGAAAGAATTTAGTCCCTGCGTTTAAGTGAGCGGACGACTACAACAAACGGGGAGATATTGGTTGTATGTTGAGTGCATCTGTCAATCTTACTGCTGCTAAGCTTTAAAATAAAAAAAGCAAAGTAGTGGTTGTCGTCTACACTTTTAACCCGATACAGTCTAATTTTGAATCGTTTAACATGTTGACGCTGGCACCGTTTCACTCTATTTCCAGGCTACGAGTGAGGCCCACCATTTTGTGGTTTCGGGGGAATCCTTGTAAACCTCGCAACACGAGCAATGTTGTGTAAAGGCTGTACTCGGTGTCATCTGGACTTATCTCCACATCAGCTTGAAAGCAGATACTCATAATATTCCTGTGTAGTTTAGCTTCTTTCATGTGGCACACACGTGACCTGGCTATAGTATATTTTGACATATTGTTACCTAACATAATAGGAGGGCCATTTAGAAAACATGTGGATTTTGATTTTAAATTCCTAAAGTATATAAAGTATATAAAGTAGTATTTATATTATAATAGATTTATTTTTGCTAAGGCATGCAAGTATTTTCCCCCCCCTTTTTTAGACTTTTTCTTTTCAATACATGCAGCGGTTGGCCAGGTGATATTGGGCCATCTGCTCGTGCGGCATGTCAATGAGAGGACGCCTCCCGTAGCTTCCTGGCTGACGTCCGTCTCCGCTGTTCGACACTCTGTTCTCTCTGAGAACAGACCAAGGTGTTTACAAACAACCAGAACTCTGCTGCCATCGGCCCAAGATTTTGTCACGAATTCATAAAGATAATGCACTCCCTGGATCCTATCCCATTTGCTCAGCTGTCTGACATTACCCAACAGTATCTTTTGAGGAGCCACTTAACCACGCCACGGTTTAGAATTACTGCGCTCTTGGCAGGCGGCCTTTAGTATTAGCCTCCAACGCCACTTTTGTAAATTATGTTTGTATTCTTTTTTTCTCCCCCACCCCCCTGTCTTTTGCCTCTCCAGTTTGGTTAAATTACGTGCTGAGAGATGGCTTATGACAAACAGCAAACCCCAGGGAAGTGCACTCTCTACAAGGGCTGGAAGTGAGCTGCCATGTGAACGTCACTGAAGTAACTAATGCCCGCCCCCCCTCTTCAAGCACTCGGACCTCTTCTGGAGGTGAACCTCGGACCTAGCTGGATGGAGCTTTTATACATGAACGTTTTTATTCTATTTTCTCAGAACCTTTTTGTGTTTTATATACAGTCAGTCGATCCCTTGAGCAAGGATATGTGGAGACTTTAAGCATTCTGTTTTCCTTCCCTACAATCATATCCAATACAGCCATGGACTGAAACTGTAGCTTTACGCACTACGATCAATTTTATTTTAAATACCTATTTAACTTACCGCAGAGCAGAAAGGTTTGGGACGGCTGTTTCGTTCATCATAGCACGGAGATAAATTGACCCCCCCCCCCCCGGAGGAATACTTCTCCCGACAGGAAGTGGTGGGGCCGGCTGCCCAGATGTTGGGGTCCAGCCCCCCATGTTTCCCTTAAGACCGGTCACAGTATGGCAGACATGTGGAGCCACAGGGGAGTCATTTATGGCAGTTGTCGCCTTGGTGTGCTATGCCGGACAGGGGCATCTCCAGACCCTCTGCAGGGGCATTTCAGAGCCCCAGTGGGGGTAAACCTGATAGGCTTTAATGTTTACCCACCGCCGCGGAGCCTGCGTGGCATCAGTGGTCCGAAATGTTCCCTGCGAGCTGCTGTTGTTCACAGTCGACATGTGTTGCTATGGAGAGGGCAGCCAACCACACACGAGGGGGGGGGGGGGTTGTCCATGACATGTAGACTGTGTGTGTGTGTGTGTGTTGAACCACCATTTGTTTCTCTCATATTTGGTATATTTAGCAGTTTCTTGACGCGTTACGTGAAATGTCATAGCAGTTGTAGAGATTTTCCTGTTAGAAAGCGTATTTTTTTCCCCCTCACCATAAAATATGTCTACCTCCCTCAGAACATATAACCCATGGTTTGATCTTGACGGCTTTCTGGACCTCCAGTGTGGCTTGTAGAATCAGGACACCCCTGGGCCGGCGAGCTTGGGGCTTGTCAGGCTTTCACCTCTGTATACTCAGCCTCAGCCTGTGGTTGTTTGGGTGTTTATCCTGGCTGCACAGAGCACCCGGCCAGTGAGACACAGACTGGGGGATTTATTTCCCCTATGTACCCCAAACTAGGGCTAAACCGCATTTCACCGTACCTACAGAATAAAAAAACTACTTTGTAAACCGACTATATTAATGTTCTTTTGGCTCTGTTTGGGTTCTGGCTGACTAGCGGCAGGGCCGGGGGGTATGCGCTGATCTGTTGTCCTCGTGATCCACCCACTTCTGTAGCCCAGGGTAAACTGAAACAGCCAAGATTAGTATTAATCCTTCCTAATGCCGCGGGTTCATAATATAGTCATTAGGTGACTTGAGACTAAGCCATCCCACCTAACTGCAGCGATTTATTAAACACACACAGAGGATTTGCTGTCAATGCTGGGCGTGTGTAAAGCTTGCGTCGTGTCTAAATAGTCGTGTATCAGCCTATTAATACTGATGAGCTTGACCGTGGACGGTTACGTTCAAATGAGGGCCTCGCAAACTCAATCATGGGCCTCTGCTGAAACCTGGTGTTCTGGTATGCTTCTTCTAGACTGCTTCTTGGCGCCACAAACCTTTTGCTTTTGACGTTAACCTTGACTGAGCATCGCATTGTTTGTTTAGCAATAGATCTGTAACATCAGAATTTAAATGCGTTTCCAGTTAAATATATTTTGAAATGGGTCACAAATGGGTTTGGTATGTATTTTTTTTTTTTTTTGCCAAAGGAAGAAACATTTCTCGTTTAAATGGAATTTCCTTATTTCGTAAAATCGTTCAAATGTTCAGTGTGAATTAGTTTTTTGTTTTGTGTTTTTTTTTTTTCCTCCTCTCTCCAGTCTCCACTTGCTCCTGTAAGAAGTTACCTTGCATCCAGAACCACTGTGTTGTCTTTCCTGTAGACCCGTCTCTCTATGTCTGCTAATGTTCTGGTTGCCGTATGGATCAGGTGGTTTGACTTGGGGCTCTCAACTGTCATAATGGTCAAGGATGCTATACAGTTAGAAAACGTGAACCTGGACCGTATGGATGGTATGTTACGCTGACTAGAGTGGCAGTCACCTCTGACCATGTTAAAAACCACTTGCCGGTCCACTAAGCCAACCACGTGCCTCAATGTCCCTTTGTCGCGTCATGTCACGGTTGGCCCAGCAGGCTCCCATAGCCTCCATGTTGTCTTTGATGACAGATTGAAAAGGGATGTCAACAACTTTCCATTGCCATTTGTTGCACCGGTCGAGCAGTGGTTGCACACTGTCCTAATCGCTCGCACATCGTCTTCTTCGATGAACTGAATCAAGCGTAAAGCGTGCGCATGTTTTATTTTTATTTTTTTACGTCACCCTTGACACCCTATCAAACCTTTTCATAAGTCACCGTTGTGGGTACTCTGTTGCGTGTTCCATTTGGCAGGAAAAACTCCCTAGATCCGAAGGTTACACACCGATCATTTATCTCTTCATTCCACACAAGGACCCCCTTTTAACTTATTGATTTATTGGCTTAATAGTCCTCCCCACTCAGAGCCACTTTAGTTAAATCACCGCCGGTGCTAGTTCAGCTGGCTCTTACTGTAATGTTAAGGTAGATAAGAACCATTACCATGCTCCTGAGATCACTCCACAGTAGTTCTTGAGGGGGATTTCTCTCTGGAGACGAGCCAGCTTTTTGGGACCCATGTAATCTCCCTTGACTGGATCAAGCTGTGTGGCGGTGGTGGTGTGTTGTCGTGTCGTGACTCGGTCAGACAGGCCTGGTCTAGTGCACAATGGCTCTCTACTCTACTGCACATTCACTACATGGTACTAAATACGTGAGAAATAGAGAGTTTATGTTGTGTATATACAGTATTAACAATCTAGGGCTGTTAACCATAATACCAATGTTATCGTACTCGGTTTTTATAAAATACAAGAAAGTGACTTTTATCTAGAATTTCCTTTACGATGTTGCTGACATGCAGTTGACACTTTGCAAAACAAGGCATTTTGTAGAAAAACGAGTGCTTTTGAGGGGGCAAAATGTGTGTAGCACAACACCACCGTGCATCGCAGCCAACATGCTGTAATCCGAGGAGGGCTTTGGTTATGATATTGCGCCTGTGTGGCGGTGGGTATTGTCTTGCTCAAACACGGTAGCCTCGAGCGCCGTCTAAATCTACAGTGCATGGTTGTGGGCTTCTCTCATAGCCCATGGGAATGCCACCAGAGGCAGGGAGCTGAAGGAACGCAGCAGGTGAGACAAATAAGGGTTGACCCCCCCCCCCCCTCTCACTTTGTCTGCAGCGCCACAACCCCTTAAACCCTAGTCTCTTTTCTTCTCCCCTCTTTCTTTCGTGTCTTTCGTTTTTTTTCCTTGTGCCGCACTCCTCCCACATCCTTCACCCCTTGTTCTGTTTTTTCCCCTCTTCCCCCGAGCCAGTTGTGGATGGCAGTACTCATCAAGGGGGGGGGGGGGTGAAATCCCGTCGATGGCGGACCATGTGTGACCACTTATCCTGCCGAGTGGACTGGCTTAACCTCTCACTGTACCAAACGCAGGACCTCGGTACCCTTGTTACAGACCCAGTTATGCCCCCACACACCCACCCACCCTTCACCCACTTTCCGTCTCCCAAGACGTCTCCCTGAGCTCATCAAGGGTACGGGGCAAAGGCAACGGAGAGGATGGAAATTGTAGGTCTTCCCGACTTGTTTGATTTTCTGGAAATAGAGGCGATAATACGAGGCCTCCTCGTCTGAAGGACGCCCCACTAAGCAAGCACTTGGTGGGGCAGTTAAAAATGAAATGGATTGATTGGGATTAGATGGCCGTATTTTCTTCCGTTCAAAGAGCCAGTAAATCAGCCCACCACAAGATGAAAAGCGCCCTGACATTGCTAACTGTCAGGGCTGCCTTTGTCTAGTTCTGTACTTTTCTTGTGTTCATTTTTGTGTCAAAATGTACAAGACAATGTTTATATACACACACACACACACACACACACACACACACACACACACACACACACACACACACACACACACGGAAATGAAGTCAAAATCCTTCTCTAACTGAAGCGTTTGAATTTGGCACGATAAAACATCCGTTATTTATAAGAGGAGAGAGCGTAAAGTATGTACATCCATCATAGAGGCGACGGCAGGCTGTGAAACACATTAACCGGACGCCAGCTCTCTGCCGGAATAATATGGCCCTCTGTGTGAAGCATGCAGCATAGAGAATACATTTTATGTACAGGATAACAGGTGCAAGACGGAGCATTGCTGGCTTCTAGGCTACGGCCTAAACGGGGCTAGCTAATGGAGACTTGCTGTTGCTTTGCTTTCCTATGGATTCCTATGTGATTTCTTACTAGTCGTCAATGTGTATATATAAATAACAGCAAAAGCAAATGTTTCTGACAAGCTCTTTACCAGCCACTTATCAAGTAATTCTGAAGAGATGACCAACTTGTACTGTGTATAATATTCAATGACTTGCTTGTACGAATTGGCAGGCGCTGTAAATAGGTGGGAATCACCCTGACAGGCAACACTCATTATATCTAATGTCAATCACTGAAGGTGGCTTAAGACATATTAAATTGTGTTGTTGGTAGTGTCACACTTAGACCCTTGACATGCATCAAGCGCCTGGTGGCAATGTATCCATATCCTGTGCGGAGGGGGGGGTGTTGACATCAGAAACCGTTGACTATGATGGCTGTGGATCATATTTGAGGGGGGCGGGGCGTTTTAGGCTCAGCTCAGCTAACCGTACATGGACGGAAGCAGTGCTGTGCAGAACCTTCGGTCTGCCGCACGGTTGGTTGCTCGGGCCTCCCCATAACCCCTTTCTGTTTCCTGTGCACAGAACCCTTGTGTGCCACGACCACGTTTCCTTTCTGGGTTTCGCATATTGAAATGCTTATTATCAAAATGCAATACTAAACAAAGGGAAACACATTCTAAGTAACATTTTAGCTATGTCTATTATCTAGTCAGTTTCCTTTTAGCTTCCCCCACAGAGTATCGTCTGCAGTGTCCCGTTTTTTAATTAAAAAACAAAAGGGTAAAGTTCGCCCTCGTGCCCGCACGATGCATCAGTCTCGTCTATACCGTGTGGGGGGCTGCATCCCATCCCCTCCTCGTACACCCACTCCCAGGTCCCGCAGCCGGGGGAAGCCTCTTTCTCACCAGCGACACAAGCTCCAGTTTGTCCTGATGGTCAATATGGAGTCCAAAGGGCAATTTGAACAGGGCCTCAGTGGGTCAGAGGTGGCTGCCACCGCGGGGGGTTTGTTTTGGTCTTTAGCGGTGTCATCTTCAATATCTCGGACTCCCTTGTGGCAAACAAAGTGTGGATGAGGTGCGAGTGAGGTGAGGGGTGGGGGGTGTGGGTTGCCGGGAGTAATATCACAGTGTGTGTGTGTTTGTGTGTGTGTGTTTTGTCTTCTTCAGCCTTTTGAAAGTGGCATCTGTGCACCTGTGTTGACAGATTACAGATCGTCTTTGCAGTCATGTTTATGCAGACAGTTGTTGAAATATTACCTCCATTGGACTGGAGTCATTTGAGATTGAAAATGTTCACAGTTCTTACTCATTGTGGAGGCTGTTGTTTCCTCCCCCCCCCCTCTTTCATTCTCCGCTTGTTTCTCTGTTTCTCTCCCTGACAACTACAGTGTACTTGCACAGTATATACAAATGCAAACTATATTCCGTTTACCCTGCCAGGAGATGCACCCCTGCAGCAGCCCTTACAGTGAGCTGTCCATCCTGCCAAGCAATTGGAAAAGTTTTAATTTCTCTTGGGGCCTTTCAAATTGCCTGTTTAGGTGGTGCGCAGGCCTTGCTCAGAGCGTCTTTAAAATACCACTGTGGCCTCCGATGAAATGGCCATATAGCGCTCCATAGCATTGCTACATCCTAATTGCCTCCCCTTCCACAAGTGCCAATTTCCTTCAAGAGAAGGCATGGAGCGAGGGAAGAGAGGCTGAAGAAAACACGGGAGGAGGGGGCACAAAGGCAGGAGAGGGTTGGCGCACATCACTCCTTCCGACAGACGGATGCAGGACACTACCTTCTCGTACGGCAGAGTTCTCCCTCGCCCGCTCTTGTCACCTGGGCCCTCCTAGGGGCTGCCAAGGGCCCCTGGGAGGTTTGGAGCTTCTAGCAGAAGAGGTTTGGATCAGTAACCATCAGCGGGGGGCCCTCTGCGCCCGTCACCGTGGCCCTCACCCCTCCCACTGCCCCGACACTCTTTTGTTGGCCGTTTTTTGTTTTTGTTGTGATGTTTTCTCAAAGCCAGCCTGTTTGAGCAGCTCTACCATCAAAAGCACCGTTTCTGATCAATCAAGCCCCTCTCTGCTCCTTGCAGCAGAAACGGATCATTTGAAAGGATAGGTTATTGACCAATTAGTTTAGACGCACAGCAGAGTGACAAGTTGCCCCGTGTGTTTTCGGCGGTGGCGGTCCTTTAAGGAGGCCGTGGAGCTGTGGGGTGGGTGTGTGTGTGTGTGTGTGTGTGTGTGTGTGTGATGGGAGTGGCCATCCACTATGTCAAATATGTGGCGGCTGACAAACTAAGTTATTCGCCCCCTTTGTGATTTAATGAAGCAAATACAAAGCAGTGACTGCACAGTCAAGCAGTGTTTGTATTGCTGCTGTTGTAATCATGCGCTGCTGTGAATAGCTCTCTGCCCCTTTACCTCTCTGTCTGTCTCTCTGTCTGTGGGGGGGGGGGGGGGGGGGGGGGGGGGGGGGGGGGGGGGGGGGGGGGGGGGGGGGGGGGGGGGGGGGGGG
>JAOEHI010000007.1:299810-311785 GCA_025447815.1 Percopsis transmontana | reverse complement strand
TTACAGTCGTTTTTACTGTAGTTTTACAGTCGTTTTTTTACTGTAGTTTTACAGTCGTTTTTACTGTAGTTTTACAGCGCTTTGAAAGCGGGTTGAAGCCTGAGCAGGGCACCTTGGTAAAGTGGTGGCCACTCTGATCGCTGGACGGTGTGTGTGTGTGTGTGTGTTTGAAAGCGGGCGTTGGTATGAGTTTTAGCTTATTCCTTTGAAATGTTTTGGATTGCAATTGAAGAAATGCTTTATAGAGGTCACGCTGTCATTGTATACTCATGTCCAAAGCATCTCTGGTTTCTAAGAAGTCAGGTGTGTTTGTAGCTTTTTATTTTTCCCAGTGTGAACGTGGCGGTGAGAGCAGTAACTGTTACAGTGTTGTGTTTGATAAACCATAGCACTCAATATGGGCCAGTATATGTCCTATGTTTCCTGTGCTATCCCGTAGAGACACTTGCATTGGGCTTGGGAAGAGCAATTGATATTTTTATTTAGCATTAACATTGATTTTTACTGTCTCTAGTAGTCTTCCTATACGGTACCGTATATGGTTGATGTTATCACATGTATGTTGATGTTCATAATCCATATTAGAGGGGCAGAGGGTGCTGTATGAAGTAGAAAACTCGTGCGATATGAATAGTGCGAGCAGGTGATTATTTCACATTGCACACATCTAAACGAACTCAAAGGAAGTTTACATGAAACGTAGGCTTAGCGATGGCCGCCCCTCGCTCAGCCTCGGTAGAGCGGGAAGTTCCTCCTGTAGAAGCGGCGTGCCTGCCGCCTCTTTCTTGTCCCGTGTCTCCGTTGATCCATTCATACTCTGCCTTCTGATGTACTGTGGGGAGACGGCACACTTTGGCACACCTATTCCCCTAGTGCTCCGGGCCCTTGGCGACGCGTTGTCAACACAGCTCCACACCCTCCCACAACAAAGACGGGTCGATCAAAGTGCCGGGCCACGGCCTGGCATTAATCTATACGGGGGGACGCTAAAGAACGTGTTAAACCTGCTATTCCTGTGCACACATCCCCTTTTGTCGAGGAAGGATCCACGTCTGATGGGAATGCTTGGGAAAGTGCGGTGATGTTTCTGAGGGCTGTTTGCTCAGACGCCATCTTGGCTGTAATTACCTCATGACAGGATCTGTCGGCACCATAATGGACAGCACCAATTACCCCGGGGGGGGGGGGCTTTGGCTGCATGCCAGTAAACATGGTGCTAAAGACTACACAGCCCTCCGCTGAAGAGTCAGTGAAGACCCAGTGAAACTAACTGAGCCCTTTTGCTTGATGCGGCTCAAGTGTCTGTACTGGATAGCACAGGAACGGGACATCCTGTATACTGGCTATGCATGTATCTATATCTATCGGGTGGCTGGACTAGTAACATATTTGAGAACTTCTTTCTCATTCACTTCATTAATGTAATTGTGAAAAAAACATTGATAAATATATGGATATTTTATGACAGTTTATATTTTGTTATATTCCTTTTGGAGGGGTTTGTGGCTCACAGGTTAAAAACCCCTGGTATACAGTACTAATACAGCGTAGGTCCCAGGAAGGAGGTAGGCTCCAGGGGTAGGCTCCAGGGGTAGGCTCCAGGGTTAGGCTCCAGGGTTAGGCTCCAGGGGTAGGCTCCAGGGTTAGGCTCCAGGGTTAGGCTCCAGGGTTAGGCTCCAGGGTTAGGCTCCAGGGGTAGGCTCCAGGGGTAGGCTCCAGGGGTAGGCTCCAGGGTTAGGCTCCAGGGTTAGGCTCCAGGGTTAGGCTCCAGGGGTAGGCTCCAGGAGGGTTCCTAGAGTAAAGCCATCTCTGTACGCCAGGCTACCGCAACCACGACAAGAAGAAGAGCCACAAGTACGACTCCACCAAGTCGCGGCTGAGGAAGAAGGCGGGCGGGCGCGAGAGGGACGGGGCCGGCGCTGCCAGGCGGGGAGCGGGCGGCAGCGGTGGCCGGGCCTCGGGCCAGCGTCCGTCGCGCTCCCACAGCGACGAGGAGGAGGACGAGGGCGTGCCCGCCAGCTACCACACGGTGTCTTTACAGGTTAGTCAGGACGTAAGTACAGCTGCCCTCTTTATCCTTCTACCCTGTTTGAATGCTCCCACAGCCTGCTCTCTCAGGAACACCTGGGCACATAAATGGGTCCCGGGGCGGTCGAATACAACTTCATCTCCGTTTGAAACCCCAAGACACATTTAATGTCCACCCTGCCTGGTCGGGTAGACAAGATGTCTTAAAGGGGTTTTTGGGAGAGGAGGCACGTACAGGAGGGAGTGCCTTGTCTAAAGCGGTACTCGATGTGCAGACTATTGGCCGTACCGCACCAACGCTCGCTCTGTACACGGTAGCGGGGCTATATTGCGGGGGCTATATTGCGGGGGCTATATTGCGGGGGCTATATTGCGGCTATGGACTGTATACAGAATGTGTCCCTTCTAAATGCTTTGCCAAAGATGGTGTCACCCTCCTTACAGCCGCCCATGTGTTCCCGGGGCCTTGTTTATCTTCTCTGTTTGGGGTCACATGACTTCCTCCTACGCTGACGCACGCGCATACAAAGCTGTTGTGCTGTGCACACCGCCGTGGCTTATTGCCACGGCGATGTAACGGTGTTTCATCGCCGTGGCTCTCTAGACTCTAATGGAGTCTAGAGAGAGAGAGAGAGGAGCCCTCTTTTTCAACGTTGGCGCTACACTTCTGACAACGTGGTCTAATTTCCCGGGGGTTACCATGGCTACAGTGTCTCATTTCCTTTTTCTCAGTGTGTCGGTGTCTTTTTAGAGGCGATGAAATTAGCTTAGAGGGGTCTCGTCGCTCGTTCCGAGTTCTCTAATTGAATCTTGCGGGTCTCCATGATGTCCATGATATCAGTGATGGGTGGCTAACACAGATCAAAGGTTCGTCCAGCTCACGGCTTCTCTGGACACATTGCAAGGCAGTAACTGTTTTGAAGAGGGCTGGACACATTCAACAAATAAACCTGTAGTTAGTCCATCAAAGATATATATAGATAGATAGATAGATGTAGATATATAGATGTAGATGTAGATAGATAGATGTAGAGATGTAGATAGATAGATGTAGATAGATATAGATATAGAGAGATAAAGAGATAGAGATAGATATATAGATAGATGGATATAGATAGATATAGATGGATATATCAAAACTGTTAATAAATAAAACACCCAATAATGTACACCTATATAATGAGGATCCACCAACGGGCACATATGCTAACACACACACACACACACACACACACGATACACACACAGCGTTCAAATGGCTCTTGGTCTTTGTGACGGTACAGCTGCTAGACCTGATGCACACACTACACACCCGGGCCGCCAGCATCTACAGCTCCTGGGCGGAGGAGCAGCGCCACCTTGAGGCCTCGGGCAAGAAGATCGAGGCGGACTCCCAGACCCTGTGGACCGGCTGCTGGTGCCCGCTGCTGCAAGGTGAGGCCCCCGCCCGCTCTGCCATGTACTGTATGTAGCTGTGCATGTGTGCAGTGATGTGTATTAAAGCTGTGTGTGCCTCTGAATTCTCTCTCGGTTTTTTGTAACTGTTTTATTTGTCTAATTTAACCTCTTTCCCCATGGTATTAGTTTATTTTAACTTTTTGTTTAATGTCTGATATTGCATTAACTCTTGGCACACCCTTCTTTAACGTAATCGACCCCCGCAGGCATCGCCTGGCTCTGCTGTGACGCCCGCCGGCAGGTGCGTATGCAGGCCCTCACCTACCTCCAGAGGGCGCTGCTGGTGCACGACCTGCAGACACTAGACGCCACTGAGTGGGAGTCCTGCTTTAACAAGGTACGGCGAAATGCCTGCTAGCTTCTCTGGGCTAGCATCGTGGGTGAGAAGCTAGTAACTAAACGGGCTAGCTTCGCCGTGAGAAGCTAGCAGCTTACGGGCTAGCTTCGCGGTGAGAAGCTAGCAGCTAAATGGGCTAGCTTCACGGTGAGAAGCTAGCAGTAGCAGCCAACATGCTTGTGCCCTGGCCAGAGTGCAGACACTTGAACATTGAACATTATTACTTAATAATACTGTATATGTGGGGCTCTGCCACGGTGGAACGCAACCCAGTATGTTCAAAAGCACAAGGTGTGTGTGTGTGTGTGGTAATAGTGCCTCTTCTTACAAAGCGTAGAACAATATCTTTCATGCTAGGTTTAGCTTGTTCCGACCCGTTGTTATGATTTTGTGTATATATGTGGTTGTGTGTGTGTGTGTGTGTGTGTGTTCCTAGGTGCTGTTCCCCCTGCTCACCAAGCTGCTGGACAACATCAGCCCGGCAGATGTGGGCGGCATGGAGGAGACCAGAATGAGGGGCTGCACCCTGCTGTCTAAGGTCCGCAGCTAATGCGGCTAAGTGCTCGCTGCTTAAGGTCGTGGCATGCTGCCGCGTTACCGCGCGCGACCACTTGGCATACTCGGTTTTTGTGTTGCCGTGGACGCATGCGCACTACGACCTCGCTTCTTCAAAATTATTATTATTTAGGAATCTAAACAATGACGCATACAAATGTGTTTTTTAAAGTGTATTTTTTTTTTTTTATGTTTGTTCTTGTTTTATAAAATGGATATGGCCTTCATGTTTATATATTTATTTATATGCTATATTTTATGCTAATGAGTAAGTGCTTCATATTTACACGAGGAATGGTCACACATTATGAACACTTATTTTAAGGGCTTGTAGCTCCAAAAGTTTAATAACCAACGAAGCACAACGAATACGTAATAACGCTCTACAGTTTAATCTACATACAGTATTAGTTAATGGTCTGAGTGTTTCACTCCCAGCCGGAAGGTCATGGGTTCAAGCCCCAGAGGTGGCCTACCCGTTAGCATCCTTGAGCAAGATGCCTAACCCCTACCTGCTCCCTGTAATACGTGTCATTGTACTCCCTGGAGACAAGTGTCCGCTAAATGACCTGTGTGTGTGTGTGTGTGTGTGTGTGTGTGTGTTCAGGTGTTCCTGCAGCACCTGTCCCCGCTGCTGTCGCTGCCCACCTTTGCAGCCCTGTGGCTCACCATCCTGGACTTCATGGACAAGTACATGCACGCCGGCTCCAGCGACCTGCTGGTGAGCACACGCCTTGTCTCAGTCAGGGATGCACAGACGGCGTTCATCTTGGCCGATTTTCGGTTACGGATTATTTTTTTTTCTTTCTTCTTCTTCTCAAGCCTGATCATCCAGTTTGGTCCTGTTCCATTCTGGTTTTCATATTAAAGCTTTAAGATTTTGTATTTTTTTTTTGTCATTTAGATGCAGATAGATTTAGTAGGTTGCATTTTTGCACTTTTACAAGGCAGCGTGGACCCGTTTAACGCGATGGATTGATAAAAATTTGCTACGTAGCTTACTCTTTTCAGTGAGATGAACAATATTATATCAGGACTGGTGTTATATAATATTATGTCAATAGATTTGCTCTCGGTGTTATTGACACTCAAAGTTCGAATATCTAATATAAAACCTAATTTTATGTATGTATGGTTCACTTCCGAACATCTTCCTCAGACACTGAAGAATTTCCAAACCACAGACATGTTTCACGTCAGTGTAGGCTACCGTGAGTGTTTAGCATGAACGCATTTCAGATACTCATCGCGTTCTTTCGGTTGATGCATCTTCAAATGTCAGATCACATTTTGTCGTGCCGAACGTCTTCGCTGTAGCTCCTCTGTGATTCACTTTTCCTTTGCAGACATTACAGATTGCAGTCTTAATGTCCTGTTCCCAGACTTGACACAGATCGGCCCAAATAAACTATAAACTATAACTATAAATAAATAAAAAAATAAAACCTCCAGGTAAGTAAATAACCAGTACATAAATTTGTTTTAGGTGAGCTGAATTGACACAGATCTACAGGGGTTTAGAGGGGCTTTGTATTCGGGTGTGAATCCTCCTTCAGAGCTCTTGTCGACTCCTAGATGAATTCAAAACAGCAACTTAAGTAAACGGGCTCCTCCACCTCCCAAGTACACAAGTTAATGAATGGTAGTGTTACGTTATGAACTTCTCTCATGGCTTGTTTGTATTCTTTCATCGCCTCCCTCCTGCCGTGAGTGACGCTCGCACGTTTTGCTGCGCGAGCTTCTAGCTTTCTCAACTCTTTCATGTGTTAACTCTCAACGTGTGTGCGTGCGCGCGTGTGTGTGTGTGTGTGTGTGTGTGCGCGTGGAGCTGGAGGCCATTCCAGAGTCCCTGAAGAATATGCTTCTGGTGATGGATACGGCGGGCATCTTTCACAGCGCTGACTCCAGGACCGGATACTCTGACCTGTGGGAGATCACCTGGGAACGCATCGTGTGCTTCCTGCCTCACCTGCGGGAGGAGCTCTTCAAACAGACCGTCATCACAGGTACACGCGCACACACACACGCAAGAAATTTTTTTAAATAACTTTCATACATTCTAGATTCATTACACATTTAAGAGAAATATTTCTGGCCTTTTTTTTTTTTTTTTTTATCTCGATGATTACAGCTTACTGCTCATGGAAACCAAAAATCCAGTATCTCAAAATATTCGAATATTCAAATAAATCATTTCTAATACAGAAATGTCGACCTGAGAAGAGCTCTAATCAGCTAATTAACTCATGGGGAAGACTGCTGACTTGACAGTTGTCCAGAAGACACCCACTGACCCCCTCCTCAAGGAGGCTAAGCCACAGAAGGTTACTGCTGAAAAGGCTGGCCGTTCTCGGTACTGTATCAAGGCAGTTAGGAGCTACTTTTAGGCTTAAGATGCCTAGTGAATACGTGCCCTGATCGGTAAGGACCTGTGCTTTAGCTGAAGTACTGAGAAATTATGCATTATGGGATACATTATGGGTTATTGGAACCCTGCTCAAGGCAACGTATCTAGTTCTGGTGAATGCCGAGGTCACTGTGCCAATAGAGCGCTTTTATTTGCTTTTATTCAGGATAGCCGGCGGTTTCAGCGACAGATGTACTTTATTGTTCCTTTGGATAAGAGTATCTGCTAAATAAGCAACTGTGGATGCGTTTGTCACTAACAGGTAGAGCGACAGACTGTCACAACACACACACACACACACACACACTAGGGCTGGGTATTGGCAAGGACCTCACGATACGATACATATCACGATACAAGGGTCCCGATACGATTACAACACGATACATTGTGATACAATACATATTGCGATATTCCACACAGTTCACTGAAAATGTAAAAAGAGAGCTGAGATGCCACACATCGGCTTTATATTTTTAAGGAGTTGCTGTAATTTTGTCCGCTGCGTCCGTCATGTTGCATCCAAATTTCACTCTACCAGAAATGGGGGGGAGGGGGGCGTTAATTCTAGGCAACTAGCCATACTGTGACATCTAGTAGTTTTAGTTCACACGCCTTTTAAAACGAGAATCTTAAAAAAAGAATAGATTTTTGAGCTGGAAATCGATGTAATATATCGCTAAAATAAATGTCGCGATATACGGCTGTATTGATTTTTTTTTTTTTTTAATTTTTAAATTTTGTATTTTTTTTAAGCACAGTCCTACTTGTCACTGCTGGGTTCAGTTGGGAAACACTGTCTGACGTGTGGAGGAGGGGGCACACCCTCTCAGCTCTGGTTCCAAAATGTGTGTCGTTTTTTTTACAGAGCCGGGTCCAGGGGAGCAGGCCCAGCAGTCCCCCCAGACCCCCCCACCCCACGCCCAGCCCTCCCCCCCCCGGAGCCCCGCCAGCAGCCCCGGGTCGCCCCAGGAGCCCCCGCCGCCCAGCACCAACGGTAACGGCGTTTGTTTACACACCGCCATGTTGTCTCGTCCAATAGCTGCAAGGATGGGTGTGGTCACAGGTGGAACCCTCCTCAATGAATACATAAAATATTGTGTGTGTGTGTGTGTGTATGTGTATATGTATGTATATATATATATGTATATGTGTATATATGTATATGTATGTATATGTATGTGTATGTATGTGTATGTATATGTATATGTATATGTATATGTATGTATATATATGTATAATCTGATATATATTTTATTTATTCATTTTAATCATCAAGCATCTCTGGTGTAGATAATAGAATTCACTTTACGATACTAAAGACTATATATAGGGAGGGAAACACTCTTTCTATTTCTCTTTCTCTCTGTGTCTCCTTATTTATTTATTTATATATTTATTTATTTATTTATTTATGTCTCTCCCTCCCTATAGTCTTTAGTATCGTTTTCTATTATATAACTATATATTATTTCTATATTATAATCATGGGCATGGCGCATGTCACTTCCTGTCGTCTAGGGACAGACCGGATGTCCCCGGTGCCCCAGCCGTCGTCCAACCCGCCCCCCCCGGCGCCGGTGAAGCCGTCCCCGGGCCAGGTCCCCTCCTCATCGCCCGTGGGCCAGCCCTCACTCATCCTGCAGCCCCTGGCCTCGCCCTTGCAGGTGGGCGTGGCCCCCATGGCCCTGCCAATCATCCTCAACCCCGCCCTGATCGAGGCCACGTCGCCCGTGCCCCTGATGCCCGGCCCTCTGCCCACCAGCCCCCAGTCGGGCCAGGTCCAGTAGATTCCTCTGTCCTCCCCAGTAGACGCGTGCCGGTGCATTCTAGACACGCACGCTCAATGCCCACACTACCGGATCCCGAGCACGCCTAGTTGGGCCTTTTTTTTTTTCTTTTGTTTTGTACATTTTATTCTAATAGACATTTGACCCTTCATCTCTCGGCTGTCAGATTCCACACGACCTCCTCACCGCCAATTCCCTGTAACGCCTGGATATTTATTGTCAGTAGATGTGACATGAGCTAAACGGCTGCACCCGTTTTATCCTCCTTGTCTTCCTTGTCTTCCTTTTGCCTCCCCAACCCTCCCCTTCCCCTTCCCCTCCCGCGTCTGCTTGCGTTTCCGTGCTTAATGTTAACCCCCGAGGCTAGCTGGCAGGGGCCGTTTTAAAATGTAAAAGCCTAGTGAATAACTTATTTGTTTTTTAGGTACTGCATGCTGTTGAGTGAATCGAATGTAAAGTGCTTTTTTCTGCCGTCTAATCTGGGGTAGGGCCAAGTGTCTTTAAGAGAATTATGACAAAAATCATTCTGATATCGTGTCACCGAAGGCATGCATATCAGAACTAACGCTGTACAAAAAAAAGCATATTTTATAAAAAATACATATATCTAATAAGAGTATTTGGTTCTGAGAGGCTGAATTATGTTCCCGTTCTCCCTGTTAATTTTTTTCCCCTAATACAGATTTAGTTTTAACTTGTCGTCAACCCTGCTCAAGAGAACCAGAACCGTTTAGACTTAGATCCAAAATGGAAGCAGGATGTGCCTTGTAGAGGTAGGCTGGCGGTGCCGATGGCGATGGCAGCGTGTAGAACATTCCAAACGGTAGATACTCTGTGTATATGGGCCTGCAGAGAACGCGTGTTTGTAAGCAGTTGGCGATGAACTTTGACACTAAATAGTATCTTTTTGTGGCGGGGATATAAAGATTAGATTATTTAAGTAAGCCTAAATGTTGGCTTAATTTTGTCATGCTCATCAAGGTGCGTTTAGTCTTGTGTCTGTAGCTTGGCGCATGCGTCATTGAGGAGATAATGGGCTATCTCGAGGCAATTTTCAGGACTGGGATATTTCGTGTAGTCATCTATCCAGGTTGGTATTCTTGCATGTAAATGTACCTTGTGTACAATGAGATATACTGTGATGTATTGATGGTAAAGTTATGGAAAGGGTTGTAGGCCTAGGAAAGGATTCAGAACCATTTTGCAATGCAAAATAATCCATACAGAATATAGATGAGGCTGCTTTGCAGTACTCACACGTAAGGCTTATATTCTGAAGGCCTGGTCTTCAATCAAAATCACGTCTTTCCACAGCGTGGACTTTAGCCCTGGGATTCTGTCACTATGTTTTATTATTTATTCAGCCGGCAATAGTTCATTAAGAGGAATTCCACCGCAGCATATATAAAATTGACATCTGCGTTTCAGTCAGGTTAACACTGATTCTATAAATGTACTGCCTTATGTCAAGACACAAGCAGAATCCTGTCAACACTGTCTTCACACCACAAACAACACCGTAATAGAACGACTCTCCAGGACGGAAAGGGGTTGTCTCGTCCCAGCTGTATGTTCTTTTGTTGTTCTGCATTCTTAGTTGTATCGGGAGTTGATTCTTGCTTGGAAATCACATTAATATAAATATATGTATATATAAATGAAAGGTAATGTACTTTTTACAATGTAATAAATATGTTGAGAAAATGCTGGTGTTTTTTTTTTTTGTTGTAAAGCACAACCGCTCACTGCTGCAATATGTAAGAGATTTGTGTTAACAGAAATAGAAATACAATGATGAATTGAGGTCATTTGAAGCTTTAAAAAAAAAAGAAAAAAGGTTGCTGACACATTCATTTCACCGAGCACGTTTGATACTAAACAAATAAAACTGTTAAGATGTTGCGAAGCAAAACATTTTGTGCACAGAAATCTTGACAATGCCCAAAAGACAAATTACCACAGCAAAGTTGGCAGTATTTATGCTGGCCCAGAACACAATTGGCTGTGGAAATTCATTCAGCATGCTGGCTCACTTGTAAATGCTGGTGTGTTGTTCAGAAACGCATTCTGGTTGAAACAAACATGTCAATGCACCATTGTATTACTGTACATTTATCACAAATCTTACATACTTTGATAGAAGTCAAAATGGAAAATGTTTAACCTATTAAGATATCTTTGTGTAGCATTGATTGGTAACATTGTTGTGAATGCTCAAGTCTTAAAAAGATTGTTTCCTCAAGGGTATAATAAACCAGGGCCAAATGCCCCTTGTCCAAAAGCCATTTCTTAAACAATTTGTCTAAATCCAAGATGTAAATCTGGTGTAAAGCATCCAGATTTTTTTATTTTAAAGCAGAACGAGAAACACATTTTTTCTTTTCTTATTAAACTAACTTTATCAGAAACTACATAGGAGACCTGTCTGAGGAAAAAACTCATTTTGTACACGGAATGTAAAAACGTCAGTAAAACAAGGTACTGTAATGGCAAACTGTACGGATTAAATCATCTAGGCTAAAAAATAATGCAATCACATAAAAGGACAGTGTAACATAAATCTGAACAATACTTCACTGACAAACTTGTATTTTTTTTCTTTTTCCCACCCACTGTTAAAACATCTACCGAGGCCGATTTTACACCAAACCTCTAATTCCATCGTCTATCTACAGTCTTCAAAAAAAAAACCACACACAACCATCTTGAAATACACGGTAAGAAAAACACCCCCTCTTTTTTTAAACTAGCGTGTCGCGTGGCCTCGCTCCTCCTCACTTGGCGTCCAGCTTTGCCATTTCCTGAAGGTATATTCCAATGCTCTCACTGTCAAACAGGACAAAGTAAATGTTTTTCAGGGATGAGGTGGTTGACGACACAAAGTGGTTGGAGATGGCCTTGAGGATCAGCTGGGCCGCCGTTTGCTTTGGAAAGCCGTTCCTGTGACACGGGAGGGAGAGACGCACGTGGGTTGCAGGGTGTACAGTACGTGTTTCATCAGCCCACAGACGCTAGTCATTAGCTTCCATTAGCCTACAATTATTTCCGCTCCGTCACTTATTATCGCGTATGGCGGTGAACTTTATTAAGCCCCTTGAGGGGGTGTTGTGTGGGCGGCTCTATGCCACGTGTTGCCACTAGGCTACCGTCGCTCTGAATTGAACCAATTCCAGGCTAATACCGTCGAGCTTCTTTCCGTGTAACGCAATGTCCCCGCTGGAGGCGGTGTGGACCGCTGTGGACAAACTGTTAACGTGGTGAGTACTGTGGAATAAACAGTGGAGCTATGCCACTGCAAACAGTTGACCTCCGTTACGGGTAAGCTACTTCCCTGTGTAACGGATACGCCCTACTTCCCTGTGTAACGGATACGCCCTACTTCCCTGTGTAACGGATACGC
>JAOEHI010000007.1:269501-280458 GCA_025447815.1 Percopsis transmontana | reverse complement strand
CACACACACACACACACACACACACACACACACACACACACACACACACACACACACACACACACACACACTGTTTATTCAGTGTGCTTGTGTTACTGGGGCACATATTTTCTCCACCCCGCTGGCAAATAAATCCACTCTCCCCTTTTAATTATTTTTTTTTATTTTTTGTTCCAGAGCTTATATTAATGCAGCCTCTCTGTTCTTATGTGCGGTTCCGTTGGCTGTGCCCTGGTGGTTGCTGGGTAATTTGAGGTAGAGTGCGGACATTAGCCATATATTGTGAGACCCTTAGTTCCATAAGCGCGCTGGGTCAGTTTGCATTTCCTACTATTAAGACCTTACAACAGGAGCAGACTGGGCTTTGCCACACTGCCCTGTGAGCAGGCGGTGTAGTGCAGCAGATGGCAGCCAAATGATGTTTCAGCACCGTGAGCCAGGACAGCTCCTCCCCTCCCCTCATCTCTCCAGGTGGTCAGTCAGACCATGGATGTATTATGATAAAGGATTGACTTGAAATGCACCATAATAGCCCAGCCATACATTCTCAAAATGTAATTTTGATTTATTTGTCTGGTGCTTAATTAATGAATGTGTACTGAGTGTTTTTTTTAGATACTGTACGTAACAAAGACGTGAAATTGTGGTTTGTAGTACATACAATGTAGTCCTATAATAAAATATAAGGATATAGCCTATTTAAATTAGCACCTCAGTAATAATGTAACATTTTATTGTCTTTCCCAGTTCAATCCCAACTCTAAAAGCTCCCAGAGTTCTATGCAACTCTGTGCCTGTTGCTTAAGCTGATGCTTACCAAGCCTCAGAACCACGTACTTTGCTTGTGTCCTATGGTGACGTCACTCAAAACAACAAGCTTTCCTGGGCTCTAAGTGACTTTTCCAAAAAAAATCAAACTCACTTACATTAAATTTCATAATACAACACATCGATTTTGCACGAGTGCAGTGTTCAAAGAATGTTTATAATCGTTTTTGAGGTGCGTGACAACTAAAATGTCCAGCAGAAATAAACATCTAAATTTATAGCCTGGTACAAAAAAGGTTTTGGACACTATACTCTGTACGGGGGTGAATTTTTATATGTCAGTTGAAATTATATTAAGCCATACATGTGTGCATAATTAAGGGCATGGCTGATTTGAGTGACAGCTGGGTGTGTGCTGTCCAGGTGGCCAGCCACTAGCTGTCTGCTATGCATCACCTCAGCTAATTGGAATCGCTAAACTTAACTTCTACATAGGTGCTACATCGGGCACTGCCAAGATGGCGACGGCCAGAGCCAGCACACTTGAGGTTCAAACCTGTTCTTCAGTAAACCTATGGGTGCCGTTACGGAGGGATTGTCTATTTATTTATACGTCTATGAGACAGCCCTTCATTCATCTCATCTTATTATTTTAATGTAGTTTTATTGCTTGTTTTATTGTTATATTAGTGCAGAACGAAGTCTTTTGTATCTTGTGAATCCCTCCTACGTGCACGCACCACTGCTCCACAGAATACTTTCACTTGCTCTCCCATATACACACACACACCCATTTTGAAGTTTGAAGTGTGAAGACATTTTATTGCAGAAACATCTGAGTGTAAACGCTGTTCTCCAATTCATTCGTTCCCTTACATTTATGTCCTTATAATTAACAATTTTATAGCTGAAACCCACCAAGAAACAAGCGTTTAGCTTTTCTGTTTCATGGAAGCAGATGATACATAAGAAAATTACCCAAATAAAATACTTTACACTGTAGATGGTGTTTTCTATGAGATAACTCTTATTTTCTTGCAATGAAAGCATTTTTGCAGCAGTATGTAGATGTCGACATTTATGTAACTCTTCATACTTATGCTAAATGAAGTGATACATGTTGGTTCCGGAGGTTTGCCCAGAGTTTTCTTCAAAAATAAGCGTGTGGTTGTGTCGTCGAAATTGTTTGGGTTAATATTCACAGTTCATCTGATCACAGCTTGCATACAACCTTAGTCAGTGGATTACTCAGTGCCCGCTCTTGCGTTCCCTATAGACCTGCTGGATTAACAAGCCCGCACACACACACACACACACACACACACACACACACACACACACACACACACACATTCAAACAGGCAGTGGCTGTTTAATATTTATGGTCTGCAGCATTACTTATCATTATAAATATTTATTGTGATTTACTCTGTGTCCCGTTGCCTCGCTCTCTCACTCTGTGTTTCTGTCTCATCCTCACCCTGGAGACATGAGACAACCACACCTGCTTGAAGTAGAATCACTTGTTTCACTCTTCATTATTTAAGGCTACTCGCCTTCTTTCGTTTCATCGCATTGCCTTTTTAATTGTTTGAGTTGGAATGGTTTTCAGGTATTTTTCCCTCTCACTCTCCCTCTTTATCCATTAGCTCTGTCTTTCTGTGTGTGCGTGTCTGTGTGTGTTTGTCTGCTCTTTACCTCCCACATACCTCTCTTTATCTGGTTTTTAAGGCACAGCGGGAGACCACATATCTCTCAGCGAGGCCCCATTCATCCTGGACACACAGCCTTCTCTATCAGAGAACCTATTCATTTTTCCCGAGTGCTCCTACGAGAAGCAGACCCCAGCTTGTGTGTACGCTGTGATGTGACCCAGCTTGTTTTAGCACTGCCTTGCTGTTGTGCCATGTGTTTTATAGGCTCTATGCAGATGCCATGCGCTTTTGAGGGGCCGGGGCCACGATGATGAATGCCTCCAATGGAGAGTTATAAATTAGCGAGCAGAGGATGTTGCTCCAGCAGCGCTACAGACAGGCCCTTTTATAGGGGTAATAGTCACAACAGTAATTATAATTCATTATTGTAATAAAGAGGCCGGCAGCGGCTGAACAGAGTCACTGTAAATAATGGGGATTATTATGGCCGTCCTGACATTGCATCGAGTGGAGGGGGATCTGGGGTTCTGGGTGGGGAGGGGGGGCTTTAATCGGGTTTAGTGCAGCGCGTGGATATTTTTCACCGGGTTTGACGGCATCCGTTCCCTCGCCCGTCCCTCGCCCGTCCCTCGCCCGTCCCTCGCCCGTCCCTCGCCCGTCCCTCGCCCGTCCCTCGCCCGTCCCTGCCTCCTCCCCAAGCAGATAACCTCAGAGAGCAGTGGGCGAGCTGTGGCACCTCCCCTCATCTCCAGCGTGTCAGCGCTCCGCCTGCTGTCTAGTCCTTATCTTGTCCTCGCCATCCCGCCTCGCTCTTGTCTTAATCTGGTTCTTTAATCACGCAGGACACAGACGTAGAGAGGAAGGCCTGACTGCCGGCCACACAGTTCCGGCTGTTGAGCTCTTTCTCTGGCAGCTCCACTGTGTCCTCTGCTTTAGTCTACAAGTCCTGCCCTCCCCCATTTGAGTTAGAATAAATAGCTGTTTTCTCCCTGCAGTTCACATGTGGTTCAGAGCATTTATATGGCTGTGTATTCATGCAAACATCTGCGGGCATCTGCGTAGAGTTCCTCGCATCAAAGCTGCTTTGATCAATTATAAAGACATTCGTTTGTTTGCTCGTGTGTGTGTGTGTGTGTGTGTGTGTGTGTGTGTGTGTGTGAGAATGACGACTGTATTGCAATGCTGCTCTCTCTCTCTTTCTCTCTCTCTCTCCCCCTCCCTGACTCCCTGTGTCTGCCTCTCGCTCAGTTGTCCGGACGGGCCGGTCTTCCAGACACAGCCTGTGCCGTGCGGTCGCCAGGCTGCAGCTGCCCTAAGCGCTCCCCACCTGCTGGTTAATAGTTCTGGGAAATAAAGCAGTCGTAAAAGTGTGCCCGCCGCCGCCATTACGCTAAAGTGTCAGCAGTAAAAAAAACACACACACACACATCAACTGCCGAGGCCCGGGGGAGGTTACCATTATCAGAGACCTGTCAAAGGAGAGGTTCAGCTTGTCTGACACGCTAACTCATCGTCTCCCGTGTCAAATCTAAAGTGAGCAGGCTGACATGTACTGTGGAGTGTGTAGCTCCTTAAGGTGTATTCACACAGGTGATGTTAGCTGGAGGCTCCAACGTGAGGTGCTGTTCCCAGGCATGTATCTGTAGTCCTGAGCTACTGGGATTCCATGACCCATGAATTCTGCAGTGTGGACGTGGTTCTGAAACACCCAGACAGACTAAGGGGGGGGGGGGGGAGCCCCAGGAGGGCTGGAATCATATGGTTGCAGTCTGCGTTACACAGGCTCTGAGTGTTGTATGCGTATGTGTATGCAATGTGTTCGCATGATAAAGCAGGAGAGATCTGAGAGTTGCTGTGAACCCAGTGCACAACACAGCCCTCTGCATCACTGAGTCTCCTACAAACCTGTCAGAAGCTGGACATCTTTACTCAGGTGTCGGCCCGTGGTAGTGCAAATGTGTTGTATGTTGTGTGTAGTAGTCGTGCTCGTGGAGAACGAGGGGTTGTGTTTAGACTGGAGGGTCATGTCCGTGTTGACGGCTGAGCTTGACAGCCGGTAATTGGTTTCCTTCCCCACAACTCTGCTTCCTCTAAGCTCCAGCTAAGAAAAAAAGCAATTTTTGGGCCCCATCAATTCAAATTCCAGCTCACTTAGGCTGGAAATGCCTGTGCAGAGTATCGTACCCCCCTCCTCCATCCCTGAGATGGTAACACTGATTATCTGGCCCCACTTCCCATCAGGGAAAGCGTCCCTACTCAGTGAGTCTGATAATGGCTTTCTGCTGTAAATATTTGGGAGAACTGCATATGTATCCCCATATATTTATTAAACCAACTAAAATTTGGGGCAAACCCTGCATCCACAGTAAACCCAACTGTGCACGCTTAACGCTTCTCCAAATGCAGGATGGGCTAGTTGTTAAGGTGGCCTAACCCCTACCTGCAGCTTAGTACTTGTATATGGACTCACTGTAAGTCGCTTTGGATAAAGCGACTTACTAATTGTATAGTGCTCACTAGTGATGTAACGATATCAAAATCTCAGGGTACAAAAATACCTCGGTATAAAGTCCACAGTATGATATTTATTGCAATATTAAAAAATGAAAAAGACGAATGAAGACTTGGAAAAAAGTGCCATAAGTGTTTATTAAACAATGATTGAACATTACAATGATGTACAAATGAGCCATCTCATGTCATGTCCTCTTTTCTTTATCCTCTAATCATAACTGTTGCTTAGAGGTATGAGGTATAGTATGAGATGGGTCAAATGACCTAAAACATCTATTATTCTTTCTAACATTCTCTATGCTACTACCTACCTACCTCGTAGATTAGGTATTCATTTTACCCTGATGATTTTTTCACCGCAGTCTGGCAGTGTCTGAGTATCGTTTTTTTGTCTGTTCGTCACCTTTTCTCATTTCTTGTCACAGGGAAACCCAAATGCTTCCACAATTCCACAATGCTTTTAAAATTCGCTTCAGCATCCACAATTTCTAAATCTCTCTCTTCTCCTTCGCCACTAGAAGCATCTGCCATTTTTGCTCTACTTGATCTATAGAGGCAGCAGAGCGCAAAGGATGATGGGCACGCATGGGTCGATGGGAATTGTAGTTTCCCACTTCCCTCTGTTCTGCTCCACCACGGCTGAAAAAACCTTTTGCCCGGAAGACCCATCGTTTCATACCGTCATGTGACCACGATGCTATCAAGACAATTTTGACGATACCGTTACATCCCTAGTGCTCACATGAATACACATGCATGCACAAACACACAAGTTGATTCACACTTGTAAACCTACATGTCCTACAGCCCGTCAACACACAGTCTTGTGCATCCACTCGCAGGGAGGCACATAAGCGTGCGCACACGCACACACTCAAACTCACACACACACACAGACAATCCTACACCTAGAATGCACACACAAACACTCAGAGATATGTATGCCTGCTGGCTTGCACTCCCTGATGGGACGAAACACATCATTTAACCAAACTGGTCAACTAAGAAAGTAATTTTTCTCTGGTAGTTACTGCCTGAAGACCTGAGAGTTCACAGAGTGTGTATTGGCATCAGCAGTGAGCTGGCTCTTTGCGCACTCACTCTTAAACAGCCTAGCTTGGGTTTGATCAGACCCGTGGCTACCCAAGTGCTCTGCACTTAAGCAGTGGGAAGACTTTAACCATGGCATTCAGTAGAAGCCTATTATTCACCTAACATTGTTTGACTCTGTTAACTCTATTTATAGAAAGCAATTATTCACAAGGCAATGTCCATCACAGATAACCAAACAAAGGGGTATTGAGCCTTCACAACCACTAGCATTATAGGAAATGCCTGCCATTTCATGTTGTGAGAATATGATGAATTTGCACTCTGTTGTTGTCAAAGAAAGCCTCTGCAATTTGGGCCGCTTTGCAATCAGCGTCCAGGTGGGTAGTACAGTTGGTACAGCCCCAGCTGTGTTCAGAAAAATATCCCCAGGTGGTTTAGGGTGGTCCAGTTGTCTGCTAGCGCCTGTTTTGGTTTTGAGATCAGTTGAAGGTGGTCCAATCCACTGCTAATGATTTGATAGAGGTGGTGCCAATAGGTGTCAATCACAAATGACATACAATGTTTACAAATGTATTTAGGTTTAATAGGTTTAGTGCAGCTGGACTTTAACATGCATTACCTATTGTCAATAATTGGCTGGGTTTTATAATGTTTGGTGCTCCTTTACTTTGAACCTTCAGTATTATATACAGCATATATATTTATATTTACTGTATATATACACACAAACAATCCCTGCCAGCACCTCTACCTCTAAGATTAAGCTATCACAATGAAGCAAGGCTGACTTCTTAATATACTACAGTGAAAGACCAGTTGGCAGTTCTGCCGCCACCTACTCTCCATCTCCCCCATCAATCATCTGGGTGGGGTGGGGGTGTTGGGGGGGGGGGAGCGCCTGCATCAAAAGTGAAGAAGTCTTTGGTGAGCAGTTGGCAAAGTGACCGGGCCGTCGGCAGCCTGTCACAGAGGTGCTTGGCTCCGGGTTTGGCAGCGAGGCGGTATAAAGGAAGAGAGGACGGGGGAAGACGGAGAGATGGCTATCGCCTTTCTCTCTCGCCCGTCGCGGAGAGGGGAGCCTAGGCCGGCAGAGGCGGCATTAGCTCTGCGGCTGAGCTCAGCTCCTGTCAGCGCCTCGATAGCTGTCACGCTAACACCCCCAGCCGCTATCATTGGAGCACTTATAGGCCTGTCACTCACTGGGGAAAGAGGGAGCGACCGAGGCAGGAGACATCAAGGGAAGGCGAATGTGCCAAGGAAGATATGTAGAGGGAGATGTGGGATGGAGAGGGGCAACGGGGGGGGCGAAAATGAAGCAAACACAGAAGGGAAAATGAGAGATAAGAGAGGAGGAGCAACGGGGGGGTCAAAGAGAGAAAGAAAGGCGCAGTTGAGTGGCGGGAAGTGATGGGGGTCACAGTGGAGCGGCAGAGGATAGCTCACAGGTCAACGTGAGAACCTGACCGGAGTCCCAAACACCTCACACGCATTTAGCTTCTCACCTCTGAGCTCTGTGTGCCGTGGTTCAATATGCTCCACGTGTCACAGCAGTTAGGCCAGGGCCATTTGGGCATTAGTGGGAAACATTGAGTCACCATCCAGGACGTCGGTATGGCAGCACTTGGCACCAAATGACAGACCGGAGCTGGATGTTTAGGAGAGGGGGGAAAAACACTGATGGTGCCAGCTGTTGTTCCATCTGTGAGGGACATTATATAGGAAGCTGTTACATACACACACATGGACACATGCACATCAAATACATTTGCATGTATCCCCGAACATACGGTGCCCATCTCCGCGCACCATAGGCGGATGTGTGATCGCGCCACGCACATTCATGTGTACGCGTCCGTGCACGCAGAGATGTGAACACACCCATAGGGCACCATGATGAAGGGACATTAAATCACAGTGGCCAGAACAGTACCCCTTACAACTAGCCATGACAAAACACACTTTGTGCATTTGTATCCATCTACGTATTGTCTGTATGTGTGTATAAAGGAAGACAAATAGGGTTAACCTCATAAATACTGTTGTGTTTTATAGGAGTGTCTATTTGAACCATTACCTTTCGCAACACAACTAGATTGGGGGGATAACGAAACATGTAGTCAAAACAAAACACATTCCCATCTTTGGGACCTAATCAGCACCTTTAAAGCGTGAAATGTGACTCCCATGTCTTCACACGGTCATAGTTGGCTAGCAATGCAGACAATTTACCGACCCAACCCACAATATTGTGGAGGTATTTAAAGGGATCAAGTCTACATTTACATTTACAGCATTTAGCTTTTATCCAAAGCGACTTACAAACAGTATATTTGTCAACAGTTGAACCGGTTAACCACCAGTTATTGCAAGCAAACAACATTCTCCTAGAATAAGGTCAGCATCATGGCACCATGGATACTTAGTGTTTCTCTCTCTTTTTCTTTCCAGGCTTCAGACGGAGACTTTGGGACATTTGGAACAGTGCGTTACTACTTTAGTGATGAGCCAGACCAGTAAGATGCAGTGAAACACACACGCACACGAAAGCACACACACACACACACACACATACACACAAAATAGTTTCTTTTATCTGTTCGGGCTTGCTTTAGCTTGCCAGGAGCAGTCTACATAGCCTGTCTATATGTATGTTTTGTCTTTGAACTAGAAATAGCTAGTTAGTCCTAGCTAGCTAGTGTTAGCTATTGTAAACGAAATCATCCCAGCACAAGACTAGACCACCCCCACAGTGGATGGCGTTGCTGTAAACACCCAGCCCCCCTCTCCCCCCGCCAGGTTCACCCTGCACGCGGAGACGGGCTGGGTGGTCCTGGCAGCGAGCCTGGACTACGAGCTGATGCGTCGCTTCACGCTGACCCTCCTGGCCCGCGACGGGGGCGGGGAGGAGACCACGGGCCGGCTGCGGGTCAACGTGCTGGACGTGAATGACAACACGCCGCTCTTTCAGAAGGAGGCGTACTCGGGCTCCATCCAGGAGAACGAGCAGGCGGTGCAGCAGGTGGTGCGCATCAGGGTGAGGACACACACACACACACACACACACACACACACACACACACACACACACACACACACACACACACACACATTCTACATTAGCCTAAGCTACAGCAATCTTATCAGATAGAGCTGCTAGGACTTAACACTGTCGTTTTTATGACCTCCTTGTTGGAATAATGCTATCATTTAATTTCCCACATGCCTTGCATTTTTAATGCTCAGTAGGCTAAGCCCTTCTGTGACGCGAGTACATGGCTCTGCATGTTGTTGTTAGAGGAACAGTCAGGGAGTACTCACTGCATCCCATAGACCAGCAGTGGCACACCAGGGCCCGGTGCCACGCCTCCACCATCTGTAACTAGCTTCGTTTGCACTGCCAGCCCAGCCAGTGGCCGGGCTTTAAACCACACGCCTCGCTGTGCTGAGCTCATCCCAAAGCCGCCTCTGTCTGTCTTAATAAATACCCTCAGAGGACCAGGGAACACAGTCACATTCGTTTGTGTCAGCGCTTTGCCTAGAACCTTATCACACATAAAGAAACACACAAGCCTATGCATATACATCCAAGAAATGAGTGAGAAAGGGAGCATGAGGCATGTTTGGCTCTTTCCATTTCCGAACAAGGACCATGAACGCTTCCTCCTTGACAGACGCCCTTCGTATGTGTGATTTGCTTTCGCCAATGCCTCTAACTACACGGGATGGTGCACAACTGTCTAATGTGAAACTACTTAGTTGAAATGCGGTGCCGAAAGACAGCGGGGATGAGAAAGGCTGGCGTTGCGTGGGAAAAGACGTATCGCTAACTCAACAGTTTGGAATGAAATCAAAGAGCGGAGATGTGTGTGCTATGTAGAGATATACGCGGGTGTTTTTGACAGCCTGTCCAGTGTGTAATGATGACAGTGAAGCCCAGTAGACTCCCCTCACAGCCGGGAGGAATCCTGTTTGTGGTTCCTGGCAGCTCAGAGAGGGTGTCATTGTTGTTGTTATTGTGGATTAGCCTAGCAAAGTGTGATTTGTACTGTCCTCTTGTTTGCTTGGCTTGTCTGGGCTCGGTTGGTGTTCGTCCAATGTTGACGCCCGCTCTGCTAATAACCGGAATTAGCATTAATCTGTCCAATAGCATGCCATCGCTGACTGACAGCTCCCTGGCACGCAGGCATATGCACACACGTGTACGTGTTGAGACATACACACACACACACCGTATTGTGTGAGCATATATCCTGCTGCACTGTTTGTCTGGCTCAATCAGTAGTACAACTCTTAACTACTTAAGTGCTTTTCCTAACTGTCACTGAGGCATAAGTTAAAGGAAGCACTTTAACAAGTCTTTCTATCCCCCCACCCCGCCCCACCTCACCCCCCCTGACATTCCACCCCAGGCCACAGATGAGGACTCCCCTCCCAACAACCTGCTGACCTACAGAATCACCTCTGCCTCAGCCTTCCCACAATTCTTCAGCATTGTCTTGGTGGAAGGCTACGCAGGTACACTCGCTAGAACAGCACACACACACACACTCTTCACAGTCACCACCACAACTATGTGGCCAAAATGGCCTGTTTAGTACATACAGTACAGTTTAGTACATGCAATTTAGTACATACAGTACAGTTTAGTACATACAATTTAGTACATACAGTACAGTTTAGTACATACAATTTAGTGCATACAGTTGGTACATACAGTTTAATAAATACAGTTTAGTACATACAGTTACACAGTTAGTACATACAGTTAGTACATACAGTTAGTACATACAGTTTAGAACATACAGTTACACAGTTTGTACATACAGTTAGTACATACAGTTAGTACATACAGTTAGTACATACATTTTAGAACATACAGTTACACAGTTTGTACATACAGTTAGTACATACAGTTAGTACATACATTTTAGAACATACAGTTACACAGTTTGTACATACAGTTAGTA
>JAOEHI010000007.1:231168-269401 GCA_025447815.1 Percopsis transmontana | reverse complement strand
CATACAGTTAGTACATACAGTTAGTGCATACAGTTCAATTCTTAATCAGATTGAGGTTCCAATCTTCCTATTGTCTTGTTTTGCTTTTAACTAGCAAATACATCTTGCTGTATTTCTAAGTGAGGTATTATATTTCAGAAGCCCACTAGTAAACCAAAAAACTCTCTTTGTCCACCAGTGATCTCTGCAAACAAGCCTCTGGACTACGAGCAAGTTCCTGGGGGGATGATCTACCTGACAGTGATGGCCAACGATGGGGGGAACCCAGCCCTTAACAGCACCGTCCCTGTCACCGTGGAGGTCTTTGTACGTAGACCGCCCTCCTATTCACGCATGTCGTTTATGACCCTCCCACCTTCTTCCGGTGGGTAGTGTGTTTTTACAAACCCAGATCATATATAATCTGCATAGAATCCAAGTAAAAGGGATGAGATAATCACTTGCACAAAGACGAGTATCTTTTTTTTGTTGTTCAAGCCAGATCCAGTCTACATTTAACATCTTGCAGCAGCGACATGCTTGCACAGCTAGCAGCTGGCGTAAAGTTGCTAGACTGCATTGCCACTGGCTTCACATGTGTCACTTTAAGGTGCTGCTAAAGTAAAGAACGCGAGGATCTCGCAGGCTTTTACTCTTCGCGGCTCAAAGTTTTGTTCATGCGAGGATATACACTATGTGGCCAGGATGCCTATATGTATAGGATCTGTGAAAATCCACTGCTGTGGACAGTACCATGATGATGCTTCTCTCTCTCTCTCTCTCTCTCTCTCTCTCTCTCACTGTCCTCCACATTGCCATGATCACACCACAGGGGTTTATCAGCACAATGCTTTTCAGCAGTGTACCACACAGTCCAGCTAGATAAAGGCACCAGTGATTGTTGGTGCAGCACTACCATTTCTCAGCGGATTACACAGCGGGGAGCCTCTCCACAAATAGAGTATAATTCAATAACGGGAGGCTGTGCAAAATGTGAATAAATATGACAGCCGTTGTGGCAGCCTATCACGTTGTGTGTTGTACTTTAGCCACACTGAGACTCCCAGATGGTTTTCCACATTAAACACAGTGCACTGAAGATGCTGACCTGCGACCCCCCCCTATGTTTAGGATGCAATATACTTCTTTTTTGTTCACACTTAAATTATATTCTAAAATTACAGTATATTGGGCGGATAAATAAACCGGCTTGACCGAACTACTTTTACATTCACGTTCAGAAATGTACGTAATGTATTATATTCATTGTATTTTTGTTAGGAGTATGTTTTTGAGACTCGGATTGGTGACCATAGAGTGTGTCGAGAGTGTCCGTGTTTTACAGCCTTTTACGTGTTTCTTCAGGATCAAAACGACAACCCGCCCACGTTCAGCAGGTCGTCCTACATTGTCAGAATCCCAGAGAACATCATTGCTGGTGAGTTACAGGTTAATTAATCCAATGCATTTACTTCTTCAGTGCATGTTTGGAAACATTCAGAACAGAGTGTCCAATCAAACATATGACATCAAGGTAAATGGCAGACGGCAGATTAGATCGTCTTTGGCCTGGGGAAAGATAAATCAGATTTGAACTGTAATCCATCTGAATTCACGTTAATGCCAGGGGTACAGTGGCCGTAGTGACCTCTGCGTTCAATTGCCTTAATATTAGCGTAGTCAATTATATTCCGGCCTTTGTGGCAATTTTATATTTGCCACAGTTGGACTCTAGCAGCTATTTTATTTGGGTTTTGTCAAGTATTTTAAGTGCCCAGTGAAAGTGCAGTAAATTGACTATTCATGGCAAAATAGCCATCTGCTATATTCATTCTCATGCATGCATTCAGAAAAAGTATTTTATCCCAGACAATAGATTAGTTTCCAATCGCTTGGGGGAAATGAGATATTTGACCGCCCCTCTCTCTGTCTGATCTCTAGCAGTCGATGGACAATTTGTATTTTATATATTTGAGCACTGAGCTACTCGGGCCGGGGTGAAGGCTTAGGTTTAGAGGGCTACTGCCAAAGTATTTGGGCTTTGAGCTGGGTCACAAGGCTTAGGCTGGGGTGCTGGGCTCCAGGCTAGCTCCTGGCTAGCCTCTCATCCCCCCTGCCTGGGTATTGATCAGGCCTCTGCCAAGTGTGGACTGTGCCAAACAAGCTCACAATCCACTAATCCATAAACCCACTCACTGTCATGGCATCAGCCAGGCTGGATGAGGGTGGAGAGGAAATGAGCTAACTGTCTCTCTCTTTCTTTCTTCTTTCTTATCTCTCTCTTTCCCCTGATCTCTCTCTTCTTATTTTTCCTATCCTTTTGTATCTTTTCTATGATCCATACTCTCTACTATTCTCTCTCTCGCTCTCTTTCTGTGCTCCATTTTTTGCTGCAATGTACTTTCTTCAACCACACTTCAATGACTGTTAACTTTTTTGCCCCCCCTTTACACAGGGGCCACGGTGCTGTTTGTGAATGCCACTGATTTGGACGCCTCACGGGAGTTTGGCCAGGCATCGCTCATCTACTCCCTGGAAGGCTCCTCCCAGTTCCGTCTCAACACACGCTCTGGTGTGTGTCTGTGTGTGTGTGAGACAGAGTGCAACTGTGTTCTGGTTCTGGGGTTTGTGAACATGTATCTGATTTTGTGTGTGTGTGTGTGTGTATGTTTTCATACAGGAGAGATCACCACCACAGCCCTACTGGACCGAGAGCTAAAGTTAGAGTACATACTAATTGTCCGAGCTGTCGATGGGGGAGTTGGGCCTCTACAGAAGACGGGCATCGCCACGGTAACACAATCATCTTCTGTTTTCTAGAAATATGTGGAGTTGTGTTGTTGTTGAATAAATGTGATGAAATTGAGGTAAACCCCAGTAGGAACATTTGTTTTCATAATGAATGCACAAGTACTGTACATAATGTTTGCGTATGATTGATATATGTTAGCATTTCTGTTAGCATTTCCTGACACGAAGGTCATGTCAGAATTTACTGCACACTAAATTCATGCAGTTCCTATTATATGAGATGGTAGTATGCAAATTTAGTGCGCAAAAGAATCTAGTATTCTAGTCGGACGAAAATATCACGTGTGCACCTCACGGACACTTAAACGGACGATTCCATCCCACAATTCTATGCGTCTGGTTTAAATCTTAAAATGTTACTATAGCATATAGCTCACAGTGTTTTGATATATAGTGTGTATCTACTTCATAGTGCATACTATGTATTCCTCTCTTGTCCTCTTTTAGGTAAATATTACCATCCTGGACATCAATGATAACGCCCCCCAGTGGAAGGACGAACCCTACGATGCCAACGTGGTTGAGATGAGCCCCATAAACACTGACGTCTTCTCTGTGAGTTCCCTCGGCTCGCAAAACGTATGCCTCATTCATTGTGAGAGGGGGAACGTGGGTCGCTGAATGCAGGGTTCGATAAAGGAACCTCAGTGATTGAGACTGTGGAACGTTGCTGTAATTGTAAAGCTGTATGTACCAGAGGCATGTTTTTGTGTTTTTACGAAGAATTAAAGGTTTGTAGAGTGTTGAGCTCTTTGGCTTACAGTACCATGGATGAGATTAGCTTTGTTTGTTGTAATTGACTGCAAAAACTATGTAGAAAAGATGCCATTGTATCAATACAAGATTTTTAAAACCAGAAGCGTGGTTCAGATGAGTGGCTCAGGATAGTCTAGAGGTCTAGGTGTTGGACGGAAGGTCATGGGTTCAAGCCCCAGAGTTGGCCTACCTGTAAGCATCCTTGAGCAAGATGCCTAACCCCTACCTGCTCCATGTAATAGCATTGTGTAATTGTAAGTCGCTTTGGATAAAAGCGTCTGTTAAATTACCTAATTGTAATGTACTGTATCTCAACATACGTATGCACCATTTCTTAAACTATGTCTTAAACACCGAGGGCCCGATTTACTAACATCCCGAATAAAGAGTACTAAATTGCGTGTGCAGTCTAAAATATTGCACGTGCAATTTGTTACGGGTGATCAACTAAGAATTATTGCGTGGGGTGACAACAGGTGCAAACACAATAGAGGTGGGAGTATTTAGATGAGGGTTTTGCGTGTTTTAATGGTTTTCGCCATGGAGAGTCGGGAGGGAAAGCAGCCACTGCGTAAAAACCATGCTTTGTACCTGCCCATCCTGCGTAAGATTGCAGGTAAGACTGCTTTGGGAAACCCCAGCAGAAACAACTACAGTATGCTGAAATGACCCAGACGCGAGGAAATGCAGAGTTGCAAGAAGTTTGGGCATTGCAGGTATTACGTGACTCCTTCTTGTAACTGGCTCCAAATCAGCACTTAGATCAGCCAACAGCTCCAAAATGGCATGGCTGGAGAGGCGAAATGTGCGCGTTATTTGTTCCTCAGTCATGCCAAAAATATTTACACGACTGAAAAAAAACCTTTCTCTACGTCTTCTTTCATTACGCTTGTGTCTCCTCGCAACGATAACAGCAGCCATCTCTGTGCAACACTTGGCAGTTTGCACGTTCCTTTCAAACGTATGTTACCCTCCCATTACTTTGCACAATGAAATCGAAACGCCCCAAATTGCATATTCATTAAGGCAAAAGTAGTAAATGAACAGCGGGTGCTATCTTGCACTTTTGGAAGACGTCATTCTGCGTTCACACCGTTAGTAGATCATCTTGCGTGTTAATTTGCTGGTGATATCAGGTTTGCACACCTTTTTATTCACGCAAACCTATAGTAAATCTGGCCCTGCGTGTTTAAGAGCACACTGTTCACTTCAGAGGAGTACCATAGGTAAATATGAAATGATCATTTACTTCAAAGTATATTACAGTTGATAATCTTTGTAATCTGTGCTACCTGTACGTATCATTAGAATAAATCAATACATATCATAGCGCATATGTGCAGGCAGCATCCTATACAAGCAGATCACTGGACAGTTGCTATCATAGCGTAGGTCATCACAAAGTAAACATGCCCATATTATCCCAGACGCTCTCATTGTCCTGCTAGTGTCTTTGGCAGGGTTTTGTTGTTAATTAAGCTCTCATTGTCCATTAATTAAAGAGGCTTCAGTCAGTGTAACTAGGCGGAGTCCGCTTGCTAATTAAAATGAGCCTGCAGGCATACACAGAGCCAATTACTCAGCTGGTAGGCTGAGGGGGGAAATGAGCACAGCTGAATGAAGAGATGAGAAGGAAAGAGGAAGGGAACGGTTGTGTGTTGTGTGTTTTACCGTTATGATGTTGCATGTTGCCTTCTTCCCTTCTTTGGCTGTAGCTATTCCTCATAGGACAGTTAAGGTGTGTACGGTGACACAAGCTATACAGTATGACACACACAAAACGAAATTCCAATAATTGGAGAGTTGATGTAGCGCTGGCAGGCCAGTGTTTCCATGGAGATAAGGGGTCCACATGCTGCGTCCTCATGAAGGTATCCAGTGAGCTGATAAATTTGTCCACTGTGCCCAGAGCAGGGATCACCACCCCCCACCCACCCAAATCCTGGAGTGCTTGGTCCCACTCGAGCCCTAGTCAGCTATTGACATTCAACTCCAGCCCACCTGCTGCCGCACACAGCCAGCTAGCTCTAATGCCTCATTCAAAAACAATATTCTCCCCTCCACTGCTCCTCACTGAGGTCGGGGCAACAGTTCAATAGACAAGGCTAATGTGCGTCCCCAACTATCTTTTAATGTTCTCTGCTTTTAGACAGGGATTGATTAGTTCAACTGGCCCCAGCTAGCCATGAAATCTCTTCCCCCTCATCTTCTATCACCTACCTTGGCCTGGGCTTTTGCTTATCAATGGGCCTCTGAGACGCTTGTATACCATGCCCCCGTAATAATAACGGACTCGCAAAACCTTTGTTCCTCTAATGACCGATTAACTAGTTTCCATTATTTTTCATGAGCTCGCTGAATAATTGAGCAGCTCTTTAAAAACCAGGCGGTGTTTTAGCCCAGCTCTCGGCCTCACACATTAATCAACTATCAGAGCTTTACGTTGCAGAGAGATATTCTCATTTTTCTTTCAGCAGACTGATGTGGGAAGGTAGCGGGAAGGGGGGGCGGGGGGGGCGAGGAGTTGTATTAAGTCCCACTCCTCTCTTTCTCCTGCTCTACTGCTGTTGTTTCCCTCTTCTACATGTTACCTGGCGGCCTCTACGTGTGGACTGGTCTAAATGGGCAGCCTATGATCAGGACCCAGTAACTGAAGAGCTCAGGCCAAGACTCACAATGTCTCTATCGTACAAAGCGTCTTTAGTCAAATCAACAACTGTCAATATTGAGAAATCAGCTGAACGTGACAACAAGCAACGAATCAATGAGGGTTCTAATGAAGGGTTTTGCCGGTAGACACCTGTTGTTCTTCAGCTGAGAGTGATTCCTTGGTGCTTTACTTTTGGAGAAGGTTCACTGAACACAGGATGAACATTACATTACTCAATGGCTGCTGGCCCTCACCCACGGCATGCCTCTGCTTACAACTAACCACCATGCGGTCACCGTCTCCAGGTGCTGGCGGGGGACCCTGACGAAGGAGAAAACGGCACGGTGACGTACGCGATAAGCCCAGAGAACCCCTTCTACACCATCAACAGGAACACAGGAAAAATCCGCACCAGTGGCCTCACTCTGGACAGGGAGAGCACCAACGCTAAAGACGCACAGCTCATGAGGACCATTGTGATTTCTGCTGTGGACCGTGAGTAGAGTGTGTGGGGGTATAGTATACTGTGTGTGTGTGTGTGTGTGTGTGTGTGTGTGTGTGTGTACATACACATTAACCCTATATTGATGATAATGATATCAAACCTGAGTGTGACTAAGCAAACTTAATTTTTATACATAATTTCTTTCTTATTTTGCAAGTCTCACACCTCAGATTTATGTTGACCGTGAAACTTTTCTCTTGTCCATGAAATGGGACATGCGTGTCTCTCTGGCGCCCTCTCTAGGCGGCAGCCCTCCACTCCATGCCTCGGTGAGCACAACGGTTTTTGTCAACCTGCTGGATCTCAATGACAACGACCCCACGTTCGTTAACCTGCCCTTTGTTGCCGAGGTGCCCGAGGGCCTGCCCATTGGATCTTCTGTCTTCATGGTAATCGCAGGGCGGGGCAGCAGATAAAAAGACATACAATCCTAAAACTCTATCACATATTTTATACATAACTCATTTTTAATAATAATTTCCCTTTACCCCTCTCTTGTTTTTTGCCCTCCTTTCATATGATTTCCACATCTCACAATCCATTCTTCTTTCCCTCTCTCGTTCTTCTTTGTCCTTCTTTGTTCCTCAACTTTCTAAGGTCCGGGTGGAGGACCCGGATGAGGACAAGAACGGCCTGGTTACCATGGCGCTGCAGATGGGCATGCCTCGCCTGGACTTTTACCTCAACACCTCCACGGGAGTGCTCACCTCCACGGCAGTCCTGGACCGCGAGCAAATAGGCCTGTACTACCTGAGGATTATAGCCTACGACGCAGGGAAGTTCCCTCGCACCTCCACCTCCACCCTCACTATCACAGGTGAGCCAGACCGGAGCTACTGTACCTCGCTGTGTCAGGGGGAGAAACCTCAGGCAGACCACGCTGCCACCTGCTGGCGATACATGGAATTGATTAGAAACAGCAATGTCACACAGTGTAAGGGTAAAAGTAGAGTTCTGTATTGCTCCCTGTTTCTGTGTGCTCGGCTGACCCTCTGTCCCTCTGCGGGGCCAGTTCTGGATGTGAACGACGAGACGCCCACGTTCTCCCCCCCGCTCTACAACATGTCTCTGCTGGAGAGCGTGCCCAGGGACCACGTGGTGGCACGTCTCACCTGCTCCGACAGAGATGCTGGCCTCAACGCTGAGCTCAGCTACTTCATCACAGGTGAGACAGGTGTGTGTGTGTGTGTGTGTGTGTGTGTGTGTGCGTGCGTGTAAATGGCTAGCAAAGGTTCCTTGTGCATGTTATTTCTAATCTTAATTGATTGTCTTAAAATAAAATACAATTAAATATAAATTATATTACAATTTACAATTTACAATATATTAAATTACAAATACTGTATATAATACATAAATATAAATGAAATACTCTAATTCAATATGAAAATGAATAAATAAATGCATACATTTTTAGTGGTGTTTGTAGGCATACAGTATGCTGTTGTGCAAAAACACCCACAGTGATTTCCTCATTATTTCAGTCAATCAGAAATGTATGCGATTGTGTACGACTGCTCTTCAGGGGGTAATCAGGATGGAAAATTCAGCGTTGGCTTCAGAGACGGTGTGGTCCGGACTGTGGTGGGCCTCGACAGAGAGACCCAGGAAGCATACACTCTCGTCATAGAAGCTATAGGTCAGGACATTACACCCTTATATGAGATGTTGTCTTTGTTGTCAGGCAGCTCGCTTTCTCTCTCTCTCTCTCTGGTTTTGTTGTTCGTCTTCAAAGCTGCTCCTTCTACAGACTAGCAGCAGCTAAAAACAGACGCTGGCCCATTTGCAGTGACTCAGTGTTGCTCAACTGCATTTCTTCCTCTTAAAAAAAGGCGAGAAAAGCAAGAACAAAAACTCTGAGGTTTTCCTGTTATGCTGTTAAACTGTTGAGCAAGGTTAACTTATTAACAAATGTAACAAAGCCCCACAATGGCTCAAGAGAAAGAGGTAGAAATAACAGTGCTAGAACATACGATTTTACCCATATTGCACTATTTCAGAAACACCAAAGCATTGCTTCCTTTATTGATTTTGTCTGATTTTATTATTATTATTATTTTAAAGAATAATTAATGTACTGCATTCAGATTGAAGCAAATATTTCAATACAGTATCACGACTATGACCATCCTATTATGATGCAAATGGTCAAAATATTAGAATTATTTAGTAGATTGTAGATTTTTTTTCAAGCGAAACATGTAGGGATTTTTCACCTTAATACTCTTGTGGGCACAGTAGTTTTGCAGATCCTGTGCAAAAATATGTTAAAGTTCAAGCCCTACAAACACCATTCTATTTAATTTGCTGTGCAAATATGAATTGAATGAACTGAATGTGCTGTAGTTTTGTAAAGTTCAAGCCCTACAAAGACCATTCTATTTTTTCTGGCCCCATCCGTGAGTTACCTGACCTACCAAGGTAAGGTAAGGTGCAGCTTTACAGTGCAACCGTGGTTGGAGACGTGTCTCTCTGTAATGTTCATATGTTGTGTAACACATCAGACAATGGCCCCGCGGGCAGTCGGAGGACAGGCACAGCCACTGTGTTCGTCCTGGTTCAGGACGTGAACGACAACAGACCCATCTTCCTCCAGAACAGCTATGAGACCAGCATACTGGAGAGCGTGCCCCGGGGAACCAGCATCCTTCAGGTAAAACAAATGTGTGCACGCGCACGTGAACTCCACCACTCCCCTAGAGAGATAGTGTTCATAGAAGTCATACGTAAACGACACATTTTATTTCATTCCAGCAGTGCCGTCACAAACGGAAAGTCGGTTAAGAGTGGCTTTATTGTTTAGCTTTCCCCTGTTTGTCAGATACCTACCAGCATATGGCTGTAGTGTTGGTTAGCTAAAGGTATTAGTTACACCAGTGCCATAGTATCAACAGTTGTTAGTGTTTAAATGACTTATTACCAGATAGATGTTTACTACATCGGGACAATTAAAGTAGTTTCAACCAAATTACTGACCTCAGAAAAGTAATATGATTGACTTTCAAAATTCTCTTTTGATTGTCTAAAGTCTATGTATTTGTTTATCAATTACAATCAGGTCATTTGGCAGACACTTTTATCCAAAGCGAACTTACAATAACATGATGCTATTACATGGCGCAGATAGGGGTTAGGCATCTTGCCCAAGGATGCTTACAGGTAGCTAGCTTCCTCTTTGGGGATTTGAGAGAAATCCTTTCAGACACTGTGTGTTGATGTTGGGTGTTTGTACTACTGTTTGGGGGTTGGGCATGGGAGGCTCTGTGGTCCTGGAGCTCCAGGTGCAGTCTCAGTTCAGATCTCGGTTACGTAGTCAAAAAGACAGGCCATGGTGAGGTGGGGATCCGCACCGCCCTCCGCCTGCAGCGCCTGTCTAGCCGGGGGGCTCTGGGAGACGCGGGAGCACGGATGCTCTGCGGGCTGCCGGTATTGCGGCCTCCTGAATGAGATATTGTAGGAACGACGGTAGGAGCCGAGCCTCCTCCACACCTTGAGCTGGGGCTCGCTGGACAGAGCGCGCCCACGTGGGAGGCTCTCTCCCGGGCCGCACGCCTCGTCTGAATCCCCCTCCTGGTCCGAAGAGCGGCACACTGCCAGGAAGGCTGCCACCCCTGCCAGCAGCAGGGACAGACCCAGCACCACCATGATGGTGAATTCTGGGTTGTGGCTGTCGGAAGGCATTGGGGCAGGGTGAGACACGGCAGTGCTGGTGGTGGTCAGGGGGGGCAGGCTGATGGGTTCCGTCGGGGAAGGGGATGTAATGTTGGTCCCTGGATCGCTGGCGTTCATGTTGTCTGCCTATATGCACAAAGCACCAGACAAGGAGGTCAGCATAGTACTTATCAGGAAGGAACGGCTGTTGTATCGGTCTGTTAGACTGGCTAAATGTGTGTACGAGCGTGTGTGTGTGTGTGGTCAGCCTCTATCGCAGTGGAACAGCCGCTCTGTTGATGTGCCCCGCCTTGCCAGCCAAGCCTGACCAAGCTGAGTTAGGCTTATTTAGAGGCTTATATTCAGTTTTTTTGAATTATACCCTCAAGGGATTGCCATGAGAGTTGTGCACACACACACACGCGCGCGCGCGCGCGCTCGTGCACACACTCCACGCATGCACACACATGGAGATGCATGAAGTGGTTGGCATTTGTAGCAGTTATGTAGCTATTAAATCAATGACTACAAAACAGTCGATGCTTGACAGGTTTTCTTCAATGTAATACAAATTGGCTTTCTTAAAAAGCCGCTGGTAAAGTGTAAGGCATCCACCTCTTCTAACCCGGTCCCCAATTATCCCACCCCCCACCCCCCACCCCATTTGTATAGTAACATTTGTAAATGTCACCGTCCTTAATTCAGAGGAGACAAAGCATGACTTATCAGTTTAGGAGAAACACATTGGGACGTGAAATTATTTTTAAGACCAAATGCCAGGAAAGCTGTGAAAAGGCCACTGGAGCAGGGTGGCTTGTTAGCTAGTCAGTTCATTAGTCAGCACGCACACACGCACACACACACACACACACACACACGCACACACACGCACACACAAAGACAAAGAGACAGATACACACATTAATACACACACACAGACGCACAGAACCTCACACAAACACAGGGAAGACACAGACACAGGGAAGACACAGACACAGGGAAGACACAGGGACATACACGCACATGCTGTTCTTTAGCCCAGAAGCTCAGCTGTAAGGTAATCTGTAAGTACACCCCCACCACCCTTTTTGTCTTGCTTTGTTGCTTCTCTAAATCTTGACAGCTCAGCATTTTCCAAATGGCCAAACTCCTCAATTGCCTTATAGCGTCCCCAGAACCCCACACAAGTGTTTAGTTTATACAGTACAGTGGAGTGTGAGCCACTCTGCACTCAGGTGCGAGAGGGGCAACAATATCTTTGTCCTGCTGGAACAATTATAGACACAAAATGTTTTGTAGTTTTATAAATCTACTTCCTCTTTTAAGTTTTCGAATGTATATTCAAATTTGATTGCCGTTAATTGCCTCTAATGGCACTTTTCCACTGCAGAGTACCGGCTCCACTCGGCTCCACTCTACTCGCTTTTGGTACCGGGAACTTTGTTTTCCACAGCAGATGGTACCCCCTCAATGTAGCTGGACGTCATAGCGACACCGCTGTTTGAACCACTCCTGCCGTTGTGGTAGTCCTTTATAGATCTCCAGTCACTGTAACATGCCTGTCAGATTTACAGTGTTGCTCCTGTTCATTGGCCCGCTCCGTGCACACGGCCACTTACGCACACACTGCATCTACCGCTTCGCCCACACATACTAGGTGGTGCATACACACAACTGTGTGTAGCCAGTCGTATGTTAAGCACAGGAAATGCATGTTGAAATGTTCAGCAGTCTTTACCGTTGAAAGCCTCTTACTAAACATTTCTCATCACTGTGGGAATCTTAGGACATTAACCTGTGATATTTTAACAGTTAAAAATGTATTACTAAAGTATTAGTATCATAGTGTAGCTTAATTCGTTTGAAAAGCAAATACTCACACCCACACTTTGAAATGGCACCTTGCTTGGTTTCTGCGTAACTGTGGGTCCTCACACTGCCGTTCTGAGAGTGTGAGGGAAGGCCGTAGGGGGAGCACGAGGAGACAAGGGATTGGGGGGTGGGGGGGTTGCGGGGGTGCGGATGTAACATTTTTGTGCCGAAACGTCCCGCTACGGTCTTCTTCTTGCTAGCTGCGGCGGCGATGTGTCCTGAGAGCCACGGCAACGCCTTGGTGAAAGTTCTCCAGAAAACAGCGCGCCACATGCTTACGCTAACACCGTCTGGCCCGCCAATGGAACTTTCCACTTTTCACGCCCCCCCCTTTTTTATGGCCAAAGTGGTGCAGTCCACTGTGTAATACTCTATTCAACACTCACCACTCTGAACCCCCAAACTCTTTTTTCCCCCTGTGCCCCCACTCTCCCCTCCCCTTGGCTTCCTCCCCTCCACATTTCTTTATAAAGCTAATGAGACTGAAGTTGGGCCCCTGCACAGAGAAAGAGAGAGGGAGAGAGAATGTGTGTGTGTTTGTGTGTGTGTGGGGGGGGGGGCGGTCTATCAGTGTTTACGCATACCTGCATACACGTGTGTGTGCTCCTGAGTGTCAGCCTGCCTGGCTGACTGCATATAGGCTTTCGTAAACACACCAGACCCCCTTGTCAGCCCCTAGAGGTCTCCCCAGGGCCAGCGTCGCTGCCTGTTGGGAAGCAGGAGTCCACCTGCAGCTGCCTTCAACTGCGTGCCTGTCACTGAGGGTGGGAGAGAGAGGGAGAGAGGGAGAGAGAGAAAGGGGGAAAGGAGCGCGGTGGCAGCCACTGTGGTGTCTCTGCCAGGCCGTGCCGGGGTTGTTGTGGCAACACAATCCTGGGGACCAGTGGCTGGCAGGGATTGAGGAAACTCCTTTTGTGTTATGTGGTATATTACAGTATGGGGCGAGTGGCAACAGCCCTGAATGGACCAAATACACTTTAACTACTGGAATATGTTTGTGGCATGCGTCACTTTCATGCCTTGTATTTTAGTACCGTGATTCGTTTTTTAGTCCCCTATGCTATGTCTCATGCGTGTGCGTGTGTGCATGTGTGCATGTGTGCAGGTGCAGGCCACAGACCAGGACCAGGGAGAGAATGGCAGGGTCTTCTACAGGATCTTGTCCGGTAAGCCAGCTGTGAAACTTCTCTCTCTCCTGGCTTTCACACATGCTTCCCAGAGACACCCACAACACACACACACACACACACACACACACACCAAGCAGTATCCCATAATACACCTGTCAACTGATGGCAGTTGACAGTATGGCATGAATAGTGCCGTATGTAAATTGAACATAGAATATGTATAATAACCCTGTGTAAATGTGTGTGTGTGTGTGTGTGTGTGGGCCCGTACCAACGCGTGCAGGCAACAGTAACAGTCAGTTCAGCATGAACGAGCAGACAGGCCTGGTGACCCGCGGCCTCCGGGCTCTAGACAGAGAGAGCAGCAGCTCCCACGTGCTGGAGGTGGAGACCTACAACAGCGACCAGGGCAGCATGAGGAGCTCTGTGCGGGTGAGAGGAGAGAGAGAGAGGGAGAAAGGGAGAGGGAGGGAGAGAGGGGGAGGGAGAGAGAGAGGTTGTGGAATATCCAGCGCCATGTCTCCCCATGCAGGTGATAGTGTATGTGGAGGACGCCAACGACGAGGTGCCAGTGTTCACCCAGAAGCAGTACAACAGACTGGGCTTGAGGGAGACCGCCGGCATCGGGACCTCGGTCATCGTGGTGCGAGCCACCGACCCAGACACTGGTAGGTGCCAGATTCACACCACCGTACACGCTTAAATCTGGTGTCAACAGTACAATGAAGTGGAACGTTTACCTAAAAGCGACTGAAGTTTTCATATAATAAATGTTTTATATAATATATAAGTGCCTCAAACCTTGGCAGAACTAAATAGTAGTATATTTAGTACCCACATATGATAGCTTTCCACTTCCTTCTGACATTTGTACTGTATTTGTATCTAATCTCTTAAGAAGTTCTTGTTTGGTCAAGGACTGAAGACATGCTAAGTGGCTTGTTTATTCACAGTGCTGTCACCTTTAAAGTACAGAAGGTCAATACCCACTTCCACTATATGGGGAGGACTTCCCCTCTTTTATTTCCCCTTGTGTATAGTGTCTCAGACCTGTCCACACTAGCACGGTTTCGTTTCAAAGTGCATCGCCATCCACACTAATCCAGCATTTTCCAGCACTGAACCCGGAGCTTTTCAGAAACGCTGTCCCAAGTAGATGAATCTGAAAAACGCCGGGTTCGCCGTCGAGAAAACTGAGCTTTTCAGAAACGCCACATGCAGGATCACATGACTATACTATTTTGGCAGTGGTAGGATTTTGGCAGGGACTAAAAAAAATGCATAACTTAACCTGGCCAAGTTCGCTACTGTCCGTTTTCCCCTGGAGTAACTGATTCAGTATGGACGCGGATACCTTTTTAAACAGAGGCGGAAACAGTAGTTTGGCTGTGTGGTCAAAAACGCTGTTTTACCTGTGTACTAAAATAATAGTTGATTGACAGGTTCAGTTTAACAGCCATAGTAAGAGACAACCCCCTTCCCCCCCCCAGGTGACGGCGGAGCTGTGGCTTATGCCCTGGTGTCCGGTTCCGACCGCAAGTTCGAGGTGGACGTGAGCACGGGCCTGGTGACCACAGTGGACTACTTGGACTACGAGACCAAGACCACGTATCTGATGAACGTCTCAGCCACCGACCAGGCCCCGCCCTTCCACCAGGGCTTCTGCACCGTCTACGTCACCTTGCTCAACGAGCTGGACGAGGCCGTGGCCTTCTTCTCCGCCGGCTATGAGGCATCGCTACGGGAGAACATCGCCACAGGAACGGAGGTGGTCCAGGTCCGGGCTCAGTCGGCCGACAACTTGAACCAGCTGACGTACCGCTTCGACCCAGACACGTCACCCGCCGCCCTGGCTCTCTTTAAGATAGACAGCATCACGGTGGGTGTGGGGACATGGCAGGAAGTGCTGGCATAGTATGGGGATCGTTTTTATATACAGAAATGTATAATGTAATATATACACACATTTAGCATACACATTTAGAGTAACTTAACTAAAAGTAAAATATTCAAACAGAGGCGTTTTAAATCAAAACTACTTGCACCCATCCATTTTCCACTCTGCGTCTCTGTGTTAGCCTCCATTAATGTACCCTCTCTACCTTTACTCTGTGTCCACGTTCAGGGTCGTATCACAGTTACAGGTCTGCTGGACAGAGAGAAGGGGGACTTCTACACCCTGACGGTTGTAGCTGATAACGGAGGCCCTAAAAAGGACTCCACCGTGGTACGACTCTTGGCTCTGAAATTTACTCATGCCTCGTTTTTTTGTTGTTGTTTTTTCTGTATTTCTGTTCATTTTCTGTTCATACACACACACACATATCTGGATAACATGTGTTGTCCGTTCTGTTATAGAAAAGCTAACGCCATTCCTCTTTTCTTAATTGCATCCCTCCTGGGAACCGCAGAAGGTAAGAATTGACACATTTTGACACATTTTGAATCCATAACAACAACCTCAAACGTGAGTGATAAGCCTGCGATTTGATCAGTAGTAGAACCTCACTTGTCTCCTCTTAACTGTCTTTGGCAGGTGTCAATCACCATTCTAGATGAGAACGATAACAGTCCAGAGTTTGACATCACATCTGATTTGTCGGTAAACGTCCCGGAGGACACAGCCATCGGGAAGAAAGTAGCGACTTTGCTCGCCAGGGACCAAGACGCTAGGAACAACGGAATGGTGGGAATCCCAGGAAAGACGAGGGAGGATGACTTCTCCGCCTCTTCCTTCCTCTGTCTCACTCTGTCTCCCTCTGTCTCCCTCTTGCCATCTCTTAGGTGAACTTCACCCTGGTGGCCGGCAACATGAGGGATGTGTTTAAGATCCAGACTGTAAACCACACCTACGGGGAGGTATACGTCAACTCTCCCCTGGACAGAGAGTCTGTGGACCGCTACCTTCTCCAGGTTGGCCCCTTCACATCAGAGCACCTGTGTCCATACGACACATATGAATGTTGGGTAAAAGGACGAAATACATGCTTACTTGGCCTGTAGTACAAACGGATTCCTGTTATTGCATTTGTTCAATACGGTTCAATTTAAAAAGCACTATATCAGTGCTTTTCAAAGTGAGATTGTTTTAAAACTTAAGAATCAAGTTGTATTGTCTTTAAAGTTGGGGCTGGTGTATTTTTCTTATTGTCAAAATTGCCTACGAAATGACGAAAGCTACAATGATTTCACAATGAAATATTGTCTATTTAGCAGACAGATGTCAGATGGCTTATATCTTAGAATTCTATTGTTGTCCAAACAACTACTGTATCAACACAAACCACAGAGATGAACAGTTTCTCTGGTCAACATAATTCATCATTAACTACAATGTCATTGTTCATTGTAATGATGAATTATGCTGACCAAAGCAACAGTAAGGCCCTGTGACTTACTAGTTAAGATTTTAGGAATATCTGACAGGCTGGATGAGCTATACTTCTAGGAGAAGAAAAGTAATTGTTGGTTTTGGACTGTGTAGGCTATGTTGACTATCAGAACCGGCCTTATCCTTTAGTAAAACAGGTTCAAACATCTTTCAGTGGTGTTCCTGGTTGTTTATATATTTGTATGTTAGATGTTATACTATTAAAGATGTGGTTAAAAGTTTTTGTACCACATGGTCCACCAGAGTTAATCGATTTATTTTGGGTTTTTTGGTTCAAATAATTTAAAAACCACTGCTATGAGCTGTTTGCTTTAGTTTGTATCTGTGTCACAAATAAACTGAACATTTAACTTTCAAATGTGCATACAGCCCTTACCCCCTGTGAGATTGATCTGTACCATGTGTTGTGACAGCTGCGTGCCTCGGATAACGGCTCCCCTCCCAGATACACGGACCACTCTCTCACCATCTATATCCTGGACGTCAATGACAACACACCTGTCATCGCGAGCCAGAGGGGCTACAACGTCAGCGTGAGCGAGGTAATGACGCAGGCAGTATCAACATGTCTGTTTCAGGTGTTGCTGCTGTCTCCATGCCTTATATTCCCTAATCTAGAACGTTGGCGGGGGTACGTCTGTGATGCGCGTAGTGGCCACAGACCGGGACATTGGCCCCAATGCCATGCTGTTCTACTACATCACCTCCGGCAACCAGGACCTGACCTTCCGCATGGACCGTGTGACGGGGGAGATGGTGACGCGCCCCGCGCCTCCCGACCGGGAGCGCCAGCAGGAGTACCAGCTGATTGTCACGGTGGAGGATGACGGCACGCCATCGCTGTCGGTAAGATGCCCCCGCCGAGAACCAGTGGCACAAGGCAGGAAATGTCCATTTGTAACAAGTCATTTGTAATATGGGCTCTTACAATTACACATTCACGTGCAAGAGCTCCCAGAACGACTAGTCTGGTGAGATCATTTGAAAACAATGGATTTTGAGCAAGCAAGATTTTGAGAATCAATGCTTGACTAAACTACTTTTAGTCAAGCACGTTGTAGCATATATTTGTGAAATATGAGCAACATGTAGGGGTTTAAAAACACATGTCCTATGAAAACCATAAGCCTCAATTTGAGGAACCAGGGTATTAAACTACATAGTGAACAATAGCTTAAATTTGCAGTACTGTGGAGGGCAAATTTGGCTAATTAATATTATTTGTCAAAGCGCACGACATGGATGTAGACATACTGTGTGGGAAGCTATTCTTTGTAATACGGTATCCTACATGGATTAGTATTAATCTCTTTAACTACTGCTAACAGATGCAGATGGTGGCGTGAACTAGCAGATTGGTATTCAGCCAGAATCATTTATCATTTATCTATAATCATTATGTCTCACTAGAGAGCCCTCTTTTGGCCAGTCACAGTATTGCAAGCAGCATTCAAAAATATTTTTGCTAATGATCTGCCCTTACATATGACTGTAAACCAAAGTATAGTTTTAATCAGTTACTCTTTGTCCTCCTGGACCTGCTCATGCTATAGGAACATGAAACACTCCTGTTGTGTAAACAGGAAAGCTGCAGCGACAGCATGTGTGTGCAAAAAAATGAAGAATGTTGGTACTTCCTGTTTAGACTTGGCTTCGGTATCGAAAGACTGTCCCCCACCGCAGAGTGTGTGTGTGTGTGCGTGCATGTCTGTTTTTCAGGGCACTGACTGTCAGCTGTCAGGGTTTTGTGGTATTTTGAGTTCGTGCTTAATAACAGGACATAGTACAGCAAGGGAGGTGACAGGTGCCAGCGCACTATATACACTATATACACTATATACACTATATTCACTATATACGCTATATACGATTAGTGAAGTGCACTGCCGAGACGACATGGTCACTATTAGAGCTCCCCTTATCCAGCACATCTAGTGGGAATCTTTCATCAATTATCCTTTCTTTTTGTAAGCCTCCCTCTGGTGCTCACCATCTTAGAGGCATACAAGTGGAACAACCATGTTACATCTATATTGCCCCCCCGGCAGCAAAAACAGCACGCCCTTTTGTAGTGATAGCTTTGGAGAGCTTCCGGGGTTTGGGAGCAGGGATTTAGATGACTAGACATGAGCCTGTTCGGTGGAAGAGCTCCGCTTTATTAAAGCAACTAGAACAGGAAATCATTTTTACATAGGTGCTCACGGAAATCCGCAGAGAAGGCATAGTTTGCTCTGCCACTATGTACATATCAGAACATCCACATGCACAAATACACACACACACACACACACACACACACACACACACACACACACATTGAATATCACTTTTAATTTAACTGGTGCTGGAGCTCTCCCTGCTACTACTGGGTGATTCATTCTTAGCAATGGTACATAGCATCAAAACAAAACATTGTTCACACCCTAACACACACACACACACACACACACTCATAGTAGTACATTTAAATTCACGTTCACATTCCTTTTTGAAGTGGCTGATTTGAACAAGATTTTAATATATTTTTTAAACTAACATTAAATCCCATTCAATGCACACACAAAACATTAAGATATATAATATTACAAATACCACTATACAAATTTCACAGGAGTTTGGCAGTTTATAGCATATTTACACACTTCCTGGCCTTATACAAAATAAAACATCCCATGAAATATACACTGTGTATAATTTTACTTCTGGTTATTGCTTTCTGGTGACCATTTTCAGCACACTCGGCCTATATGTGTTTTCAAGGGCATTATTAAAGGTACACTCCTCAATTGTGTTATAGTGCCCCCAGTTTCCCAGATATCTGCTCCAGCGTAATGTTTGACACACAACTGTCCACGACAATGTGTGCAGGCACTCTCTGAGTTCCAAATGAAAAAAAACATATTCTATTTAAGGTTTTAGCCACAAACATTCCACCCACAAATAGAGAAGTGTTTCTTTAAGAGGGGTACTCACGGGGGCCAGGCTGTGTAAAGGAGGCTATAATGGCTGAGGTGACATTAACTGAGGTAGCAAAGGGAGAAGCACAACGAAAAACAAATTGAGGTGGAGTGGAAGAGATACTGGAGCTGCGGGGAAAATCTCCCATTGCCCCCATTCTGAATGGAAGCCATTCCCACAATGTATTTACATGATGGTAGGTTATTGGGCAAAAGACGAAAGCGATGTACCAAATCCAGCCCATATCTCCTTTGATAAGGATGGCCGTGCATCAAGCCCTCTGGTCCGTTATTGGACCGCTTTGCCCAGGATGACCCTTAGCACGGCTGCTATAGGCCCGAGGCCTTGATGATTATTCTGATTCTAAAAGGCTCTATGTAAATGCAGCTAATGCTACAGCGTACTGGCCTTACAAACGGATAGTTACTGTATTTTAGACATGGAACTGTCTCTCGAACATGCTATAAACTTTTAGAGCTGGGAAGAATGGACAATCTTCCAGAGGCGCTGCTTCAAATCCTTTCGGCATTCAATGACACATGGACACACCACTCGTCTCAAGCTCGGGACGTCCAGAGCAATGGGCCCTTGCTGTTCTGGGAGCCATAGTCATTAGTCTGGCCTCCAGCTGTTGTTGCAGGTGGATCAACTTTTGGAATTAACAACAATGGCCCCATCCCTCCTGCGGCCCAGACAGTTACGCAGAGAGCGCTCTCAGCAGAGTCCATTGTGAGACAAAGCCACAGGGCTGAAACAGCACTGGTAACAGAGAGAAGAAAAAGAGCCGCAGGACTGGGTACTATTCCAAGCCAGGAGTCAGAGAGATAACGGGAAAATGTTTCCTTAAACCTGCATAAAGTCCGGAGACTCAGGGATTGGATCTGTTGGGGGGGGGGGGGGAGAATTGGTGTTAATATTATCCTGGAAATAAATTTTTATGGATTGTGTGCATAGATTGTACCACATTTGCCTCAAACATAGACTAAAAAAAATCGCCTCACACAGGCATGTACACAGGGATATGGGCTGCTAGGCTCTCTCAGAAGCTAAATGACTCAAACTTAACAGAAAGCAGAACAACTACAGCTGCTTTTTTCCAGAATTGTGATAAGTTACACATAACGGGAAACTGCAGCTTGTTAAATTCCTCTTAGTTTAAGGTCACTGGTGTGTAATGAAACCACAGTGGCTTGGTAATGGTGTTTGTTTAAGGGGTAGTTATCTACTAAGATATCCACTAAGTTGGCTTAGAAGATGATGAAACACAGGATGTTTCATCATCTTCTGGTTCATGAGTACATCAGAGTCTTTAGTCAGCCTGCGTGTGTTGAAAATAAGTGTTTAAAAATCGACCACTTGTGAAACATTTACGCTCAATCCTGTCATTAGGTGCATATGTGGGTACGTAAGGTTAATAATGACATACTGACTGACGTGCATCTTACCCTGAGCTGGGAAGAAGACATCTCCGTGCAGGGAAGGGGACAAAGGTGTCCCGGGATCAGACAGCAGGTGGCGTCCTGTTTCCGAGCCCTGCCTGGTCATAATCTGAGACACAGTGCGTGTCCTGGGCTCTGGGCAACTAGGCATGAAGACAGGGTTCTCGAGACCACAAGCCTCGCTGAAAAAAACACACACATAGAGAGGGAGAACATGTGTATTGACTACGATAAATGTGCAGGTAAATAGCCCTCCTGTTCCACTGTGACATTGTTACAGGCTTCAATCAAACATGTTTTGAGTGAGATTTTTTGACAGCGGAGATCGTCAGAGGTCTAAACTGTATTGTTCGATTAGATTTTGGTCACAAACAATTGTAAAAGATCAAAATTGGCCATAATTCTACTTTATGGATGGAATTAGGTCATTTCGCATGCGCAGCGAGCTACAGTGAGTACATTTTCTAAGTATTGAGGACCAGGTAGGGGTTACAGTTGGGCATATTGGGGATTGAGCCCATGACCCTCCAGGTGGGAGTCAACCACCTAACCACTAGACTGTCCTGCCGCCGCCCTCTATCCTGTCCCACTTTAATAACATCGGGGTTGAATAATAGAGAGATACTACTTTATGATAGGTTTTGATTTTTAGGCAGATCGGTATTGCCAGAAATGTCATTAAACAGACATGATTTATCTGAACGGATGCTGACTGTGGTATGTGTGTGTGTGTGTGTGTGGTGGTGTGTGTGAGTCTGTGAGGCCAGACTGTGGGAAAGCTCACCTGTCCATTCTGACCAGCTCATGTGCACCTGGAAAGGAGGAAAAAGGAAACAGCCATTGTGAAGCAACTGAAGAGGAACCCTACAGAACCACCTACAGTAGCTAACAGGAAGCATGTGGCGCGCACAACAGCATGAGAAGAATTGAATGACACACGCAGAGATAGAAATTAGATGTGTGTGTTATTGTTTTTGCGTGCTGGGTACTGTGGCGACAATACTGACGTCTGCTGGACTGGGAGCTGTGCCTCTGCTTGTAGACCAGCACCAGAATAAGAGGCAGGGACAGAAGAGCGATGATACAGGCTGTCGTGGCCAGGACTGCCCCCACAGGGCTTGCTGCTGTACGGACAAACACAATTAAATTAATGAATAGAGTAAGCCGTCATACTGTCATAAGGGTGGGCAGTATGGGCAAAATATCATATCACAATATTAGTAAGTATGATGATGATGATATATATATATATATATATACAGTCAAACATAACATGCAATGTTTCTAAATTACAGAGTACAAGTGAAACAGAACTTACTGAACCATCTTAAACGTTTAATGGGTAGTGTGTATATTTGGCCAGTGGGGGCAGAGTGGAGCGAATTCACAATAGTACACACTGCCAGTTTTGGGTTTTTTTCTACCTGTGATCATATAATATTGTTGTAGGCACATAGAGATGTGTCACATGTAATTGTGTGTGTGACATACCAGGAAACTTGCTGTCCTTGCTGTCAACGGCAGTGCATTCTTGAGATCCATTTCCCCCTGGAAAGAGAAAAACATATATACAACCTATAAAACATAACAGTATTGATTTGAAAATTAGCTTCTTCCACTACCAGTTCCCCATAATCCAAACCGCATCAGGTATTTTTGAGGTGATGTGATCTAGCAGGTGTGTAGGCCTTACGTGGTGTGATGTAGAGCACCACATGGCTGTGTGGCTTCTGCAGGATCTCGCCGTGTTTGTTATTCACCTTGATGTCCAGAAGAAGACAGCAATATCGCCCTTGGTCCTGTTTGCTCACATTCTGCAGCTCCACCCAGAAGCTTTCCCCGGCAGCATAGAATCTCACCCCCGGCGGTGCGCCGTGGTTGCCATGGAGAGTGTGGCGCGGGCCGACCTTCTCGTGGCAGTGATTGTTAATGTTGGAGGTGAACAGCCAATGGTGTTGGAGTATGTCGGTGGAGTTCAGAGGGGCACCTCTCTGGGCACACTCCAGTTTCACCGTTGCCCCTACAGGGCAGGTGTAGTACAGATGTGGCGCGGAGACACTCAGTGTGCTGTGGTCGTTAGGCATCTTGCCGTCGGCTGTAGATAACAGACGAGATAGCACGCACATTACACAGGTGACCAGTACTACACAAGGGTAGAGCAGAGCTGAAGGTAAATATGTTAAGTTAGATTATCTGTTAGCACAGCTTGTGTTGTTAACCTCTAAACACGAACCTGCAGTGCATCATTGTCATAACCATAGAAGTTGAACAAACTAAAAGTATAAACTAAACTACTAAATATTTACTGACTTTGGAGTACATTAGGTTGTATGTAAGTTCTTTAAAGACTGTAAACTAACATCCTGATAGTAGACATTTTGTGTAATTTTAGATATAATCAAAATCACACATCTTTTCATGCATTTCATCTCAAATAGACAAGACTACTTCTGTACACTTTTCCATTGCCTATTTGAGCACAGTACATACTTCCTGCTTTTGTACTTTCTGGGTCAACTCTGCTCTGTGTTTTCACACCATGTTTAGAGATAGAGATAGTAGATGGAGCATGTCTTACAGGCCTGTCTCATCAGACAGACTGCTGTTAAATCAGCTGCTGTACAGAAAATGTTCCTGTTCAGTGGTTCTAGTAACTTCTGTTCTACTAAACTGAGAAAAGTCTAGACCTGTCTTAGATTTGTCATGGTAGCATCCAACAAGCAATGGTTTAAGAAATAATTCCCATGACCTCTGGAGGTTCATAAGGGAGTTATGGATTTTCTAATAGATGTAATCAACTGTTTAACAGTTCAAGACTGTTTAAACCAGATTTACCTGCCCTGTTTGAGAAAAGAGCAGATGTCACTGTTTTGTACACTTTGTACAGTTAAGAATCCATTTCTAAACACAACCGTGCCAAAATAATTTCCAGATGTTCCTGTTTGCAACGCACTCTGTGTCACTCTGTGTTGTTGATTCCAAGGGCCAGACTGAGTTCTCCTCCGATACCTTTCCAGTGCTTTTACGGCTAAAAACAGGCAACAGACAGCTCTTTCCATATTGACACTGCTTTCTTTCCATTTGTCACACACGAAACCTGCCCATAACCACATCCCGTTCTTTATAAACCACATCTGTTGTGCAGCTCTAGAATAAACATGAAGTCTGAAGTACTATGTATGGTTATTGTATAATGTAGTACTAGAAGACCTCACTGCACAGTGTACCATACACTCTTGGGTGTGACTCTAAATTCAAGCATTTGTGCCAAAGTTAACATACTGTAAGCAAATCCACAACAACCCAACCAAACCAAACACGTCTCCCAGCTAAGAGGTCTGAATCTATTCTAACCTCTCTAAACAGTCACACGGCTAACAGACTATTCTGCAGAGTTATCTCCAATGCAAAGAGTAGTGCAACAGCAACACATAATAGGACTTAGTGTCTGTCTTTTTTTTGCCTTATTCAGCCTCTGTTTAGAGTAGATCTTGTCCAATTATAGTGCACAATGATTAGGTCGCATTTGTGTGTGTGTGAATTTAAAATAAACATGTGGGTGAATTGTGGTCAATGAGAAATGTTTGTGAAACCGCGAGTGTGATTAGGGGATTTGCATATGTGTTTGTGGATATAGTAGAATGGATATTCAGGGCCTTACTATTCAGGGCCACTCTACGCTGCCTCACAGCCAGGCAGCGTAGAGTGGACTTCCTTCCTGAGGTATACCGGCACATGATTGCCACCCACCAACCCACCCATCTGCACCGCCCATATTATCCTCAGAGAGCCTTTTGTGTCAGGACAAGGCACAACAGCGGAAAGGCCAAATTTGTTTTGTTCTACTGGTCACCACCCAGCTTAAGTGTTTGGCTCACATACTGCTGGATAGGAAATACAGTAGCTGCCATGTCAATGATCCCTGGGTCTTTGATTAGGTGTACATCCTGTGTGGGTGTGTGTGCGTGCCCGTGTGCCCATGAGAGTGTGTGGTGTGTGCCCAAGTCTGTTCCCTTGCAATGTTGACCTGCGATTGTTCCTGCCTGTGTGTGTCGCGGGTTGGGGGCTCTCCTCTCTTGTTTCAGCCCTGCCCACCCCCAATCCTGCACTTTGACCATTATTCCTCAGTTTCTCAAGCCCTGTTCACAACATTGCGATGGGGACTGGGGAACCCTAATGTTTTATCTATGTGTGATTTTTGGTTTTCTTTGATTTGAATCTACAGTATGTTTGGCCCATTACCAATGAATATGGGAGGCAATGCTAGTTTGATTGCTAGATGTAAATGTTTCATTGGTAGATAGCTATCTTACACATGTAAAACACATGAAAACAGAGCACTGTCAACAACCTTTTGCAAATTCCTTTAAAAATGGTGTTTTGCCTGCTTAGGGGCCAGAGGACAACTAAAAAGATAAATGTATATAGACAATTGAATGAACATATTTAAAAGTAAAACTACTACTAACACCACTCCAGTGCCCTGATGTGGTGAAATAAACCCTCTGGCAGTATTTTCAAATAGCTTGATTGGATTTTTTTGTCCAAATCTAGCTTGTCCCTCGCTGATCTCCATTCTCAGGATCCTGATAGTCCCTCAGGGTATAGACACAGGCCTTCACCACCTGTTTAGAACATCTTGCTTCTGACAGCTTTCTTAAAGTCAGGCTTACAGCATAGCCTATTTAAATGAATTAAACATTACCTTTATCCCATGCTACCACTTTGCCAAATTTAATCTTAGTCCGTTAATGCTTGCATGGGTCTTGCTCTACCACACTTTACACGGTAGGGATGCTTAATCATGAGTTATCTAAAAGCATACATACTGGTTTATCTAGTATGCATTCACAAGCAAGTGTCTGTATATATTTGTTTATACAAGTGCTGCCACACCTCCACCCCCCAATATCACACAAACTGGAAAGGGAATGATTAGCTCATTACAGGGTGCCAATGAAACCAGCGGGAGGATCCGAGATTAGCTCTTTCACACACATCTCCCAACAACAAACAGTTTCAGTAGAAGTTTCTAGCATAATAAACAAGACCCATTAATGATCCACTCCAGATGTATTTTAAAACCTTAGGAAATCTATTCTATGTTGAAAAATATTGTTTCCCACCAAAAATGTTCAATATACCATAGAACAAAATCTTAGCAGCATATATATGTCTAGTTACCCTAATAAAAAAAATGCAGATTAGACACCCCCCATGTCCAAATATTGGCAACCGATGAGTTATACTCATACAGGGTTTAGTCTAAGAAACTTTCTGTGTATCGCTCTCCTGTAATGTACTTACAGTATCTTTGAATATTGGGCTATGATCCAGGTTATGATAGGTATTTGTGACATCACAAATAGTTTGAACCTAAGTAACATAAGTGGAATCCTCTCTCTTTTGTTGCATAATGTGACTATTTATGTAAAGCATGCTGTGCACTTCTGCATACTCTTTCAGATTTTCAAACCAAAACAAGGTTTTTGTAACGCTGGTTTCAAACACGGGTAATTCCAGGCAGATCTAGGATCATTCCTTTAAGAGAACTGCACAAATGTTACGGTGAGTGCAATTTTTCTATAGTGGGACGCTGTCTTGTAGGAAGTATACTCTTCGTATTCTTTGCCAGGGGGAACTATTACTATTCTAAAAACACCACTATGTTTGGTGGTTTTACGTATTCACTGGATAATACACACTGACTGTGGTCAGTAGAAGTTCATGGCCATTGTGTCGGTCAATGCTGTGTCCTTGGGCCAGTCGGGAGAAACAAGTTGTTGCAGCTGTGTGTGGAAAGGGTGGGGTGGCATTGGCTACCTGTGTAAACATCAGACACTAAACCACAAGACATTGGATAGATCTATTACCGTACAAATACAAAGCCCACAGGAAAAAAAAGTCCAGTGGAACAGGGTCTTTCCCTCCTTCAATTGTCTCGTTTTACACTTGCATGCACACACGTGTACAGACAGGGCCCGGTTTGTATCCAAAACGAGGGGAAAAGACCCTGATTAGCAAAATTCAGGATCGGCTCACTTGTAACTTAAGTGAAAGAAAGATGTGTTTTCCTCTTAGGCTGAAAGTAAGGCAACTTCCAAACAAAGAAGACGGGGTGGATGAGGATAGGCTACTGATGTGTTTACACTGGCAAAGCTTACGCGCTTGGTCAAGCTGGGGTCATATTTGTTGCCAAAACTGACTTTACCACGTAAACATCATACCCCCTTTGTCGATAATACTGTTTGCCGTATCACCATGGCAGTGCTATTTGTTTGCGGTTTTATCGCGTGAGCTAATCTAGCCAGGCTAAAGTTACTAGCTAAATCCGAGACGTCAGTGGTCACCTGTGAAAGGTTTCAACACCGCGCGCACGTAGCAACAGCTGTCTCTTGCCAAACCGAGTGCTGAGCCAGATGTTGCGTCGCACGCACACTGCGGAACTAAAATCAACAAAACGTATCTTTCCGCCCATACATTATTTTTATTTAGATCCCAGGCGGCGCACGACACTTTCCACAAACCACATGCAATCTTTTACACTAAAACTACTTTGGATATTTTTACCCCGCGATGAATCGCGCTAGAGATTTACCCAATTGATCTATTCTCAAAACAGGAAATGAAAAAATGAATAAACCAGCATTATCGTGACGCCAGAGTTGTAATAATAAATCCTGTAACGCAAAGATAATTTTGCTAAACGGTAAACGTCGATCTTGTGACACATGAAATAGTATCTTGCTATCTGAAATCATACGAAAGATCTTGACAAATCTCGTACATGTCAAAGTTGAACAAAGTTGTGTTACCCCTCTAAACCAAGTCACTAGTTCTTTCACACTACAGAACGTGCACATCAACAAGCTTAAACACGCCGCCCGGAGAATGTCACCTGATGTCGTAGAGGACTCTGCTTACCTGCAGAAAAACACAGCACGACCGTCCACATCCAAAACATCGTCAGATTTTGCAAAGTTGAGTTCAGGCTCTGTAATCCAGATGTCATCGTTTATTTGATTTAAATTCGTCTATTTTCTCAACAATGCTGTACCTGGAAATGCATAAAATTTATACAGAGATTTTTTTTTGTTCTACTTCAAAATTCCCCCGTGCCTTTAAAATAAAAACTAGTTGGCTGCTTGACAGTTGCGTGTCACACTGTAATCTCTAAGCTCCACTTGTCATTTGTAGAGGGTGGAATGTTCCCAGAAACACAGAAAAATCAGGCAACATGCTCCTCCCCCCCCCCCCCCCCTCGCTCTCTCTCTCTCTCTCTCTCGCTCGCTCTCTTGCCCGTTCGCTCTCCAGTATCAGAGTATCACCTCATAAATTGTACTGGGAAGGGGGTAGTCCTAACTGGTAGAACTGGAATTGATTCTGATCACAACCTAGCAGCCATGTCCCTATTGTTTGTGCCCAAAAGTAAAGAATATAGATATATAGTTTAATCTCCATTTCTTGTTCTAGAAATACATAATGTAGGCCTACATGGTGCTACATCGGTGATTCAGATATAAAAAAAAGCAAAGACTTTGCTTTTTCTGTCTGGTTCATTCCTATACTTTCTCTCTTTTCACTTTTAATTAAAAAAAATTTGATTGCCAATAGATTATTTATTTTTTGGCCAGTCCCTAATTATACATGCTACTTCTATCTCAGCCAGGTTTGGTCCTGTAAAGGAGATATGTGATTGTAAGAAATAAGATGAGGCAGACATGAGATAGACTAGAAACAGTTGCATTTGAGCAAGGCATACTGCAGATATGTGTTACACTCCTTATAACACATCTCTATGAGGGTGGTTGCCTGCTTAAAAGCATCCTGATATTGCAAGCTCCGCCTCTACAATGCTTTACATATTATGATATTTACATTAACATTTGCATTTACAGCATTTAGCAGACCTTTTATCCATGACGACTTACACTTAGTACATTTGTCATGAACTGAATAGGTCATACACCAGTTATCATAAGCAAACAGCATTCTGTTAGAATAATGACAGCACTCACTTAGGGCTAACTTAGTTATGCCTTTTACAACAAACATTAACTATTAACATATTATTCAATCTTCAAATAATTGCTAACAGACTAAATACCAGCAAAGTGCCTAATCTTCTAAGAGCTGGTTCTAATAGACCGAAAGAGAAGGTATTTTTTATAGTAATAATTATAATTTGTTATTAATAAAAAGGGATAGAGACAGAAAATAAAGAATTGTCAAAAAGAACTTCAGTTAGTGGGAGTGTCATGAGGTAGAGAGGTTGGTGTTCGAGGTACCTATGTGGATTCTAAAGAGGTGGGTCTTAGTCTCTTGACTCTGCTGTCCTAACTGCTGCCGGAAGCTCATTCCACCATTGCGGTGCCAGAACCAAAATGGGTGAGATTAAACTGAGCAACTCTTGGAACCTGACCATTGTTTGGAGGTAGAGCGGGTTAAACAATGTATGGGTTGAAACAAGTGAACCTTTTTCCTTTATTCACTATTAAACACACAAATTAGAAAAAAGTTTAGCCGGTTAGAATTCCTGGTGTTTAGAGTTAAAGGTTTCCCTGTGCTTTTGTGTTTTAATCACAGACCTCAACCAACATCTTTGTACGCATAGTGGATGAGAATGACAACGCCCCGTACTTTCCTGAAGAAGGGTATGTCACCGTACTGAGTGAGGGCCCAGACACAGTGGGCGCCACCATTGCCACGGTTAAGGCCATCGACCCAGACGAGGGACTCAACGGCACTCTGCGATACGCTATCACGCGCGGCAACCTGGCGGAGACCTTCCAAATCAACTCTATCACTGTAAGGGTTGGCATATAAAGTCTGGTTCTGTGAGCGTGGAAAAACAGATGTCCTAACGTAGATGTGTGTGTGTGTGTGTGTGTGTGTGTGTCTGTCTCTCTTTCTCTCGCTCTCTCCCCAGGGAAGGATCACTGCTGTAAAGGAGCTGGACTTTGAGATCAGCAATGGAAACTATGCGCTTGTCGTCACAGCAACCGACCAATGTCCAACCCCTGCCCTTCGTTTGACATCTAGCACAACTGTAATGCTACACTCTGTTTGTTTACTGATAGCAATAATGTAGATAGTCTGCTCTTTATGGTTATGCCTGTAATATGGCCATTAGCATTAGACACCACCACCACCATATAAGTTAATATTGTAATACATGCTTTGACTGGCAGTCGTGCTGCCCCGCTAAACCTCTGGATGATATGCTGCGTCGAAGGTGCTGGTGAACGTCCTAGATGTCAACGATGTGACGCCCACGTTCCCCAGAAGCTATGAGGGCCCGTTTGAGGTGACCGAGGGCCAACTGGGGCCTCGAGTGTGCATCCTTAAAGCAATCGATGGGGATTCCGGCCTCAATGGCAAAGTGGAGTACAGCATCACCGCTGGAGACCCGCGCAGTAAGACATCGACAGTTTATGAATGTATGTGGAGGTAGTGGCCTATTAGCAGGCTTCTAACGTTGCCATTTTTTCCCTCCACCGGTCAGATGAGTTCATGGTGTCGCCTGTGGAGGGCGAGCTACGCGTCATGAGAGATGTGGAGCTGGACAGAGAGACCACGGATTTCTACAACATCACCGTCACTGCCCGAGACCTCGGCAAACCTCCCCGCAGCAGCTCTGTATGATCAGTCTGTCTCTCTGTCTGTCTGTCTGTCTGTCTGTCTCTCTCATTCACACACACACTCACGATCTACATTTTCTATGATACAGAATGGTTTACCCTGCAAAATACATGTGCATGCAAATGTAGGCACATGCCAAACTACACAAAGGGCCGAGTAAATATGGTATGGACATACCTTGAGAGGCCATGAGGCCAGATTGAGGTGTTTCTTTTTGACACCTGACGATTTCTTGAGTTCTGTCTTAAAATGGCTGCGCACTCTACCAAAACAAAATGTGTTAGATGATCGTTAGATTTCTCATCTGTTTGAGAACCCCTGAAGTAATAATGTTTGTTTAAGCATTACTTAAGAAGTAATGTTTTGTGTGTTGCTCAGGTGGTGGTTGGAGTCTACGTGCTAGATATCAACGACAATGACCCGGTCCTGCTTAACCTGCCCTTTAACATCAGTGTGAGTGAGGGCGCGTCCATCCATACCTCTGTGGCCAGGGTCCGAGCTCAAGACGCAGACAGCGGGCGAAACGCTCTACTCACCTACAACATCACCGCCGGCAACCTGGGCGGAGCCTTCTACATCAACGACACTGTGAGAGAATGTTTATGAGAATGTGTTGAAGGGGGATAACTTAAAGGTAGACTCTACAATTTTGTTATAAATCTCCCTCAGAACCCTAAATTGTAAACACAACTGGTGGAGGGGTAGAGAATGATGTGAGTCTGAGAGGCCTAGTGCAAAGAAGTGCAAAGCACTAAGGTGTGAAGGGGCGCGTGCTCGGAGTTTCAAAACACACAAACCACGTTTTTATAACACCTTGAGGGTATTTCCGGATGCGGCCTTGAGCCACTTGCTTGTTTTTAGAAGACTAATACTATTACCAAAAACTAGCAGCTGCACTTAATAAGAACGTTACGTAAAGTTTGAAGCTCTATAATTGTCATAATGACTTGCAGGATGTTGGGTAACACACACACACCACATGCGAGCTCCCACTTATTTTCTCCTTTTTTTGTCGAGTTGTGCAGTGTCCCACAGCTCTATTTGAGTAGTCCACAATGTACATTTTTCTGGACTTAAACCGGTTTGTTTATTTTCTGTATTAATTGTACTTCCTTTAAATAAGTCAAATCCATTGATGGTGTATTCCTTCTGCCTGCCTCTCTGTGCCCCTCAGACAGGTGTGGTGCAGATTAACAGACCCCTGGACAGAGAGTGGGTGGAGGAGTACACACTGACCATCACAGTCAAGGACAACCCGGAGAACCAACGCATCGCCCGCAGGGTACCAGCTTCTCTCCTGTCCCCACTCTTACAGACAGAGCCCCACAGAGGCACAAATCACTGCATTGACAGAAAAACCTTCCAACTTTCACATTTCTAACAAAAGATTTCTTCAAATGTCCCACCCTTGATGTGTTCTATAAATTAAAATAAATAAGAAATAGGATCTTGAATGTTTGTAAGGGCACCAAAACAACCCCAATTGTGGTTACACAGTATTTTTCTGTGACTGCTGCAGCGTGCAGCATAAAGCCCTTGACACATCTGAACATCACTGTGGGAAAGGTGAGAACAACACTAACCTCTAGCTGCAAACAACAGTAAACCACCAGCATGTGAAAACAGACAGCTAGGCCGATGTACATGCTGTAGGTACATGCATGCCCTGCACAAACTGCACATTTGCATTGATTGAAAGTTAAGGATCTTGACAGCTTCTCTCTTTCATCTTATATTATTACAATTAGGTCATATAGCAGACGCTTTTATTCAAAGTGACTTACAATGAGTACAATTACTCAAGTATTAAAAGGAGCAGCAGGGTTAGACATCTTGCTCAAGGATGCTTACAGGAAGGCCAACTCCGGGATTACGAACCCATGACCTTCCGGCTGGGAGTCCCAACACCCAGACCACTAAACCTTCGTGCCCCTGCTGTATATGCTATATTATTCTGTGCTCTAACCATATCCTATTTTGTCCTTATTTCATCCCTTCTTTGTCACCTGACTTTCTCTCTGCCTACTCCACCAGGACTCAGATGTGTTGGTGATAACCATCCTGGATGAGAATGACAACAGGCCCATATTCACCCAGACCAGCTACAGAGCAGAGATCACTGAGAACTCTGCTGCAGGTAACATCCACCCTGGTGTGTCTTTCTCTCTTTGTCCCTATAAAAGGCCTCATATGTGACAGCAGGCTTTGCTTGTATGGCGATCTGTTTAATCAGAAATGGCCAATCAGCATCCTTCAGTATAAAGTATAAAGCTCTTCTCAGCACCAGCTGTGTGAAAGTGTTGCGATTAGGAGAACTATGAGTTCTGACGTAGACATGTCGACAGATATAAAGTAACTGATTCATTGAAGGCCACATTCATGTCTTCTTGTGGTTGTTTGATAATTTAAGTGTTAACGTTTTGCCTCTAAAGCCTTGGTTATGATCAGGTTCCACACTAAACAGAATGACCTGTATTCCTTGTAATTGTACACATTTTAAGTCGCTTTGGATAAAAGTGTCTACTTTTATGACCTACTTGTAACTGGATGGAGCTCTGTCTAATGTAAAACAAATGTAAGAGTTATTTATTCTACTTCTGTCTACCTGTCTCAGGCAGTACTGTAACAATGCTAAATGGGCTGGTGCTGGCTGAGGATAAGGACAGAGGACCCAACGCTGTGGTCAGATACCGCCTGCTGGGAGCCCGGCTGGATCTCTTTACTGTAGATGCCAACACAGGTAACATTCACACACGCATTAACACACACACACACACACACACACACACACACACACACACACACACACACAGTCACTCAATAAGTATGAATGATATGTTAATAGGTAATGTATGTTGGAAAATGTACAGCAAAGTTTGCCCTGATGACATGCTGCTGTGATTATTCTAACGCTGTTTGCTCACGATAACTGGTGCATGACCTCCTCAGCTATTGACAAATGCACTTATTGTGAGTCGTTTTGGATAAAAGATAACAGATAAAATGCTGTAAATGGAAATAGGCAGACAAGCAGCTGCAATTCTTTAATTCATCCCCACCGCCTTCTCTCTAGGCGTGTTACGTGTGCGTCAGGGGGCACAGTTGGACCGTGAGGCATTTGTTGAGCCCCGGTTGGAGCTGGTCCTCGTTGGAGAGGATGTAGGAGGTCTGAGCAGCAGCGTTCCCCTCACGATCACCATCCTGGACCAGAATGACAACCCTCCAATTTTCAGTCCTTCCAGCTTCAGTGTACGACTTCCTGAGAACAGCCCCTCTGGTACGAACGTGTGTGTGTGTGTGTGTGTGTGTGTGTGTGTGTGTGTGTCAGAGACAGACTTCAGTGAAATAGTATTTTTTTATTAGTGCATTAGTCAGGTTTATTTCAATCATGTCGTGTACTGGAGTGCGAGTAGTGGTGCTTATTTCATCTGCAGAATTTAACAGTGGCATTAGTCGCAGAAAGAAATACTAGATTTCTTAGATTTCGTTCCTTCTTAGATTCTATTATCCTGTGACCCACCTATCTACACAACCATATGGTGCAAGCATCTTAAAAGAGAGTGAGGGAGTGAAGTTCTGTGTGATTATCAGGTGTGGTGGTGACCCAGCTCTCTGCCACGGACGCCGACGCCGGCTCCAATGGCTGGCTGATGTATCGTCTGGAAAGCGGTGCTCAGGATCGTTTTGTGGTCGACTCTCTCTCTGGCGCCGTCCTGGTGGGCAACACCACTCTGGACCGGGAGGAGCGGGGATCCTACCGGCTGGTTATCGTGGCAACTGACCGTGGCACACCTTCTCTGTCTGGCACTGCCACCTTGACGGTCCTCCTGGACGACGTTAATGACTCACGACCTCGTTTTATCGAGCCGGTGCTTACGATAAATGTCAATGAGTCTACACCACCAGGTGTGGTAGTGGCCACACTTGCAGCCACGGACCCTGACCTTAAACCCCGGCTAGAATATTACATCATCTCTGTGGAGGCAAAGGATGACGGAAATAACCGCGTGAACGGCCTGCAGGAATCCTTTGGTATCGATTTCCACACCGGTGAGATGTTTACACACATTCACACACACACACAAGGCAGTAGTAGTGGTAGGTTCCCTATCGGACAATTAATTTTTCAAGTTTTGTTGTCTGAAGGGACCTACAAGGGCTGGACTAATTTGGAAATCTGTCATTTAGCCAAAATTCCCCTTAGATATAGCCCCAGGTGTGACATCATTTCTGGATTGTAACCAATCGTCTCTGACATATCCTCCCACTCCCAGTCAGGTAGCCAATCAAGTTAGTCAATGCAATTTGCATGTGTATTTTCAGGTGCTGTGTTTGTGCGCAACCCAATCAACAGAGAGCTGGTAGCAACTTTCGAGATCATTGTGTCTGTCCACGACAACGCAAGTGATGTCATTGACCAGTCAGTGAGCGTTCCCAATGGTAGGAGAGATAAAACAGCATCTACAATAGCGCCCAATATTAACTAATACTACAGGAACGATACTAATGTTGTTGTTCTCATTTTGACCTTCTCGTCTCTAGCAAGATTAACTATTAACGTGCTGGATGTGAATGACAATACCCCCCGTTTCCGACCGTTTGGAGTGTCCAACTTCACCGAGTTGATTCTAGAAGGTGCTCAGCCAGGCACCACACTGCTGTCCGTGTCAGCTATAGATCCAGACAAGGGCCCCAATGGTCAGGTCAGCTACCAGCTACTGAACCTGCCACGTGGGAACTACATCCGACTGGAAGACCCCTCCATTGGTATGGAGCACCAGCAGTTGTACATTACAGTTTATAGATTATATTATAGACTATTTCAGTATTTCATTACAATTTGCGACAGAATGTTGGAATGGATATAGGCTAGGTTTCACTTGCAAATGAATCATGTCATGTCAGTGATTTGTGACTGGTTCTGTGGTGTGAATCAGGTAAGATCATTGCCAACAGGACAGTGGACTACGAGGAGGTTCAGTGGCTGAATTTCACAGTACAGGCACAGGATCATGGCAGCCCTCCCAGGATAGCAGAGCTGCCTGTCTACCTACGCATAGTAGACATCAACGACAACAACCCTGTGTTCAAACAACCATCATATCAGGTATAGGACAGGTATAGGTCTAAACTAAGACCTGCTGGAGGTACTGTGATATAGCAGCATTTTAGATAGGTGGTACTGTGTAAGGTGCTGTGTTAAGGATGGACAATACTGTGCTACATGTGCTATCATGACACCAAAATACATCAAAATACACCAAGTGTCTTTTTCTAGCATTTCTGTGTGTTTGTGCTTGTTTTTGTAGAAGCAAGAATTAGAGGATGTGAAACTGGGCACCATCATACTCAGAGTCAGTGCCACAGACAAGGACTCTGGACTCTTTGCTGACATCGAGTATAGCCTAGTAGACGGAGAAGGAAAGTTTGGCATTACTCCCTTAACTGTGAGTTTACCCACACCAGTATAAACCAGTATAAAATTACTTTAGAACCAATATCTGACATTAAAGAACACAATAAGATGCAAGTTAACAGGTTTAATTTGGGTAGAAACTAACAATGCATTGAGAGATGTGTATTTCTTCCAACAATGTATTATAGTGTGTAATCCCCTCACTTACACTCCAGGGAGGGAAGGTGCATGTGCTGCTTTGTCCAATCGGGTGTTTTACATTTTAATTCAAGCACAAGGCTGTACAGTATGAGAGATATTTAGCTGATTTGAAGGGTAGTTATTATGCATGGATACACTACAGGAAATACCCTGCCCTAAACGGGAGGTTATTAAATGCTGCAGTGATACGAGATCTTACACACCACCACTTTTAAAAGTGTTTTGTACGCTAGGTCATCATGCTGTCTGGAAACTCCAAGCAAAAAGTGTACTGCGTACACATTCTGTTAATACATTTTATATATATATATATATATATATATATATATATATATATATATACACATATCTCAATACAAACCCACAGTGGTATGGTCGTGCCACATCCTGTCGGTGCTACCTTGCTCATTAGCCTCTTCTGTCTCAGGGAGACATCTATATCCTCTCACCGCTGGACAGGGAGACCAAGGACCGCTATACACTGACCGCTATTGCCCGTGACAACCCTGGAGGCAGCTCCGACAACAGAAGAGAGAACTCGGTTCAGGTTGGGAAGACACAGATCAGTGTTATAGGCATGTGCTTAATATAGCTTACAATTACAATTAGCTCATTGAGCAGACGCGTTTATCAAAATCCGACACTGGGGATTCTAGGCATCTTGCTCAACTGTATCTAGTATGCTAGTATGCTAGAATCGAAACTAGCAAACCCGAATCTTTTGTTTTGATTTACCGGTTTCCTGTTGGTTGTCAGGTCCTGGTGACGGTTCTAGACGTGAACGACTTTCGCCCACGCTTCTCCCAGAGCGTGTACCAGACCAGCGTGTTTGAGAATGAGCCCAGTGAAACGTCCATAATCACACTGATTGCCACTGATCTGGATGAAGGGGACAATGGTGTGCTGACTTATACCATGCAAGGACCCGGGGCAGGTATGAAGACCTCTATGGACCCTTTTCACAGAGGCGTCTTAGTAGGGTAACCCCAGGTGTAGATCCCAACGTTAATTATGGCTCCGTTGCATTTCGTTATGCCAGTGCACCAGTATGGACACATCTAGCGACACCACCAATACATTGTCAGTGCTGGTGCACCGGTATACCTAAATGAAACAGACCTGCAATTAATATTATGAGCTACACCTGTTTTCCCTACTATGACACCTCTGTGAAAAGGGCCCATACCAGTGGTTCTGTGGGTGGGGACCTCCCAAGGCAAGGTCATTTGATTTGTTCTATAATTTTTGTTTTATAATTTTTGTTTTATTATTTTTAGTATTTAGTATGATTTGTTTGTCTAATTTCTCACACCTTGTCTTTTTTTTTTTTTTTTACCCTTTCTATACTCCCTCCCCAGATTCGTTCTCTCTGGACCCCAAAACGGGCGTGGTGCGTTCTCGGCATATGCTGCAGTCGTTTGAGCGTTTCAACCTGACCGTGGTGGCTACAGACCATGGCAAACCCCCCCTGTGGGGAACAGCGTTCCTGCAGATCACCGTTATAGACGTCAACGACAACAGACCTGTTTTTGTCAGGCCCACCAATGGAACCATCATTCATATTTTAGAGGTATGAGAGCTGTAGTTTTTTGTTAGGTGTTGCAAGGTTTTGCGTATGTTTCAGACTGTTTAAAGCATTTATTCAAGACCCGATTTGTGTTTTGCAAGTACTCCATAGCAAGTACAAAAATACCAAAGTTATTTTATTGCCCTGTGGCCAACATAATGGGAAGCAGCACATCCCTGTGTTGTTCGTGTGACTTTCTTCGACGTCCCTGTGTTGTTTGTGTGACTTTCTTCGACGTCCCTGTGTTGTTTGTGTGACTTTCTTC
>JAOEHI010000007.1:209039-231068 GCA_025447815.1 Percopsis transmontana | reverse complement strand
TGTGACTTTCTTCGATGTCCCTGTGTTGTTTGTGTGACTTTCTTCGACGTCCCTGTGTTGTTTGTGTGACTTTCTTCAACGTTCTTAAACGTTTTTTGTTGCCGCACCACAGGAGCAACCGCCAGGCGTGTTGGTGTACGAGGTGTTTGCTACCGACGGTGACGAAGGCGTGAACGGAGAGGTTCGCTACGCTTTCCTGCACACAGGAGCAGGGAACAGAGACTGGGAGAACTTCAACATTAATGCCCTGACCGGGGTTATCACCACCGCGGTCAAACTGGACCGCGAGAAACAAGCCCTGCACAGCGTGAGTCTCCAGGGCTCGGTGTGTGTCTCTTTCAAAGCATGTCCACAGTTGTCACTTGACTCATCATACCTTGTTCCCTCAGCTTATCATTGTGGCCAAAGACTTGGGCCAGCCAGTGCCTTACGAGACCACACAGCCTCTGCAGGTGGCGCTGCGGGACATAGATGACAACGAGCCCGTCTTCCTCAAATATCCGGTGAGTGTAATAAAATAGATGCTTCATTAGGTACAATGTAGAACCAAAACATAGTCATTTCCAGAACATATACAGTGCTGCATGTGTAGTTACTAATTGTTTCTTGACATGCATACATATTCTGTACATTATTGTGTGCATATACATTATATCATAGTGTGCATATTATTTGTTGTGTGTGTCTCAGCCCCGGGGGTTGCCGTACCTGATGCTGTCATTGCCCGAGCACTCTCTTCCTGGCAGTGTGGCGGGGAACGTGACCGGAGCCGTGGATGCCGACGAGGGCTCCAACGCTGTGGTGTACTACTTTATCGCAGGTGGGTCCTGGCTCACTGATGCACTCGCTGTCCAAATAGTAACATGATGGTTGGCCTTCTCATATGTGGTGGATAAATGCTTAATGTGGTGGATAAATGGATAAATTATGTGTTCAATCTCTAATTGTGATTGAACACAATTAGTGTTCAATCACTGTGAATTGTCCACCATTGTTTGTATGAAGTAGAACATCTATCAAATGACTACTGCCTGGTCAAAGTATGCAAAAGAGAGACAACTTCTGCTCATTCTGATTAGTGAAATCCTTGCCGTTGAAGCCATAGACACAGACACCGATAGTCTTCTGGATGAACTCTGATAAAGGTTTTACACTCTGCATCCTGTGGGAAGTGCTATTACAGATCTGATTCTCTTCCATGCCGTTATTGTAGGGGGGAACAGCGATGGGAACTTTGCCCTGAGTCCAGCGGGTGTGCTGGTAGTACAGAAGGATCTAGACCGGGAGACGATTCCTGTTTATGCCATCATCGTTAAGGCTTCCAGCAACATGAACTGGACCCCTCCCAGGGGTCAGAGGGCGTCATGGGCCAGGGCACTGGACCCCGTCCAAGACCCCACCCTGCAGGAGGTTCGCATCTTCTTGGAAGACATCAACGACCAGTCGCCACGCTTCACTAAGGACGAGTACACAGCAGGTTTGTGCACGGTGGGCGAGCCCTCCATGCTAGAGTGTATGCTCTGAATACCAGCACCGGTCTGTGCTCACCGGCGTTTCTCTCCCACACCCTCCTTTCTCTGCGCCAGGAGTCGTAGCAGACGCCAAGGTGAATTCGGATCTCATTAAGGTGGAGGCCATTGATAACGACATAGGGAACAACAGTGTCGTCTACTACCACATCGTTTCCATCCGCTACATCAGGCTGCAGTCCAACAGCACAGAGGATAAGGGCAAAATCTTCATCATAGGTGAGCCAGCGTGTTTTAGTTGCCGGTGCTATGGAGGTATGGGGGTTAGGTTAACTTTATTGTCCCCAAGGGGAAATTCTGCTTGAGCACAGTGCAGAGTTGCTCCATAAAAAACATCACAAAAGATGTCAACAAGAACCTGAGCAGCATTGACATGTTGTAATTCACAAGAGGAATTTTACATTTTATTATTTTACATTGTTCAGCAGCTTAATGGACGCTGGCACAAATGATAATTTTAGGCGATTGGATTTGCATTTTGGAACACGGAATCTTCTTCCTGATGGGGATGTTGAGGGTGGGTCCGATTAAATGTTCCTAGCCTGTTTCATAACTGCCTGGTCATACAGGCTCTGTATAGGCTCATAGTCTCTCCTCCCTATAATTTTCAAGGCTGTTTTGTGCATGTTGGCAAGCTTGTTTTTCAACGTAACGGTTAAGTTGCCAAACCATGCAGTAATTCCATATCTGATGACACTCTCTAAGATTGCATGGTAGAAAATCATCATGATCTGACAGCTCACACCATACAACCTTAGACGCCTTAAAAAATAAAGCCTCTGCTGTAAGAGAAGACTGTCAATGTGGACACCTAAATATTTATATGAGGACACCTGAGTTACTTCCTGGTTATTAATGACCACTGGCTCATGGTCAGTAACTTGCCTCGGATCGAAGACCACCTCCTGTGTTTTTTGGATGTTTAAAATTAGATGGTTGGTGTCACACCATTTAACAAATGTGTCTATTTCGTCTTGGTACACAGAGGAGTCCGTATCCTTGTGCAAAAGGCTTAGGATTGCGGTATCGTCAGCCAATTTCATTATATAGTTGTTGTACATTAAAATAATATAAAATAAAGATCTTTGAAAGTTTGAAACCTAAAGACTAAAATAAAGTAGCATCTAAGACCAGATGAAACGGACACAAAAACTACTGGTCACATGAACTGGCGTTTATACCTGTTCTTTCCTATTCTAAATTCTTGTACAGTCCAGTCTAATCAATTTCGTGACTGTCCTGTGCCTTCCCCAGGGGAGATGGACGGCATCATTCGTACTTACGACAAGTTCACGGGCTACGATCCGGGCTACTTCCAGTTGGAGGTGTTGGCGCGGGACAAGGCGGGCCACAGCGACTTGGCCAGGGTGGGCATCTACATACTTCGGGACGACCAGAGGGTCAAGATAGTCATCAACGACATCCCAGAGAAGGTTCGCCTTTTCCAGGACCAGTTCATCAACCTGCTGTCCAACATCACTGGAGCCATCGTCAACATAGATGACCTACAGGTGGGCAGGCAGTGGGGCTATACTGTATAGTTGTTATATTGTAAATTCCGCAATCTCTCATTTTGACCTAAAACACGCGTACTTTAAGCTGCGTGAGATGTGAGATGTTGTTTTGGTAAAATATTACCTTTTAATATTTAATGGAATTGATCTTACCAAGTCCCAGTTAAACCAAAATAAGACCTTTTGGATTTGCAATAGCCATGAAGGACTATGTCCTAGCTAGTACAGTAATCTGAAATATATTGCCACAAGAAATGTTGTGGTTTATGTCACTACGGTAACCAATGTTGCTTCCTGCCGCACTGCCATTGACCAAGCTACACCTGAATGTATTTCTGAAACTTTAATGAGAACAGCAAAAACAAATAAATATGGAATATATGTAATAATATCAGATAAAAAATACGATCAGGTGGAATTAAAAGAAATATTAAAGCTGTCAAAATCATACAGAGGGTCGTGTAATGGTCTCGTGCCCAGGCGAGGTTACCAGTTCACCATGTTATCCTATCCTAGCTTTAGTTTTGAGAAGCGCTCGTCTAGAGTTAAATTTCTCACAAACCTTTTCTCCTCAGTTCCACGTGGACAAGAAGGGCAGGGTGAATTTCGCTCAGACAGATATGCTGATCCACGTGGTCAACAACCAAACCAATCACATCCTCGACGTCGAAAGGTCTAATATACGTCACGTAATGCTTGTCATACAGCCAATAGATAACAGTTCTTTGGATATGAATGTTTGTCCTCTTGATGGTTTGGTTGCCAGGGTAATTCAGATGATCGACGACAACAATGAGCAGCTAAAGAACCTGTTCAGGAATTACAACGTCCTGGACGTCCAGCCTGCAGTCAGCGGTCAAGCACCCGATGACATCTCCACACTTCAGGTCCGTATATATGGAGCCTCTTCAGACACACCGACTGCCTCTGCTTAACAGTGTATCAGTATCTCTCTCTCTCTCTCTCTCTCCTTAGCTGGTCATCATAATCCTGGCTGTGCTGCTGTGCATGGCAGGCATTTTCTTCACCCTGACGAACTGGCACTATCGCAAAGTGTAAGGCTATTTTTATTACGCCTCATACATGCCATTTCATTCTAAGTAAAAGTTGAGAAAAATATCTATGCCATGTCAACATGTTTTTCTGTGTGACAGACACAAGAGGAAGCTGAAAGCCATTGTGGCGGGTTCCACTGGTGAGTGCACCCATGGTGTTGACGGGACCGTCCCCTACACTTCTATGGCAGGATGTCGGTTTCCGCTTCAAGCTCACGTCTGTTAGCTCACAGAGCTAACAGATGTTCTGTTACAGCTGCATGTGAGGCCTTGGTTCTAATACATCCGTTCTTTATGCTCTAGGGAATCAGGGTCTAATGGACATCCTGGATATGCCCAACACCAACAAGTACTCTTTTGAGGGGTAAGATAATGCCTTGGACTTTGTTTTCGTCAGTTCAGTAACAAAAATATATACTGTAAACATACAAATACACTTTAATATGTACACTCATTAATGCAAATATCTAATGATCCAATCATGTGGCAGCAACTCATTGCATAAAAGCACGTAGACATGGCCCAGAGATTATGGTTATGTCCAGACCAAACATCAGAATGGGGAAGAAATATGTGTGACCGAGTGATTTTGACCGTGGAATGAGTGTTGGTGCCAGAAAGTGATTATCTCAGAAATTGCTAATCTGTTGGGAGTTTCACACACAACAGTCCCTACGAGTTCACATAGAAGTTCTGAAGGCGAAAAGGCCTGACAGAAAGGTGACTGTAACACAAAATAACCAGGCGTTACAACAGTGATATGGAGAAGAGCATCTCTAAACGCACATGTCCAACCTTAGTGAATGGGCTACAGGAGCAGAACACACTGGTTCCACTCCTCAAATGCACACAAATGCACACACGCTTATCATACATTTGTGGTCATCAGGCATTTTCATATGATCTGTATCTGCAGGGCTAACCCAGTGTGGCTGGACCCGTTCTGTCGTAACCTAGAACTGGCTGCCCAGGCCGACCATGAAGACGACCTGCCCGAGAACCTCAGTGAGATCACCGACCTGTGGAACAGCCCCGCCCGGACACATGTTAGTGTCACCCCTTTTATCAGGGTTGTGTCCTGTTCGACAACAGCATTCTCTCAAGCTCAGAACCATTTGTTACCAATGGCACCAAGCATAAGGGCACGCTACAGAGTATAGCCTAGGGGCTAAGCCTTCAATACAAAAAATATTGGAGTCCAGCTGTGAACGCTCACATGAGTTCTCTATTAGTTTACCCTCTCTGTCACCCCTATTACGCAGCTGTGCCCTCCGTATTTCTAAATAACTGGTGGTGGTGTTGTGCCTTTTACTCTTCTAGGGAACATTTGGCCGTGAGCCTCAAGCTAAGCCTGAGGATGACCACTACCTGAGAGCAGCCATTCAGGAGTATGATAACATCGCCAAGCTGGGGCAGATCATGAGGGAGGGTCCCATCAAGGTGAGAGATTAGCCCGGGCCACGGGAACCCCATAGAAACACATGCAGACACACGTTTTCCCTGCACATAAGAGGGACAGAAGCCCAAGGAGGGAACTCTGGCCTTTTTCACATAGCGTTGAAAAAGAAAACAGTGCTGCTAATATTCCAGTATTCCACCACAACATGTCAATAACATAAATGTCAGCATTTCAAATAATAGTGGAATATGAATGTGCTCTATAAAATACAATAATATATTATATTATAGACAGCACAAGGACAGGAAGAGAGCCTCCTGAGATCTAGCTCCTGAGTTAGATGGTGGCTCTCAAACTGTGGGTCGGGACCCTGCTAAACAAAGTTATTTTTGGGGGTCCAGGGTCAACGAGGTTGAGAAAACATTTATTAGACCCATAACGCTTTGAGCTGCCCTTCATGCCAACTGTAAAGGCTCTGTGAGACGACATAGGCTGTGACAGGACACATTATGACGTTTTTGATTCGCACTGCCATCCTGTCAGGGCTCTCTGCTCAAGGTGGTTCTGGACGACTACCTGAGGTTGAAAAAGCTCTTTGCAGCCCGACTGGTCACCAAATCCACCAGCCAGGGAGACCACTCATCAGTCACTGAGGTGGGCTTGGAAAAGCAGGTCTCGCACCTGCAGCCTTGCCCTTCCCGTGTCTCACCACTGGAGGGCGATTTCCCCTTTCTCTGTTTGCCCTGTCCCCACTGCTTTAATCTCTGCTTCTCACTCTGACCACATGGGACAGACTGGGCTCAAATAGCATCTGTCATAGACAAAATCGGGACCAAATGTGCAGCAGTTGCCACAAGAGACACAATGTATACCGAACAGACAGGAATGTAGGCAAATGTCGGTTTATTATTATTTAGTAGGTCCTTGGCAGGTACCCATGCCTGGGGAAGGTTTGCACTTTATCTGAAAACATATGATATTGGAGCCAGGTCTGTCATCATGTATTTTAGCCACTGCTGCGTCACTGTTGTGTCACACTTTGAACTTCTTCTTCTTTCTGTCAAGGGCGCTCAAATCCCCTCAGTATGGTGTTCACATTGTGTCAGCATGTCCTGTATCATCCCATGACCCCATTCTCATGTTCATTCTTCGGTGTGTGCCGCCATCTCTCTCCTGACAGTTGATCCAGAGCGACCTGGACGACGACGACGACGAGCAGCTGGGCGTGAGCGGGGGCCGCGGAACCCTCCGCTTCAAGCACAAGCTGCCTGTCGAGTTGAGGGGCCCCGAAGGTGTGCACGTGGTGCACGGCAGCACGGGCACCCTCCTGACCTCTGACCTAAACAGCCTGCCGGAGGACGACCAGCGGGCCCTGGCCCGCTCCCTGGAGGCGCTCAACACGGACGGGGGGCCGTACTCGGAGCGCAACGCCCGCACAGAGTCGGCCAAGTCCACCCCGCTGCACCGCAAGGACGGGCAGATCCTGACGGAGAGCCCCCTGGAGATGACGGAGCTATGACTAGCCGAGGCATCGCTGGTCTGAAAGAAGCAGCTAATCCCGTGTGTCCTTGTGCCCCGCCTTCCTCCACGCCAGCAGCCTGTCGGGTCATGTTGGGAGGTTTACGGGTGTGGGGGGGGGGGGGAGAGTATGTGTAGTGTAGGGAACCTCATCCACCAATCAGCAACATGGCCTAGGAGAGCAGGGTTGGTTTGAGGAGGATTTGATGCGGTTGATGTTCACATTAACATCACATAAACAGCGGCTTTTGAATGAGTGGAGCGTCATAAGCAACAACTTGCTGCCAGCTGGTCTCTCACATTCATCCGAAGACCAGGTTTAGAAGAGAGACTAAGCCTCCCTGTGGGAGAAGCTCGTTGAATCTCAGCCTTACGAAGGTGCTTCATTCCCCCGTGTCCTACTGAAGTCAGACCTCGACTGCACACACTAGAACGACACATCCTTCGTTCTCACATTCTGATAAAAGTTTTCATGCAAGTTGATGCAATCATACATTGTTGATGGGTATAGAGTCCATTGAGTCCTCTTTAGCTCCTTAGATTTGGACCATAGTGACATCACCATTGCTGAAGGTGAGGCTTCTTTTTGTTTCCAACACTGGCACAAGAAAAGAAAAACACCTTTATGCAAAGCAGTGATTGTCATCTTCACGCTGGAATGAGCCACTCAAGGAGACCGCTCACTGATACTTGAAATCTTTATACAGACTGAAAACACAGACAAGCGTCTTCAGCAGAAAAGGGGCTACAGCAAAAAAAAAAAAAAAGCTCTAATTTCATTGTAAGGATAAGAAAGGGTTTATAAACCAAAGCATGTGAAATGGAGGACGGTGAACACCAGTAATTTGTTTCTTATGTGTGAATTCTCACAATATTAGACTCTTGCCGCAGTTGCAGCGTTATTGCAAAGCTCTCCACTAACAAACTGTCGTATGATTCCTGGTCCAACTATGTAAATTACTAAATTTTCTGAAAATTACAGCCAGTGTCTTTGTAATAAACTTCACTGTTTTAAGTTTAAACTATGACAATTTCTAACTTTCAATTTGAACAGGTCAGAAAAGACGTTATGTCGCAGGTTTTAAATTCTGCAAAAAGTGAGGGAAAACTTAACTTCTAAAAACCTCTGAACTGCTTCTTTTCATACTGAAGAAAACAAAAGGACTCACCAGGAGTCTTAAGACTGTTCACCATCCTTCGTAAAACAAAGCTTTAGTATGGACTCAAAAGAATGTGGAATAAAATTATTTATCCAACAAAGTTATCCAAATTGTGGAGACTGTAAGATGGCAACATTTTGCCCACAAAGACTATACACTGCCACCTAAGGGGGTAAAAGAATACATGCTCTAAAGGGCAGTGTTTGCTTTATTTTTTTATTTATAGAAAATATTGGGGAGAAAATGTGATGGAAATATAAATATTTTTGAAGAAAAAAAATGCTGGTTTACCAAAACGGTTTGAGAAATAGTGGATGTTTGGAGTATGTGTACATTGTGCTATAGTGAATTTTGTGGTATTTCTTTCCTTCGTATAGCAAATGACATGGTTCCTGACGAGTGGTGTTATTTTTTTATATTCCCATTTTGTATGTTTTTAAGTTTTGGTCATTCACTGTCAGCAGCCTTGAGGTCTGTGTTGGAAACGTTGTCAGATGATCTGTGATAATAAAAGAAATATGCAATGGCCTCCGACTTAGTTCAGTGGGATGCTGGGATTGCACCCCGCTGGCACAGTGGAATTTCTCCTGGTAAGTAGGACATTAGCACTAGTTTACTACTGCACAACATATTCTCTTTACCCTAACAGCCTTGCTGTAATTCACACTTTACAGAGATATTAATATTTCAATCAGCAACAATACTTTTCACCTGGCTGGTGAACAAGATGCTCCATCAAATCATTTCTTGAGCCATGCTGCCACCTGGTGGACGAGGCTAAAATCAGTTCAGTTCCATGCACTACATGCAAGACAGGAAAACATTGCTTAGCCCACCACTTAATCCTTTATTGTTACCACTAGGTTACATCAAAATGAGTTTAATAGTTCACTGAACAGTTGTTTAAGTCATTCACCTATAGCTTCCTTACCTCAATTCCATCGTTCACAGGGCAGAACCGAACCTGCATTTTCATCTATCATTTACAGAATTAAATTGTTCTAGTGTGTAAGATATTTAAATTTAAATGAAAACTTGAAGTGTACCTTCAATGAAATTCTACAACAAAACTAGAGTAACTTAAGAATACATACTACCAGTAGAGATGGAGATTTGCTTTATGAGAAACAATGAAGTGAACGGTCGATTCCAGTCCTACACCTACTGTTAACTAATTAATTCATAGCAAACCTGATATTGAGGTAAGGAAGCTACAAACCCCAGGGGTTAACAAAAATTCAGCAGCGCATTTAAGAGTTGCAGGAGCCTTTGTCGTCGGACAGTTTCATCGGCTGGTGGCGCTGCCCGATGTCCCAGAGCCGCTGGTTGTAGGCATCTTCTTCAACGTCCTGTTCAACTACACAGATGTGGACTTGTTACTGTCAGACCTCAATATCATAGACTAGTTCTGAAACACGTCTTTAAGAGAAGGCAGGGAATACTGAAAACTGATAAATCGGTTGCATAACGACAATTTAATATTTCCCTCATGCGCAGCTCTCTTATCTTGTAAGTGTTTAAAAATACATTACATTTATCATTACGTGAGAAATATACAACGTTAATCAAGAATGAGTGAAGCTGCAACTGGAAATCCCCCAGCCAATGGCCACTGGCATTTCAGCAAATAAGTTGGAAAATAAGGAACGTGGCCAAGTACTTACTTCTTCAAACTTGTGGATCTGTCTGATGAAAAAGTCTCCGTAGCGACGCGCCACCTTGGTGTCAGCAATGTGGATCATGTCCTAAGGGAACGCCACACAAATATCACATTACACATCAGTTTCTTAGCTGTATGAGAAGACATTTGGCAACGGACTTTACACACCATTTCTGGAAGATTATGCATTGTTGAGTCCAAACAGTGTTCTTATTTTTTTTTTCCAGAAACACTTGAACTGTTTTTTTTGGGTCTGAGGAAATGTCAGTGATCGATTTAGACTTCTTGACCTCCAAAAGGCTCAACACAGTGAATAGCCGTGGTTGAGTCACCCTCAGTTCCTAGGCTAGGTAGATGCACCAATGCCAAGTAAAAAGCACCTACATAGTTACATTCCCACACACCTTGTCAATGTAAAAGTCAACCTCAGAGGCAGACTGAAACTCTCCATCCAGGGCAGAGATGCCACTGGTCCACACTAGGTTCTTCATCTTGTGTTTGAAGACCAGCAACTGGATACGGAACTCTTGCTCCGTCATGTCCAGGAAACCTGCCAGCTTGGCCACTGGCATGGTGGTGTAGAGCTTCAGGAAACTGCAAGGAAACAACACAACGGTTTCACACCTGCCTGCAGCCGCATTAGAAACACCATCAGTTGAACACAGACATTGTATAGGGCAGGCATTGTCCAATCACATGTTTTTTTGTTTAAAACAAAAATTTTTACTTTTGCAGAAAGTATTTGCTCTGAACTGGTGTTCTGAGGCAAATTGGTAATTGTGCTCAGATATTATTAATGTACACGCACAATTGAAATACCCTGCCAAAACAGGTTTTTAAAATACTTTAAATTGCATAATGATACTAGGGGGGTGACTATACAGGAGAAAACAGGTCTGCACCTGCGGATTGTAGACAGCTGAGCCTGCTGCTGCACCTCCTCAGCAAACACCTTGAGCTGCTGCTGGAAGGGCTCCTTGTGGTAGTTGGGGTGGACATTGTCGTAGTTGGGCACCACAGGAGACAGAAACTTGGGACACGCAAAGCTGAACAACTCCTCAAACACCTGCAGGTCTCTAACATGGGAAAGAAATCATAAGTACACTTTTTTGTGTAATATATCGATAACTACACAATTTATGACTCATTTTGATCAACCCTTTTTTTTTTACAAAAAATATGCAAATTAATAGATCAATAGAAACCCCTAAAGATAAAACAGGCAGAGAAATATCAATCATTTCACTGGAATGGTGGAATCAAAACGGACGATAAATGCCAAGACCGGAGCGATTTCTCCTCACCCCTTCTGCATCCGCAGCATCTTGTCCCCGTACTTCTCCCTGAGCTGAGTGTGGATGCTCTCGTCGATGCGCATGGGGTACATGGTGAGGGCGATGGCCAGGAGCCCGTGCATCTGCTCGTTCTGCTTGTTGATCTAGGAACGCCAGGGAGCCAGTCACTTGTCAATAGAAAACTTGACAGAAAGTTAAATGTGCTTAGCGTTTTACTTGACAAGGTCAACGAACACCAGAAAAAAAAAAAAAAAAAAAAAAAAGGAAAACCAACAAATAAGGTAAGGGAGCTTACGTAATGTAAAGTTTAGTTTCGGAAGTACTAGGAAGTACTAAGCTACCAAATGCTAGCCTCCTATGTGGTGACTGACCATCTCATATTTGTATGTGGATCTCTGGAACATGTTCCTGGTCCTCTGGATGTAGAGTAGGATGTTAGCAAATACACGGATGGCATCCTGGTACCTCCTCATCATTAGGTAGGCGAAGCCCACGTAATAGTAGGTGGTGATCTGGCACTCGGGCACACGGGAGTACATACTCTGGAGCACAGAGATGGGACGACAGGGGAATTAGTTAGGTACTACCCAACACAAACAATGTGTTTGGACGGACACATTCTCTGAAATCAGTACTGTGACACTGCGAGGAAAACACAGCGCCAACAAGATATTGTTAAATTGGGAAGGAAGGTTAAAGATTAAGAATAAATAGCCGATTACCGCACCATAACCACAATACCATTTGCGACAAGAAAACTACAAAACTAAAACATCGAAAGGACAAAATTAGAAGTTTCCCCGAGAGAGGTTGCGGTCTTCCCAATTGTACCTTCTTGTTGAGCTCAATGTTCTCCAGGACCTTGATGGCCTGGTAGTAATCCCCAAGCAGCGAGTGCAGCCTCAACAGCCCCACCAAGCTGAAGTAGCCCAACATCTTGTAAAGCGAATGGCGGCCATACTCTCCAGCCACACTCTCGGGGTCTCCTGCGACGTGACGAATAACAAGCCAAAGCAGTTAGCACACCCATGTATAGAATTCTGGTTCCAACGCAATACTGCTCCCCCCCCCCTCTCTCAGAGCAGGGTCGACAGATTCCTGTAACAAGCATAGACTGTGTTACAAGAAAGCACAATTTGTCCGTTTATTAGCCTGTTCCTCAAGGGACTGCTTCGAGACAATTCCCCCATAGAGAAAAAACATATGAAGTCTACTGCAACCCGTACGCTCTCTTACTGTGCTAAATGATTGTTTTTTTACCTCCGCTGGTGTAGACCTCAAGCTGGCGGTTGATGTTACTTTTGTCCACCAGTGAGTGGAGAACATTGAGGACACTGTGTACGTTCCAAATCTTCGGGTTATTCCTAAGGAACTCGATCTCCTCGTCAGACTTTTTGGCCGTCTTGCAACGGTACTGGCTAAAAGACTGGAACTGAAGGGGAGAGGAGTTGAGTCATCAACACATACTTATCTCACAGAGAAAAGGGAACTTTCAAATGCTTTTCATATTGTTTTATAACTTCTAAAATGTGTCTGATGGGTGTGGCTTTGAGCACATACAGTATCACAATAAAATAAGTAAAGCATGAACGAATTTGACATTCTTTACAACTATCAATCCTGACATCAGTTGTGTCGAGATTAAATAAACGACTGGTATGGTCCGCAACAAATTAATAATAATACATTTTTTTTAATAAAACACTCCTAGGTCTGATAAAGCCCTAGGCCATTTAATGTTAAATCAGCTATTACCTGATAAATGAACTCGTCAATGATGTCCCACAGCCATTGGTTGGGCAGTTCCAAGGGAGCTGGACCATCAGCATCTGTTTACAAACACAAGAAAACTTATATGGCTGCTATTCTTTAATAAGCTTGAAATAAATTGTACCCTTGGTAACTGAAATATGCCACTGGTGTATATTTTACTGGCGAGAACAATAAGCACTTACTCAGAATGTAGTTGAAAAGGTTGCAATAATTGTAGTAAGATTCAAACCTCTGGTCCAAAGTGGGTCCACCCTAAGAACCAAGCGAGCACATAAAGATCAACATAAAAGTACTGGGAAAACATCCAAGTTTATTGGAGAAGATTATAATGTATTATGATGTCACTCACGCTAACTTTGGCGTAGATGTGTCTATAGTACAGCTCTTTATAGAGGATGAGAAACACAGCATCTGGAGAAACAAAAATGCAGGTTTAGTTTAGTGTGTACTATGCAGGCAGCTATTGCATCAGTGAAAGGCTGAAAAACTCACCATTTCCAACAAGGGAAGCAATGGCCTCAGCCTCTGGCCAGGGAGAGGTCTTAAAGAAACGGTCAGTCAGCTTATTCCAGCTGCACAATAAAAAGGACAGAAAATAAGACTTTTACTGTATAGTCACATACCTTTAAGGCCTTGGCTAGAGAAAGCACTTCATCAGTAGCCAACTGGTCCGCTCTGAAAGTGAGTGTACCTGTTCTCATAGACATCCTGGATTTCATAGATCTTCTGCTCGATGCTCTCGCTGGACACCCGGTTAGACTGCAGCTCATAAACCTTCTGGTCGATCAAGTCAGACGTGGTTTTGTGAAAATACTGCAGGAAGTTCTTGATCACCTCTGGGATGACATGGTAGGTCTGCTGCTCATATTGCCTCTCATAGGCAAGATCCGCTTTGGGATCACCTACAATACCACAACAGAATAATACAATAACAGTCAAAGCAATTAGTTTGAAAACAGCATTACCAAAACATTTCTAAAATAATTGTTTACTAACCAGTGTGCAGGTCGTATTCATTTGTGTAGGAGTATGGGTCATACTGTGAACCAAAAGAGCCAGACATTTATAGTTTAAATATTAGAGGTCCGTCATCATTACCTGCATTAGTTTTACTAAATTGTTAGATTATTAAAGAAACAACACATTAGTTACAGTAATGGAATGTAGTCCGTAGCAAATCTTCAAATTGATATAAAAAATATTTACCATGATAGTAGCCTTAACTCATGTAAGATAATGTCTGGCTATTGTATGCAGATGGAATGAGCTAGCGATCTAGCTAGCCCGCTGTTATGAGAGATAGTCTGCAGTCTTTCAAAGCTATTTTTTGAAAGCGTTAAGGATAACCTATGAATTAGATACTGACGTCTTCGTCGTCGTGGTATGACATAATGCTAGAAGTATTCCAGTTTCGTAAAATTCAGGTGTAAAATAGGAATCTATGTAGCCAACACCACGCAGCAAGCACCGGGAGAGCAAAGGAAACCGGAAAGAGAACATAACGAAGGTAGAGGTTTTGACAGTAGCATTATGGGATTGTGGCGGTATGAAGTAACGAGTGAACGTTTTGTTATGTTTTGTTAACCTTCATAAGAAAGAAAAAAATAAGTACACTCAAAAAAGTTGCTGTAGATTCAACATTATTTGATGCTATATATATCATAGCCTATTGACTATAATATTGCATCAAATAAAATACCGGGTATACCCGGTGTTTTATGTAGTTAAGTTACACGTTTAGGAGTCCTGTAAATAAAATTCTAAGTGGAAATAAATGTATTTTATTTCTTTCATATGTCTATGACACAAACTGTTAGTGAACAAAACAAATGTGCCAAATATGTAAGGATTAAAAAACACTGTATTCAAATACTTTATATTTCTAGGCAGCAAAATAAAAGTGTTTATATTTGTTTCACATAAAAAAATATGTATAATTTAAGTAAAATACATACATTGAAATGGAAATAGAAACAAAACAGTGTCTCTTTCCCTTCCGGATGCCACGGGGTTCTGCTTCCTTTGTCACTATGCACATGTGATAAACAAGTGAAATTCAGCATGGATTTCTCAACTAAGTGGAATAGTTTACCAAAAGGTCCCAGTTTAAAACACTTAACAGATGCCGGATTTGGTATCCCGAAAAACTCACAAAATGCTGCGGTGCAGGATCTAACGAAGGCACATATTGAATCATTTGATCAAGCAGTCACGGATGGACTAAGTCGCGCTGTACAGGTAACAGTTAACGTTAGTTGCATTTCACGTGGATTGAGCGAGTAAAAGTTTTCTTGAATATGTCACGGTCCAATTGTGCAGTTTTAAGATCCTCCGTTAAATTTCATCCCATGTCGTTAATGCCAAGAATGTAGAAGGCTTCTATAGTGAGTTAGTCTTTTTTAAATAACCCAATCCTCCTAATTTGCTTTAATTTCTCAGGCTATTCCGCCATTGGAATTCACATTCGCGAATGAGCGAATCAGCCTTGCTTTTGTTGAAGCAACTATCCTGAAACCAATGGTCACCAAAGGTACTATTTGCAGGGACCTTAAAGTGTTTCCAGCAGAGTGCAGAGGTCGGAAATGTTCTTACCGGGCAAAGATCGTGGTGAGCGTTGGCTGCACGTAGGATCTTGTTTTCCCTGTCAGCCACCAAGAGACTAAATGCACTACTAATGTTACAGAAGTTGTTCCTTACATTGCTCTAAAACTGCTGTCTACAGTCATAATACCATTGTACAATATTTTTTCAGTGAGCATATTCCTGCATCTGCTACCTCTAGTACGGCCTCTAGAACCAAACGTGCCCTAGACTTTTAATTTATAATTTTATTTTTGCTTGTTAGGCAGATGTCAGCTGGTCAGTTAATGGTGTTCCCAGAGGAATCGTCAAACAGCCCCTTGGCCTGGTACCTATAATGGTGAAATCCAAGCTGTGTAACCTCCGTGGTCTGTCCCCCAAAGAGCTCATAGAACACCATGAGGAAGCAGAGGTATAAGACGGAAAATATCTTTAATTTATAACATTCATTTACTGTTTGTGCGCCATATAAACATTTTTCTCTCTGCCACGTAAACAGGAAATGGGCGGATACTTCATTGTGAACGGAATTGAGAAGGTGATTCGTATGTTGATCATGCCAAGAAGAAACTATCCTATTGCCATGTCAAGGCCCAAGTGGAAAAACAGAGGACAAGGATACACTCAGTATGGTAAAAAGAATAGTTTGGGTTGTTTGTGTCATAGTTTACTGTGTACTAAGAGTGTTTTCACACTTGGTCCTTTTCAGCCCTCAAAACAAACTCGGAACAATTATTCAGAATTTTATGTGCATATGTGAACACTCCAAACCAACTCAGACCCCTCTGAAATGAAGTTCGGTTATCTTCAAGTCCGAGATACGGTTCGCTTTAAATGAATCTTTGCTCAGTGGTCCAAAGTCCTCTTTTCAGAGGAAATGCAAGGTAAATTTTGCATTTCATTTGGAAATCCAGGTCACAGAGTCTGGAGGAAGAGTGGAGAGTTTCTTGGAAGTCCATGATGTTTCCACACAACAAGTTTCCAGTCAGTGATGATTTGGGGTGCCACGTCATTTGCTGGTGTTGGTCCACTGTGTTTTATCAAGTCCAGAGTCAATGCAGCCGTCTACCAGGACTTCATGCTTCCATCTGCTACCAAGCTTTATGGAGATGCTGATTTCCTTTTGCAGCAGGACTTGGCACCTGCCCACAGTGCCAAAACTGGTTTGCTCACCATGGTATTACTGTGCCAGCCAACCTGAACCCCATAGAGAAACAATGGGGTATTGTCAAGAGGAAAATGAGAGGCACCAGACCCAACAATACAGATGAGCTGAAGGACGCTATCAAAGCAACCTGGGCTTCCATAACATTTCAGCAGTGCCACAGGCTGATTTCCTCCATGCCACGCCGTATTGATGCAGTAATTTGTGCAAAAGGAGCCTTGACTGAAGTATTGAGTGCATAAATTAACTAGTACTTCTGAAAATACTTTTCAGAATGTCAACATTTCTGTATTATAAATTCTTTATTCTAATATTTTGAGATACTGGATTTTTAATTTCCATGAGCTGTAAGGCTTGAAATATTTCACTTTTATGTGTAATGAATCTAGAATAAATTAAAGTTTCACTTTTTTACTTAAATTACAGAGAACTTTTCCACGATATTCTAATTTTTTTAGATGCACCTGTAGGCTAATCCTATATAACCCGAGTGTGCGCAACAAAGAACCACCCATGATAAACTAAACCCATGTCTAAAAATAGCAATTTATCATAATAATGAGAAGGACATGACAATTTCAAATGGTTTTTAAAAGATACTCAACACTGTTAGACACAGCAGAAGCTCCAGAGGAACTATAGTGTGAACAGAAAGGACTGAGGCCCCATCAGAGCTGAAGTGGACCAGAAAGAGAACTTGAGTCCTCTCAAATAAACTCACAATGTGAACGCAAAAAGAAATTGGTCCCTTTTCTGTGGGTCCACTTATTGGTCCACTTTAAGAGGACTGAGTTTGGTTAGTTTAAAAAGGACTATGTGAAAACACCCTAAATTAACTAAACTGATGTGAATCAGGTAATCGGTCACATTAGATCTAGTGCCTCCAATCTGAGCAAATGTAAACAAACTCTCTGTACAGGAATTTCCATTCGCTGTGTAAGGGAGGAGCACACCGCAGTCAACATGAACCTGCACTACCTGGACAACGGGACAGTGATGTTGAACTTCATATATCATAAAGAACTTTTCTTTCTCCCATTGGCCTTTGCACTTAAGGTATCATGACTGCATTGAAAATACATTAAAAAAATTGCCTTGTTGAATGAATTCCACGTGGACCTTATTTATTTATTATTATTCTCCACAGTTCCTTATTGCAAGACAATAATTGTGATGAATGATGCACAAACTTAACTACATGAAGTGTAAACTCCATTTCCGAGGTGACTAACTATTTACGGTTACCATCTTTTTAACCCGTGTGGCTGCTCAGGCCCTGGTGGACTTCACAGACTTCCAGATTTACCAAGAGCTGATAAAAGGCCGCGAGGACAACTCCTTCTACAAGAGCTGTGTGTCCGAGATGCTGCGCATCATCATGGCGCAGGGATGTACCACGCGCAGCCAGGTGCTCGGCTACCTGGGAGAGCGATTCCGTGTTAAGATGGCCCTGCCCGAATGGTATTCCCACGAGCAGTGTGCCAACTTCCTGCTAGAGTGAGTTCTTGACGCTGCCTTGTAAGGCCACCACAACAGAGGTTCATAAACACCCAAGCCTATCTTGTTCAGGTCAGTTGTGGTGCATTGTTGTTTTGTGTCCTCAGTGAGTGCTTCTGCATCCACCTGAAGTCCAACGTAGAGAAGTTCTACCTGCTGTGTCTGATGACGAGGAAGCTCTTCACATTTGCTAAGCAGGAGTGCATGGAGGAGAATCCCGACAGTCTCATGTGTCAGGAGGTGCTTACCCCTGGTCAACTCTACCTCATGTTTCTGAAGGCAAGTTTGAGTCTGTGTTATGGATAATTTCTAAATTTGTTTTTATTTATTCCAATTGTATCAATTTATTTCATTGAAATAAATGGATAATTTCTAAATTTGTTTCCATTTATTCCAATTGTATCAATTTATTTCATTGAAATAAATGGATATAGCCGACTTTAATTTAGAACACCGTGTGTGTACACATTTTAACTGTCCAAACGCATCTCTGTGCAACAAACATGAGTGGCAACATTCATAAACATTGTTTGCCTTCATTATGTTTTCTAACCTCCACAATGTGTTTAATAGGAGAGAATGGCTGCCTGGTTAGTGTCTGTGAAGCTTTCCATGGAGAAGAGGGGTATCATGCTTAAAGGAGGCGTGACCTCTGAAATCCTGATCAAAATGTTCAACGCTGGCAGTGAGCTGACCAGGCCATTTGAATACCTGCTTGCCACTGGGAATCTCGCCTCTAAAACTGGTACGGCCAAACTTCTTTATAGTTTCTCAAAATTGCGAGCATTGGCCTGGTAGATGCTAACCTAGTTCCGAATGGTAATGATCTCTCTATCCAGGTCTTGGTATCCTCCAGAACACCGGGCTGTGTGTGGTAGCTGACAAGCTCAACTTTATCCGCTACCTGTCCCACTTCCGCTGCGTGCACAGAGGGGCAGCTTTTGCCAAAATGAGGACCACCACAGTGCGCAAGCTCCTGCCTGAATCTTGGGGCTTCATGTGTCCCGTCCACACCCCCGATGGAGAGCCCTGCGGTCTCATGAACCACATGACCGCTAGCTGTGAGATTGTTGGCCCGGTCTTGCCCACTACTAGCTTGCCTGCGTTGCTTTGCTCCCTGGGTGAGTATGACCCTTGGACCCAGCTCATTTCATATAAAATATATCTATCTGTTATGAGCCTCTTTGACGTCAGAGTGTAAACACTAGGGGAATGCTTTCATTTTACATATAATAAATAGGAACTAAAGTAAAGCTTGTGCCTCCGTCAAGGTAAAAAAATAAATAATTGTGTGTGTATACAGACAGACAGAGACATTTTATAAACCTTTTATCTCTTGTTATCAAGGCGTGACTCCGGTGGATGGTTCTCCCGGCCAAGCCTACAAAGACTGCTATAATGTTGTCCTGGACGGAGCTATGGTGGGCTGGGTGGAGGTGGAACTTGCCCCAAACTTGGTCGATTCGCTGCGTAGCTTCAAGGTACATACATGTGTATGTTTTGCAAGGAGGTAATTTGTCTCAGCCAGCCCATAAATGTACTCCTGCACGTCTACAGGTATTAAAAGAGAGGAAAGTCCCACCCTGGACAGAGATAGTACTGGTTCCCAATACAGGAAAGGCAAGCACGTACCCTGGCCTCTACCTTTTCACAACACCCTGCCGACTGGTCCGGCCTGTGCGCAACCTGGCCCTGGGTATGCAAGAGCTGGTTGGCACCTACGAGCAGGTACCCACATACTGTGTTTTAACACAGTTCTTAGGAAATGAAAGGTGCGACTGCACATTCGTACAGTGCAAAACCTTCCCTTTGCTTCTTTGTCTGCAGCTTTACATTAACGTGGCCATCATGGAGGATGAGATTGAGCCGGGTGTGACCACACACCAGGAGCTTTTCCCCCACAGCATGCTCAGCGTTGTGGCCAACTTCATCCCTTATTCTGACCACAACCAGAGTCCCAGGAATATGTACCAGTGTCAGATGGGTCAGTGACTTGACCTGACCTGACCCTTTTTAGAAAGAACCATTCAATGCAAAGCTCGTCCACATTTTTGTTGAACCACACCCTCTCCGCAGGTAAACAGACCATGGGATTCCCCCTTCACGCGTTCACAGAGCGCTGTGACAACAAGCTGTACCGGCTCCAAACCCCTCAGAGCCCACTGGTCAGACCGTTCATGTACGACCACTACAACATGGACAACTACCCGGTTGGCACCAACGCCATCGTGGCAGTCATATCCTACACTGGCTATGACATGGAAGACGCTATGGTGAGATGTTTTCACCATTCCAACCACCACCACAAAAAACAACCAAACGATTTGAAATGCTAACATTCATTTACTACATTGAAATAATGTTGCTGCCCAATCCTCACTTTGAGAACTGCTGGTCTAGATGGCGAGACATCCTGACATGCAGTTGATATTTTGTTAGATTGTCAACAAGTCGTCGTGGGAGAGGGGCTTTGCCCACGGCTCCATCTACAAGACCGAGCTGGTGGACCTGGATGACAAGAGGAAGGGGGATGACGGCTTTGTGTTTGGGACCAAGCCAGGTGACCCGAAGGTGAACGGCTTGCTTGATGATGATGGCCTTCCCTACATTGGGTCGGTGCTTCGTTACGGAGTCCCCTACTACAGCTATATCAACCTCAACACAGGCCAGAGCTATGTCATCTTCTATAAGTAAGTTGGCCTTCTGTCTAGTGGGATTATTGAAAGTTTGTCATATATTAGTTGAGTTTTGTAATCTTGAGGTGTAATGACTGATCTATTTAATTTTTTGGAACAATAATGCGCATTTTCTTCTGCTATAAGAGTGCGAGTTCTACCGGACACATGGTATCCTCTAACTGAAGATTTTTAAGATTCCAACTTGTTAACATTTGTATTTTTTAATTTTTAACATTTAAGTTTCTTTTCCTGTGGAAATTCATAGATGCACATGATTAATTTATGAACGATTCACTTGCTTGCCTTCAGGAGTCAGGAGAGCTGTGTGGTTGACAACATAAAGATATGCAGCAATGACACCGGCTCAGGTCGCTTCAAGCGAATCTGCATCACCGTACGGGTGCCACGTAACCCAACCATCGGCGACAAGTTTGCCAGCCGCCACGGTCAGAAGGGCATCCTCAGCCGCCTGTGGCCTGCCGAGGACATGCCCTTCACTGAGAGCGGCATGACTCCCGACATCCTGTTCAACCCCCACGGCTTCCCGTCCCGCATGACCATCGGGATGCTGATCGAGAGCATGGCCGGCAAGTCCGCGGCCCTGCACGGCCTGAGCCACGACGCCACGCCCTTCACCTTCTCCGAGAAGAACTCCGCCCTGGAGCACTTTGGCGAGATGCTGCGGGCCGCAGGCTACAACCACTACGGCACGGAGCGCCTCTACAGCGGGCTGAGCGGCCTGGAGCTGGAGGCGGACATCTTCATCGGTGTGGTCTACTACCAGCGGCTGCGTCACATGGTCTCCGACAAGTTTCAGGTGAGGACCACGGGGGCGCGAGACAAGGTGACCAACCAGCCCGTGGGAGGAAGGAACATCCAGGGAGGAATCCGCTTCGGGGAGATGGAGCGAGATGCCTTGCTCGCCCACGGCACTTCATTCCTGCTCCATGACCGCCTCTTCAACTGCTCGGACAGGTCGGTGGCCCAGGTATGCATTGACTGTGGCAGCCTGCTTTCCCCTCTGCTAGAGAAGCCACCACCATCGTGGTCGGCCCTGCGCCACCGTAAGACTGTCTGCACCCTGTGTGGCAAAAGTGACTCTATTGACACAATTAACGTGCCTTACGTCTTCCGCTACTTTGTGGCTGAGCTTGCTGCAATGAATATTAAAGTCAAATTGGATGTAAAGTGAACACAACCGGGTAA
>JAOEHI010000007.1:196796-208939 GCA_025447815.1 Percopsis transmontana | reverse complement strand
TTCCGCTACTTTGTGGCTGAGCTTGCTGCAATGAATATTAAAGTCAAATTGGATGTAAAGTGAACACAACCGGGTAATGAGTGAGAATTCATGTCTTGTCTCTGTTACCCTTAATATGGGTTGGTAAGAATGTGACACTGTATTCTGTCCGTGACCTGCTCAGTGTTGTCACTGGACTGTATTAAGTCTGTGTGTGAGATCCGGTTGATCATAGCTGTCAGGTTGTGGTAAAATATGTTGAATAAACTGAGAGCTTCATCCTCTGTTCTGTGTTGGCCGTGTTAAATTAAGAATAAATACAGACACTTACACGGACAACTAAACTTTATTAGTCCTCCAAGGTTCATGAATGGTGTGATCAATGAAGTCACTGTGACCTGTACTGACCACATGATGCATCAGAATTATTTCATTTGAAACTAACATGTGCAGTACATTGGAATGTGTACAGTTACTGGCCTCAAAGTACATGATTCAGATTATTATTTTTAAACAGTTTAAAAAGTTAAATTAATCTCAGGACAGGGGATAGGATAGGCTAGTGGTTCAAGTGGTTGACTCCCAGCCTGTAAACATCTGAGCAAGATGCCAACCCCTGCCTGTAATCGCACTGTAATAAAAGCATCTAAGTGACCTTAAAAAAACATCAATTAATGTCTATAGTATGCCAAAATCAGTTTATACCCCTAAAGATTCAATTGGTTGACTAATGGTTTAATTGGATTACCAGTAGGCCTAAGTGTTATTTAAAATGTGCCAGAATACCTGGTAGGTCCAGCACAGTATGAATGGTGTAATCAGGTTGTACAAAGGAACAGTTGGACAAAGGAACTCCTGTGTTGTTAATCCAAACTGTAGCCTGCACCCCAGCATTAACGCCCCCTTGGATGTCAGTGTTCAAGGAATCTCCAACCATTACACAGTCCTTGGCCTCCACGCCCAGCACACTGAAACAGTGTTTGAAGATGGATAGGGAAGGTTTCTCCTCAGGATGTTCTCCCCCCACCACAATGGCATCAAAATACTTCTCGCATCCAACTGCCAAAACCTTCTCTCGCTGGGTTTGGGCCTCTCCGTTGGTCAGCAGCAGAAGCTTGTATCTGGTCCTAAGTTCCTGCAGTAGTCTGCTTATTTCAGGGGTAAAACTGAGAAGCTCCAAGCGACTGTTTTTCCATAGGTAGTAACACTTCTCGGCTAGCGAAGTCCTGGGACCAGTACCCACAATCTCTAGGATGCTCTCATGCCAGTGTCCCACACGCACAGCATCAATGGTTTTACCTGCCGTTGTATCAAAGACCTCATGCAGAAGTTTCTCGTTGAATTTGTCGCAAATGCTGCTGATGGTGTCGTCATCGAGGCACAACGCTGTCTTTAAAAGCGGACTAGTCTGAAATAGATTAGTTGAAATTAAAAGGCTAATAAATTGTTTACGGTTAATTTATTAATTTAGGAATTCCGTCAATCAGCAGACGACGAAGCATTCAATGGGCCCTTCTCAATAGTTTATGCCAAGTTGATAAAGAATTATCCGATTTTATTTGTAACAAGTTTACCTTTTGTATTGCTACTCCACTTGCACGCGATGTTTCAATGAGTGTGTTATCTAAATCAAATAATATTGCTGTAATAGCATTACGATCCATTACTACTATTTCAAGTGCTTACAAAACTCGTTCCATTGCGGAAGTGTTTCCACGCATGGCATGTGGCCATGACGTGTGAAAGGCACGATGGGGCTTGTAGTCTTAGTAAAATAAAAATTATTTGCATTTCTCAGTTTTCTCCGCTAGAGAACGCACTACTATGAAACTAAAGAATTGTCTCTTTGGAGACCAGACGTGTCGGGTATGATATCGTTTGTAGGCTACTCACTCACTCACTCATTCCGCTTCTGTCACTAAAGACTACTGAAATTAGAGTAGGCTATACCAATGTACAAAAAGGACAATATTGTACGCAACGTTTCAGCTTTTTAGAGTTCTAGGCCTCTAACTGGAGGACTGTTATGAATAGTGTTCCTAGCTTTTAGGAGCAACAAAATTGTCTATTTATATTATAATATTAGACCATATTTAACAGCCCGACTTGGACCTATAGGCTACAACAAGTGGGAAAGAATAGGCTTTACTGACTCTAGGGCGACAATTCTCAAACGTTTTGATCCATGACCACACAAGCACAGACAGGGTCTTGAGGTGTCAACTTATTAAGCATCAAACAATTATGGCCAGACTTGTTTTGGTGTTCCTTGGAATTGCGTTATTCGGATTGCATCAACTGTTTCTCAAGGAAGACACATGGCCATGCTCATCTGACACAGTCAGGAAGCCTGCCTGCATGACTGAGACTATAAATAGTTTTCTCTTCACTGATTTAGTCTTTCCTGTTTGGAACATGACTGAGTACCGGGACTGAAGGCGTGCCCAGGGGCTCGGCCACGCTGCACTGTCCCTGCACAGAAATTCCTCAGTGAATAATATACAATGTTAAGTGCAGTGTTGTAGTAAAATACTGTATTTGTGTTTGTGTGTTCTATAGACATAGCGCCATGGAAAAAGGCTGAACCTTTGTGTATACACCTGCAGTCTGTTGTCCTCAGCTAGAGAGTGCTGGTCAATGTGGAGGGCAAGACTAAGGACCTTTTAGGTTAAATTAAAGGCAAAGTATAGTTCAGGGTCCCAGGTCCACTGCCAGTACACACACAAACAAAAACAATGATGCCACGTTTTTTCCCCATGAAATCATTTCACGTGACCCCATGAAATCATTTTGCAAGCCCTTGGGGGTGGTGTGACCCCCACTTCAACAACCTCCATAATTTTGAAATAGACCATGCTACAGTGTCCTTGAGCAAAGCACCAATATCCAACCAGGACCAAGCCTAGCTTACTCTGTCACACACACAGACACACACACACACACAATCAAAACATGTAGCCTACCACAAAATGTTATGCAACCATCCCTTTTGCTTGTTTCTATATTTGGCCAGGTGCCAGAGGTTCACACGCAATGGTGTGTGGACTTGTTTCATGCAATTACCTACCAAACTCAATTCAAAAATCCTAATAATTTATCGCGTTGCCACATTATTCATTAATCTGATTAGTTCTCTTACCTTGGAAAGTAAAAAATTAAGAAAATATAGGAGAGCTCTAACCTGCTATTATGCTGCAGAATAACACCTGCTGATTGCATGTGAAGGCGAAGTATGCTTGAATAAATAAAAGACATTCAGCAAATTAGCCAACTAATTAAAGTGTTGTTTTATTAACCTTTAACTTGAAAAGGGAACAGGAAGATAAACTGTGACAAATGTTTCGTGATTAGATGGAATTTCCCCAATGGTGTGAGAAATACAAAGACTTTCTGTATGACTTCTACCAAACTGCATGGCACAGCAAGCAGAGTGGCCTGTTTCCCTTTGTCTCCATGGCTCACAGAAAGGCAACAGTCTTTTATCTTGGTAGGTGGTCATTTTGCTGCTGCACTGCCATGCGCCATCTCCCTCAGTCAGGTGACACACTCCATATCCCAAAAGATTAATAATTATAACGTTTAAGTTCCGTCGTACATCCTTTACCCAAAATAAAACATCAATAAAACAACTGGGTCTCTTGTATGGTTTTCCACTGAGAAGACAGAAGAAGAAAAAAATCTGAAAAATACATAAAAATATATACAGTATATGTATTGTACTGAAGAAATTAACTTATGGCTAATTAATTATCACTTTACTTGCACACCATTTAGCACTAAGACACCCTATTGACCTTGATAATTGTACTTTCTATATCTACCATCCTTAAATAACTGTAAAATATTTAACATTCTTTTGTCCCATGTACTTTCGTGTGATTATGATCAAACAGATGAAACTGATAGAAAAGAAAACGATAACCAAATATTTTTTACCTCTCTTTCTCAAGGTCCTTACATCAGCCTTGCGTCTGATATAAAGACAAACGCAAACACACAGACACACACACACATAGATGTGAGATTTCATCGAGGCCAGGGGAATGTATGAAGTACAGTCACAATAGAGAAACACTAGTGCTTAATGGCAGTCATAATGGTTACAGGGGGAGTCAAGGAACCTTGCACGTACACACATTAACAAGATTATCTCGGACAAGATGGTGCCTCTTCAGAAGGTTATGCAACATACTCTATAATCAAGGAGATCTGCTCCCCCAGAGGCTTATGTAAATGTTCAAGGCCATCACGACCTGATGACCCTATCATTATGAATGTAGAATTGTCGTTGCACATCTTAGTGTGCACTAGGAGTATGACACATTTGTATTGATGAACTAGAGCAGGAAGCTTGCATGTGCGTTCAGGTGTGCAGCCCATATACCGTAGGCTGTGTTTACTAGCACAACCACAATTTTAAAGCTGTGCATAACAACTGTTTTGGTGTAAAAAAAACATTGTGCTATTGGTATTGCAATTGGTCTTCCCAAGTGAACACAACAGCATAATAGTCTAGTGGTATGGGTGTTTAACTCCCATCCAAAAGGTTCATGGGTTCGAGCCCCAGAGTTTGACTATTGGAAGCAAGTTTTGTGTACGGAGAGGTACACTGTTTATTGCTATATGATATGTTTGAAAAACAATGTTTTGGTAAATGGCAAGTAACTCCAGTTTGTTATTTCTTATCATTTCAAAGGATGTGAATAGAACAAGTGCAATACATTTTAGGGGACTGTGTCTTGTTCTTTATTCCTCATTCAAATCAAATGAGAAATGATTAGCCAAGAGTAAAACTCTGCTACATCACGTCACTCTATCCCAAAGGTACAATTTTCAGGCTGACTGGTCAAGGGCAAGACAGGACACGAAACAGGGGTTACAAAATACATTTTATACATCAAATACTGTACCATGGGGGTGTCACACCGGTCTCCACCCCTCGGTTGGAGAGCCAGTCACGCTCAGACTCCCGGAGTTCTAACATCTGTTACTAATCGACATAATCAGCACACCTGTGAATATATAGCCCTTGTTACCTTGCAGCCATTGCGAAGTTTCCAGACTATTACTAAGCCATTTGTACTCAGAGAGTCCAAGTTTTTTTTTTTTTTTTTTTTAAGAAATGTTCCTGTCTTCGTTTCTACCAAGTAGCCTAAAACTCTGGCACCACGCACTTGCAACCACAAACTCCTGACTCCGAAATCGTTTGTTCCCGGGGGGAAGAGCACTGGATTTTTATACGGGGCTCTCCAGGGCTTCTCAAAGCAAATCCAATGTATTTTGATATTATACAATACAATATAATGCGATGCACAATACAAAACATTATCGTATCATATTGAATTGTATTGTGTAGAATCAAAATTGATTTGATGTTATGGTCCCATTATATTTATTTCAGTTTCTTCCAAATTATTTGTCAGTTTGGACAGACCCAGAAAGATAGAAAAAAAATAGCAATCTGGCTGATTTTTTTTGTAATTTTGCCTGAGATCGTCTGCAAAAAAAACACCCCACAAAACAAATGACTAAACTCGTGCATTACATCTGTTTAAATGGGTTAAAATCTGCTTAAAACAGTAAAATGTCATAGGCTAATATGCTTACAACATACCGTCAATGAGGTGTAAAAAGGTCTGTATACCCGAGTGCTTTGGCAATCTTTATAATTACTGTCTTCTGCATGCACAAACTGTGACAAGCACAATGTGTTGTAATTAAGAGATTTGCTCAAATAAAAACATATGTAAAAAACGTGTATGTAGGCTACGACGAAGTTTCACTAGGGCATTTATTTGTTGACACAATGAAACTATAATTATACATCATTTATAAATACATTTTCACAATGAAACTACAATTATACATCATTTATAAATACATTTTCACAATGAAACTACAATTATACATCATTTATAAATACTATTTCACAATGAAACTACAACTATACATCATTTATAAATACTTTTTCTATTGGTGAAAACTGTTTTACAAGCACAATATTGGTACAATTTGCTGAAAGAAATTAATTGTATATGCTCAGAACATTAACTAAGGCACAAAGTTTAAGCTCTATTTATGAGCTACACAGGTTATTTCCTAACTGTGCAGCTCTGCTCTTTTCTGAGACATGGTTGGTTTTTAAAATGGTTTGCCTGCCCCCTCCCCTTAACAGCCACGAAAACGGCATGTTTAGCTTGAAGGCAAAAAATGTCTTGAGATATAAAAGTGAAATAAATTAAAGGAATATTTTTGTCTTTACTTATTAGCCTGTGCATTAGACCTTGTGGAATTATATAAAATTCCTGAAATTAGAATAATATGGGATCTTTAAATTTCCTCTTACTTCTAACCGATAGGATTGTATTGTTCCCTTAGAATCAGTGAATCATATATTAAATCACTTACATTCAGTGAAAAAATCCTTGGCGCAGAGAAGAAAGATGTCATGTCTTTCCGTTGGATTATTTCTTCCTTCATTACAGAGTGAAGTGTTGATAGACATGCCCAGTTTCAAATGTGGTGGTTTAAAGATGGATGGTCTTGGGTTGACGTGGAATAGACATGACTCCAAATGGAAACAAATGAAACTGTTCACTGTCAGTCCAGCTAATTACATCATCAACGAAACAAAGAAATGCCCTAGTTAAACTTAGACGTATAGCCTACATACACGTTTTTTTACACGTTTTTATTTTAGCAAATGTCTTTATTACATTACATTGTGCTTGTCACAGTTTGTGCATGCAGAAGACAGTAATTATAAAGATTGCCAAAGCACTCTATAACACATAGCCTTGTTATATATTGTAAAATAATGGTTTCATTCTTAAGGATCTATTATAACATCTGTTACATTGGTGGAAAGTAGGCTACATGCCATATTTATTCCCATAATCAATTAATTGTGCTCTCTTTAAATGTTGCTGTACTATTGTAAAACTATTCTATCCAATGAACAGTTCAGTTTTCAAACACAGAGGATTGGACCACCTTCAAACAAAACCACCTTCAAAACACATGGGGTTGATTTTCCGAACACAGGTGCTTTGCTGTTGGCACCAACTGGATGCTAATTGACTGCTGGTTCAGTAACTGGCTTACCGATTTGAATTGAGAGTTCCCAGACTGATATGTAAAGCAAAGCAAATCATAGAAGCAGAGGATGGTTTAACAGTCTAAACATGTCTTACATTCTGTGCTCACAAGCTAAAATGGAGAAAGATTGCAAGTTAGTTTCACGTTTAGTACAAGTGGCGTGCAGGCGGTTCTATTCTAATTCTAATCTGTAGTTTATCTGCTGTACTTCTACACATCACTGATTTAATTGCTGGGCTAAATGTAACTTTTTCATGAATGAATGAATGAATAAAAGACCAAAGTATGTTATTCATTTATTCATTTGTTTTGTTCATTCATTTAAATTGTATGGACAGAGTAGCTTTAATGAGCGAGTGGTCAGTGAGTAAACAACACCTCCCCCGCACTCCTTGCATTTACAAAGCCAGAACCCAGATTACAGTCGATAAGGGACGTCTACAGGTGACCCCCGGAGAGACTGATAGCTAAACCTTTATATTTGCTTACCTTGACCTCTGGCCTTGTTATTAGAACATCAAGTAAACCTTTGTTGTCAGCATAGCAAGGCAGTCACGAATAAAAAGAGGCTCATAATCTACATGGATGAATGTTGAAATTATTTGAGTAACTCTTTTTCCATGACTAAGGATGACAGTCATGCATAAACTGGTAATCGTGTTGGGGTTGCGTCAACAAACATCGCGTGAGCTAATGATGACCGAGGTCATGTTTAGATTCCTAAAATTATAGTGGTAATACAAACTGGCTAGGTAGGGGAACAGCATTATTGAAATGCAGATAATTGTTGGGTTTTATTGCCTTATTCAGGATTACCAGGATTACGACGAGTCTGCAGAGATCTCTTCGTTAGACATCTATATGCACTTCTTGAACATTTCTGAATAATAAATAGAATTTTGTAAACCAGCATGAACCATGCACTAGCTGTAAAAGATTGTAAGCATTTAATTGTATTTATTTACTTTTAATTTGTTCAAAATTGGAGCAGAGGAGGAGGGGTTTTTGGGTTGTCTATTTTCAAAATACTATTTTCAAGCTACCTACGACATTGTATGAGGTTTATTTTGCCAGTAAAAGACAGAAGCTATATCGCAGAAGTAAATTCTGTCCCCGACCACCAGTGGCAGAACAGAGGAACAGAAGAAGAGCACTGGTAAGGAGCAGTACTTGGAGCAAAGATTAGCCACCTTTGATAATTGTTATAACATGGGTTTTAGCTGTATATTTCTTTTTTATATTGTAGATATGCCGCAGATTAGCACCATTGAGGGGATGTTGTCACAAACAAGTATTGCTGTCACAAGCCTTGTTTATATATACAATATTCACCTGACAAACTGTTTTATATAAGATGGCTCACTTTCTATTACTCTAAGCACTGCAGCACTGGACGACACTTCGAGTGTGAGATCCGTATACACATGCACACACGAACGTGTGTGCATGTGCGTGGGCTGGGATAGAACACTTGTATATGCATTTAGTATCGAACAAAAACAAAAACAGGCCAGCACAGATTTTTCCTTTGTTTTCAGATTTTTCCACCAAATTCAAAACCAGGAAGTTGTAGGGAGACAGACAAAATTTCTTCACGGTATTGTCTACCTGGCCTGGTAATTATTTCCCCAAAAACATTAGAACAATAAAATCGACTAGCAAGTACATTAATCGTTTTCACCTTTTCACTTGATATCAAGTATATCACTTTGCAAACTTTTGTAAACTGAATTTGCAATCAAACCTTGTGGACTAGTGAGACTATGATTAACCGAATAGTTTTGTTTGAAGAGTTCCAGCTGATGCAAGGTTCTTTTTCACAGGGTGGAACAGATATTGCCTCAATATGTTTAAATGCTTGTGCAAACATATGCTATTGTCTTCAGTGATACATGGCTCTGCGAGGCTGTCGCACTTCAATGAGCCTCATACAAACAAACTTGCGTGACTTGTTGTGACTGATGAGGTGACTAAAATGTATAAAGAATGACATAACGTACCTTTTAAAATTTGCACTGCACATTGCTAATGTCAATCACACACTTAATTCACCTAAAACTGTATCGTGTGTACTCTGTTGATTGTTTCTGACCAATGGCGCTGTGTATATTCTCTCAAAGTTTGTTTTATATATTTTAGCACACATTGTCATCAATTAGCAACGGGCAAACAAAGGAAAAAACATAGTCTGTCACTAAGTTCTATCGGAAGTGTTGAATGTCGGGAAGAACTGCCAGGTCTTACACTTCACAATGGAAAGCTGTCATTGGCACTCACAGCAGTCTGGTAATTATGAAGCACGTCTGTCAGACCTGCAGAGTTGAGTGAAGACGAGGCCAGGCCCCATCAACCTGGCCCTCAACTGTCAATGAAGCACTGCAAATCATAGTATTGAGTGTTCATACTATTGCCATCGTTGTGTAGACATGCCTACAGTACACACATACAGTACACATTCATTTGCACACAATAAAGAATTGTTATGCCATTATTCATTATTATTCATTATGCCATTATTATAACAGTTTCTGTTTTGGAGCGGTGTGATTGTCAATCTGTTAATCAATTACACACACACAGAGCATCAGAGGGGGTAAACGCACACACTACAAAGTGAACTATTAGCATTTCAAGAAATATTTCACGTGGTCTCCTCCTTCCTCTTCCTGTGCTGCATGTTGCAGCTAATGGGGCTAAGACCTTGTTATAACTTCAAAGACAATAAAGTCCTGTCAGTGTTGATCTAAACTCGTCATCTTGTAACATCATGTAAAGGTTCATTTTCAATATCTACTGTATAAGTGTTTTGTCACTTATCAGCTGCTATTTTTTCCTGTAATCATGTAACACAGTGGGGAAGAAAAAAAACAAAACAAGAAAAATCACAAAAACAAATTCTAGAAAAGTCTGCAAAATATGATGTAAAGGTTGGCAGAGAAAGTAAAGAAAATACCTAGAACATTTTAATTAAGAATTGTGGTTATGGCTTTGCTTTTATTATTGTTGTTATTATTTTTTTTGTATTTTTATTTATTCACATTGATGATGATGTTGTGAGTTACAGTGAGTTGTCTACAATAAGATCCACAATTATTCTTTACTTTCATAGATAGATAGACAGATAGATTCAGCTGTCCAGTAGCTCACACAATCTGTATTGGCAACAGACAGTGATTGATGTGCTAAACATTGCGGGTACAGTAGCATGTTTAAATATGCCTTTAAAAATAATCAAACAAACAAACAAAATAATATGAAACATTTTATTCCATCCATTTAAAAGACACATTAACTTTGATATGCAAGTCAAGGAACACCATCAACATTTTTCCTGTAAAACACAGACAAACCACTGGGAGTCTTTAACCTGATGCAAGCACACATGTCTGTGTGATGTAACAGTCTTTAGTGGGAAATTCTTCACCAGATAGCCTACTTCCCCAAATCCTCCCCTCCCTTGCACGATCTTTTCGTGAGAAGCCTCTGCTACAGAGAGTTGTCAGGACAGAGCCACCACACGTGATGCTTGTACTGTAACAATAACTCCTAGACAGCTCATCTTACCACTGTACACCTTCATCTCCCGTCATTTAGCGAACACAGCCTGAAAGTTTATGTTAAAGTAAGCGTTCGAAGCATGACGCAGTGTGCGGGCGTACTTAAGGCAAGTCATATGCAAGTCATATGCAATGTAGCACAAAGACAGAAAGTACGACGCCACGAATCTGCGAAGAACTCGAACTTGTTTGACCTCATACTCCTGTGAACAAGTCTGCGAAGAGCACCCAGAGGTGTGTACCTGTGTGCGTGCAAGGGCCGAGAGATTATGGAGCCCTCGCGTGCTTTCTCTCTCTGTGGCCTCGCCAGTCCAGTTTGGTGTGTTCCATTCACCCTGACACATACTCCATTACCTGGTTACAAAAGAGGAATGTAAACTACAAAGAATGTCATGAGATAGCCTGCAGAAAGGCTGTAGACGTGCGGCACCGCACACAGACTTTTATGAATGGACTCTCTCGCACACCATTCATAAATCCATCTAAAAGTGTCATGTAGACCCCTTGATCGAACCCTCACAGTGGGAACAACACAAAGAGGTATACATTAAAATGAGTGCGATGAAGGTATATGCACTAGGGAGGTGTATGAATAGGGAGTGTGTGAATATTGTTGAAACCTTTCTGGTTCAGCATCTCACCCTATGAAATATGGGACATTTGGTTGTATCCCATATGAAAACAAAATCGATAAAGATCAAACAACTAAGGGATGCCATATGACATGCTGTAAGCCATTCAATTTATAAACTTTATATATGAACATGCAATGTTTGTGTATGTTTTTTATGGCCCTTTCATACGTATTTCATACCACATTACATGTATTGCATGCGAGTTTAGTACCACATGATACTGGCCTTATGCAAAACACAGCATGTACATATATGAAGTTTATACATTTTATTGCATCCCTTTGTTCATTGTACGCATTTGCCAAATACATCTCTGTCCTGTACACAGATGGGAGCCAATCCAAACAGAGAGAGGAAGCCTGGGTTCCTACATCTTGTAAATGTTATGCAAAGCTGTCAGCGCACATCAAAGCCCCAGAAGTAATCCAGATTGACAGGCTAGCGTCTCACCTCGCTGCTGAACTAGCCACGCCATGACAGCACCTCTTCAGTTTCATTCTCAGAGTCAGAGGAACAAAAGAGTGACATACAATCCTGTACAATTTGTTCACACCTCATACTGCGTACACTGAGTACACTTTGCTGTAAAATAAACAAATAAACAAATCAACTGTTCTATGTTTTCTGCCTGAGTTTGTATTTCTCTCCCAGAGACTAATACAGCATAACCATTAAAGAGACAGCAGACACCAGCCAGAGCCATTGCTGCAACAGTAACCTATACGTATGAGAGGCCTATGAATGGAAGGAATAGAGTTATTATAACATCCCTCTGTCAATCCAGTGGTGTCTGTGTATATGTGTGTGTGTGTGTGTGTGTGTGTGTGTGTGTGTGTGTGTGTGTGTGTGTGTGTGGGGGGGGGGGGGGGGGGGG
>JAOEHI010000007.1:155388-195388 GCA_025447815.1 Percopsis transmontana | reverse complement strand
AATGGCGTACCTCGTGTGGTTCGGTCTGCCCTCCTCTGCTTCTGAATCACAGGACCACAAGCAGTTTTAATCCACACACAGATTCTATTCATAGCTCCGGAGGTGACACAGAGCCGCTTACTGCATATCAACGCAACAATGGTGGTGGGGGGGAAGGCGGGGCGTTATCTGTGCCCAGCAGAGACCATCACAGCCTTCTAATGCCCCCCCCCCTTGTTTCAGCGATTGCAGATCTGTCAGAGCCTGGGCGCTAGCATGAAGCTCCTTGATTATTCATTATTAGCTTTAGCTTATTTTGGCTTGAAAATAACATCAGTCTGCTGTGGGAAAATGTTTTTCATGTCGTCCCAACTTGTTGTTGCAGGACCTGCTGGCTGTCGACGCCCCGAAGAGACACAAAGTGTCCGTGCACGTCCTGTCTAGAGAAATGGATTCTTGTGAGTGTCCTGTTGGGTGGGGGGGTTGCAACGGTAACCTAGCAGCGTGTATTGTGTCGGGTTACTAACATGTCACTGTGCTCTTCACCAGGTCCCATAGTGGGTGAGTTCCCTGCCCAGAACGATGTGAACCTGGCCCCTGCCCCCTCCCTGCCCCAGGTAACTGGGCCGAATTGATTTAAGCTGCAGTCGGACCTTGAGGTTAAGGCGACGTCACTTCTGTATGAAATGTAGGTTGTTACTGCTGACTGACTGGCTACTGCGTTTCCTCCCGTTTCCTCCCCTGTTTCCTCCCGTTTCCTCCCCTGTTTCCTCCCCTGTTTCCTCCCCTGTTTCCTCCCCCCCAGCCTACATTGGTGCAGGACATGACTGAGTTTAAGAGGAGCCTGCCCCTCTTCCCCCTGGCCAAGCCTCACATCAACTTTATGGTCGCCAAACTGTGAGCCCTGAGGCGTGGAGGGGAGGCTGACGCGAGCAGCACGGGGGCATCACTAACCCTCCCCCAGCCCCTTCCCCCTCTCTCTCCTTATAAACCCCCCACCCGCCCCCGATGTCACCAGGAGGAGTCAGGAACACACACACGCACACACGATCTGACTGAGCACGTGCACGCACGCACGCACACGTGTGTTCGGCGTGAGTGGCTTGGGGAGCGTGTGCGCGCGTTCGCCCGACGTAGCCGTGGCGGTCCACGCCAGCGATCACACCTGACTCTCCTCATGTTTAGTTCCGCGAAGAAGATGCAGCACGCACACGCACTCGCATCCACGACGCAGCGCAGCCGGCCCTAGGAGAAATTAGTGCCGACTTCGGAGACATTAAGGAAAGGGCCAGATCGGAGTGAATGCATATGGTTAGCGCAACATACGTTATCTCTGGAGAACATCCTTAAGGCCTTACTATTATGATTTTAATCCTTGTAGGTTTTGAAATTAGTTTTCTGCTTGTAAAATGTTTGGACCCTTTTGAGGAGCTGTTTTTAAGTTGACAAAACTTGCCCCGTGTCATTTTATGTTTTAATTTTCAGAGTGCGTTTTAGAGTTGTGTTTTAGAGATCTCAGGGGAACCTCTGTGTGTTTGTACTTGGATTTTATTTGCAATTGGTTTAAAAACAATAAACAACCTTGTAGTTTGTCAGTTACAAAATAAGAAGTATCCTTGATTCTAAACTATTTTCCCTAATCAGAATAAATCTGATGTGTATCTTTCCACATAGCTAGTTTGTGCCTTCCTAAAGGGTAGTTGGTTTGTATTTGGCAGTCTGTATTGGGGAAAGCAAGACATAGTCTGCCACCAAAACTGGATGTTTCTGGTTCTGATTTGGGACAGGGTGCTGATAATGGTAATATCTTTAAAATGGCAATGGCAAATAATGAATAATCAATGTGGCTGTTTTAGCATAGTTGTCTAAGAAGCAGAGGTCCCAGAGATAATTTGTGATATTTGATTTTTGTGACTAAAGTTTCAGAACAGTTGGACTTTGCTGCATATATGCACTTCTATCACTAAGCAATAAACATACAATGCCGACCTGGCGAATCAGTCAGCAGCTGACACCAGAATGCTGTATTCATCCTTTCCATCTTGATATCTTAACTGTGGAGGTGGACCAATATCTCCATCATGCAAGTGTGGTCAGCTTTGCCAAGGTGAAAGTGCTGCTGGCTGGGGGTAAATAGCCAGTTGAAAAGAGAACCATCTATTACTACAGACACCTTCTCTCAGGCCTACATCAATCATCTGTGATGCTGCCTGGTTTTCAATAAAGCATACAATAGCAGAATGTCCAATTTAATTCAAAATGTGGAATTAAATCTTTGTACCCAAAAGCTGCTTTAATGTTGTCCAGCATTTTACTGTCTAACCACATCAAAACCAGTAATGAATCCCCACACAATGTTGTGGCTGGAGCTGTTTTTTCAGTTACTTACCAGTGTCTAGGCAAATGGATTGTTGGGCTGTGCCCTTGTTTAGACAATATGAACAAGGGCTCACAAATGGGAAGTGCTAGAAAGCATTGCGATTGGCTAGTTTAGTTTGCAAGTGTTTCTAATCAATAGATGAGTAATCTACTCACTGTTTCCACAATTAAACAACTTGAGGTTTGGAAAAATACATTTATTCATATAGTTGACCATTAAATTCAGAATCGCACATTTACAATTTCCAAATCGTTTGGCATAAGGAGTCTTTACAGGGAGGGTAATGAGGCTTTAAAGGATTTTCAGACGTTAAGCTGGCACAACTTGAAAATGTCAAACTAGGTTTTAATGTTAGCAACACTGTTTAATGACTGGGTCCTCTTATTGGCCTAAGCTGGTCAACGTGGGACTTAGTCCGGTTCTTTAGCTTTCACTCTATTGTACTTGGCATCAGTGACAAATCTTGCCATTTGTGGTAGTTCCATGCTTCTAGCTTGCAAGTTTCATAACCTAGATTATGTAAAAATGTAATCAACACTAAAAAGCTAACTGTAGTATATTATACTTTTTAGTATACACCATGCCTTTTTAAGTGCCATGAAGTTCTTTATTTTGGCATTAGCAACGCTTCAGTATGGTTTGCAATGTGAGGATACCAAACCTGTGAAACCCAGCCACAAACCATTAATCTGAAAAGAGCCTCCAGCTGATTAGTCTCTATACTGCGCAAAGCTCAAGTACATCAGACCACCATACACAAGGTTATTTATAAAAAAAAAAAAAAAAACACTTTCAAAAAAGGCATGTGCAAAATTAAGATGATCCCTAGCATAACGCTTGGAGTAAAACAGGAAATCAGATTTTCTGGTCAGTCTGCTTTCACAATCAAGTCTGTGATACACCACACAAATGTTTTCAAACAGAATGGTTGGTCAAAGTCATTTTCCCCAATTTATGTTAAATGCTTGTGATGTGTCAATTAAGCTACGTAAATCACCTAGAATTGTTAAACTCATTTTATTTATTACCAATACATTCCAGACTACATTTCTCATTCAGCAAACCCTCTTACATTGGCAAAGAGGCCTCAAATTTACGAAATTATAAAACAATCATTTTTATAAAACTTTATAATTACACATGCCCTGCATTCTTTTTACTCTTAAAATACATTAAACCGGGTACAAGTTTGTTGAAACATTCGTCCTTGCTACTCCGACACCGCAGTCACAGTACATGTCACATTGCTGGGAAAAGAAACCAATATATTATGTTGTATATTAGTGTATTTTAATAGCACACAGAGCACACGCACCTCGTGCTCATACAGTAAGTCCTATCAGTGTTCTTCTGAAAACATCAAAACGTTTAAAAAACGAAACAAATATGGTGGCGACGATATTCCTTGCGCGAATGTCATAAGCGTTCGTGACGCGAGTCTGCACGGTGGCTGTCGTAGTGGGGGTGGGGCCCACTTTCAAGAGTGTTTCACCAAGGTTCCAGGTTTCCAGGTCCCTGGTCCCCCCCCCCCAACAATAGTCAGAGTCGGCGCTGCCGTCCTTAAGCCTCCTCCTGCTCGGGGAAGTTAAGGATCTTGCGGTGGGCCTGCCTCAGGTACTGCTGCTGTTTGAAGTACACCTTAAACGCCCCCTTGATCGCCACAAAGGCAATTCCACCCTGTAAGTAAAACAAGAAGAAGACACAGGGGAGGGGGCTTAATGCAGAGATTCAACCCAGTGTTTATTATTCATTATTCACTATGTACACGTCTGTCCTTCTGAGCTACAGTGAGGAAGAACACTTTTCAGCACAAGCTGATAGCAAGCCTATAGCAGATAAAGCATTTGGGTTTGACGTGCGTACAGAGGTAGGTTCTTATGTTACTACTATATGCAAGTAGTTCCCTCTCTGCACCAACATACCAAGACAAGTTTACGAGATAGTTCTTAAACCCACCAGGATGGTTCTCTGAAGGTTGGAGTTGACGCTGCTGAACATGAGCTTGCCCACGATTGTGGCGATGGTAGGAAAGACCAGAGCGCCACACAGGATCCTTGTGGCCGACACATGGTCAGCTAGTGGGCTGGCCTCCGCTGGAATCCGGGGAACCGGACAGCCTATCCCTGCTCAATGAGGCAGAAGAGGCAGCTCAGTGACTCACTCTAAACGGCCACAATGCACGAATGCCGGTGCTATGCTGCTGCTTTTGCCAAATTTTACATGGTGCACGATTTAGTTAAACGCGCTGCTAGAATCCATATATGTCGGGGTCTAATCATCCCATTAGTTTATATGGATTATGAATATTGGTCATGCATTAGTTGCATGATGCCCACAAAATGGACTTCAACACAAACTAATAAGAAGCCATCAGCAACGCATCCTGACCTGGGAAGATGCTGTTGAGGATCTGTAGCTTGTTCGAGTACTTCCTCCACAGGCGCAACACATAATCCTCCCAGCGGATCATCTTGCCCAGGATGAGCATGACCGGGATGGTGGGCAAGCCAATGAGCAGGAACAGGGGGTCGGCCCGCTCCATCACGTCCAGACCCTCTTTATGGCCCACAACCTGGGGGGCAAGGAACAGGAATGAAGGAATACCTCCATCCTGGGAAGAGGCTAATCCCAGATTATAGGCCTATTCTTCAAAAAGCACGGCACATCAAGTAGCTGCTGTAATCGAGTCCCGATTTAACCAGGGTCTGGCTAGCATTTCATCTCTAAACACACATGTTTCTTCCGACTTAATAGCCATTGTGTGCCCCGCGATGGACACACAATGCACTTGCAACTCATTCCACCTCCCCCCCCCCCCCCAACGTTTTCCCCCGGGTTCTCACCTGCATGACTGTGACAGCTCCGTAGGTGACAGCCGTCCAGTAGATGGAGCCCACCATGATGCCCGCTGCAGCGAAGGGCCCTGCCTTTGAAATGAGGCGGTCTGCCAGGTCCAACACGTACACCACGGGACCTGGCGCAGGGGAGAAACGCAGGCAAGTGTTTAACCATACTGCAGCAGACAAAAATCATAAGGTGTTAGCAACTCATCTACTCCTCCTCCACCACAGCCTAAAGCCAGGTTAGGAAAGTTGTGCAAAGATGGGTTGAGTGTCCAGCAGGGGTCATGAGTTGCCCACTCTGTCCTGGTTAGTCTATAACACTGCATTTATGCCCCCTGCTTACCTATACTGCAGTTTGACTTGCAAACCTGTGGCGTAACGGCCTAAAAATGCTGAAAATAGCATAGATTGCTAGGAGGTGTTGCTGGTCTGACAGTTTTCCTATAGTTTAAAACACTAACTTCATTGTTATACAGAGAGGCAAGTCGAAAGGCACTTTAGACAAGGAAATGTGCAAAACAGACACTTTCCTTCAGGCAGCGTTCCAGTGCAGTACAAATAAATAAAAAAAACGGGCCTCAATGATGCAGAAAATGAACATGCTTCCTCTTCAGCTTTCTACTCAGGACATGTGTAGGGTGGAACTGTGTGAAACACAGTTCCTGCTTTAATTCCCAGCACCGACTGTTCAAGACAGGGAACGTTACAATCCTTACGCTGAAGGAAGCACTGTGCTGGTTCACAATATCTAAGACTTTGAGGCCAAACTATTTATATCCCCAAATATGAAGGCTTAAGCGTTGACTGTTGCATTCTCCTGGCTGGCATTGCAAGGGCAACTCCCCAGGGGGAAACCATGCAATATTTACAGTAAAGCAAGCAGAGTTCTTGATTCAGACAGATGCACCCAGATCCTATTAATAACCAGCCCAGGATTCAGTGGAAGAGCGGGGGGGAGGGGGAACACCAGAGACGAGAGAGAGAGCGCGATGGTGTCGCCCAAATGCGTTACAGTGGACCAATCTCTCCATCTGAGGTGTGGTGGATGGAATCTGGCACACAGCGTATATCTAGGATTAATATAAGCTTTTAGCTAAAGCTTCAGATCAAAGTAAATACATTTGTCCAAATGTAGTCTGCAAAATAAAAAATATTAAATTGTATATCATATTTTTAAAATCACATCTGAGAAACAATGCACTTGAGTGACCTTGTAACATTTCAGTCACTGAAACATGGAGATTTACCTCAGTTAGCAGATTGATACAGTTCCATTTTCTCATAACCTATAGCCACAGGTTATTCCCGAAGGTAAAAGTACAGTGTTCCATTGTGTGGACATTATATCCATATACTGCAGTACATAAACCAAAAATGAAGTATGAAATATTTTACTGTTATATTACAATTTTTTTAATTATTATACATTTTTTATCCTGGTTTAACAACATGACATACTCCTAGACATGCTCCCACCAAGACCCTGCTGAAGTTACTAATGTAGCTGTAACACCTTTTATTTTATTTTTTAATATTATCTCTCTCTCTCTCTCTCACACACACACACACACACACACACAGGGAGGGATTTAGTCACAATTTAGTCTTTCTTTGCCAATGTTGGCCAGGTCCACTTGTTGAAGAAAGGATAGAAGAGCACATTTAAGCCTTCTACTGCACAATGGAAAGTATCGCACTCATTTCCTAGGTGGTTACGTAGTGGCGCTCTGTACTGCCAGAGCATGACACCTTCCACGGCTCTGCTGTAGTGCACCTACGTTTGCCAGCCAGTGTGATCTTGTGCCCTTCTGGCACATTTTAGGGACTACGTCAGAATTCCTTCCTGTTTTTTCCCCTGCCTAAGCATTGCAACAGCCTAGCCAGGGGGAGCTGGGGTCGCCCCGAACGGCCATTGGCAGGGCTATGCAATTCATTTCAGCCATTGGCAGCAGATTCCATAATCAAGATAATTAAGGGGGGGGGACGAAAAGTGCAACTACATCCCAATTCCACCCCCAACTGTGGCTATGGCAGCTGGCACTGTTCCAGCTGGCCCGTTTACTCTGTAGTCCAAGTGGCACTGGGAGGAGGGATTGGCAAGGACACTCCGTCCTCACATCGATACACTGGCTCACACTTTGTAGCAGCTGCAGAGAGGCTATATGCTACACATATTAGCATTGTAGCTAGCCAGCCTGTAAAACAAGTCACTGTACAGAATCAGAACATAGCTAGAAATCCAAATCCTCTTCATATCCGATCACACAGTCCCAGGAGCAAAACATTAGTGCAACGCCTGCCCAGATGAGCTGGACCGAGCAACCACCCAAAGAATCCTCTCGTCTGTCCGCGGCTTTGTCTGCATTACTAAAATTTAAAGCCATTGTCCCCGTACGACACCAAGCCGTCAAGCCACCATGATATGAAGGGTCAAACTTGTACTGAATACCAAAGTAGAAATACATGTACATAATTATTAAAAACCTTCGAGTTGTGTATACAGGCAAGCTAAAGTCATTCAACCATGTCCTTGTGTCTGCAGGACCATAGCCTAATAGAAGATAGCACAGCAGAAGAGAAATCGCAGACTGCAGAAATGATGCAGCATAATAGAGACTTTGTCAGAGGGACAAAAGACTGATGCTCAACACAGACTACATTAGGCTACTTGAGGAAACTACACTGCCGACAAAGTAACCTTTAAATGGCACTACTGTAGCTGTGATGCAGCTGCCTCAGTCTGTAGTCCCCACTCTGATCTTGAGCAGTGTCCCGCCCACAGCACTGATCTGTTAGACGCTAAACCAACACTGAAAGAGCCAGATTACAACCGGTTCTATGATCACAACACCTATTTAAAAAAGGTGTCTGTGTGGGCGCGGTGGTTCCTGTAGTGCTGCCAAAATGTGACCAGACCAGGCTCTATGAACTATGATTGTTTATTACACACCACTGGTGTAATAAACACGATAACATCAAAGGAACGGTAACAGAATATGGCCATTATATATCATACATGTTATATCATGGCACATAAACCAAGATTAACTCAAACAGACATTTCAACATACTAGTCTCTTACGCAACCAAGGTACTGCAATATTAGTTTGTCACTTATTTACTACTTTTACAATTAAGATAATTAGAATTAATTAAGATAATTATATTCTGGAGCCACAAGTTTTGGTAGAGTTGTAAAAACAAAGACCGAACAAAAAAAATAAATAAGGAACCCGACAACACGGTAGACTTCAGATAGAACCACGCCTTAAGAAGGGGGGTTGAGTCAGTTACAGCTGGCAAAGTAAGGCATGGCTGCAGCTAGTGCGTTTGCTAGACGACTCATTGCTGGCATTTGGAAACAACTGGTGCCCCATCACGCTGGTGTGCGGAGCCAATTAGCGCAGGCGCGTCGGGAACCTGCCATTTGTCAATCAGCCTGGAGCCTGCACCATAATGGAGTGCTCCTCTGTAGTGGGTCTGACTGAGACGTGAAATTGACCCATACCAACATGCACCCACACTGGCTCTGTAGTCAATAAAGTACCACACATGGAAAACACCCCACTATTTAGACATGGTTGGTTAAAGATGGTTGTATTGTAACAGTTTGACCTACCCAGTTTGGGGAAGACTATGAGGTATTCTGCGTTGCACTGCGGACACGCCACACGTGCCGTGCTGTTGCCTCGCTGCTTCTCGTCCACCCAGCGCTGCAAGCAGGTCTGGTGCACCCACTTGGTGGAGCCCCGGCAGCGGCAGGGACGAACCCATTCCGCCGTGCGGTCGTCCTCGTCTGTAGCGAAGCACACCCAACAGCTCCTAGGACCAGACGGAGAAAACAACAAAACAAACAGGAGGTTAATATGAATGAGCAAGTCAGGAGTGAATGATTCTGCACTGAAGATGGATACACCAAAGAGTGCCAGACATTATATTTTTCATAGTGGTGAATTGTGAAGTGGTGATTTCACGTTTAAAAAAGGCAAAAGTACCATTTATTCCAGAATTGGACTGTGTTACACGTTTACCAGCTTGGACTAGAGCAAGAGACATCTAGACCAGGGGTTCCCAACATTGTTTGTGTCAGGCCTCCCCTACACCCGTTCCCACCCGTCTTGGTAAAATGCATTATTGATCTAAAAATGTCTCCCTACAAATAAGAATTAACAGATGCAGTTATTGTGGTTAAATAACGTTTTTTTAATACATTTGAAAAGGGAGTTAAAATACATGACACTCTACAAAAGATGCTGTATGTGAAAAAGGGCCAAATACATGCAATTGTACATAGATTTGAAATGCACCAGGGTGAAAAATTAGCAGCCACCAGCCAATGGCATAGTCTCTGGTAGCTAGCGGCCAATCAGATTATTTTGTTTTTACAGTTTTACTCGTACGTAGCTGAGCCGAGCACTGAGCTAATGGCGATCGAAAAAAAAAAAAGTCTCTAAACTTTCCTTTGAACAAAAGCTTGGAATAGTAGATAAGCGGAAATATTTCAGGTCAGTTGTAACTGTATTCAAGAAAGGATTGGCTATGTGGCTGCCCTGAAAGCAGCAGGCTGTTCTGCTTTCTGCACCCAATCAGAGCATGTGGCAGTCCTGCACAGGTCCTGTTTAGTAGAGCTGACCTGCTCCCTCAGTATAACAGTTAACCAACAGAAGCACCGTACCGTTTAACATTAAAACCACGACGTGACCAACAAGCTAATTTGAATAGACGAATTATGATATTTTAATGTGAAACGCATAAAATTAACAATCCGGCGATTTCCCCCGCAGTCCTCCCGTACAATAAAAATTCCTGACCGTACCAGCGCCCGCAAGGATTTGAGAGGATTTGAGTGCCTACCCAGCAACAGACCTCACGACACGACTCAGACTTGTATATAATATAATTTCTCCCTTCCATCCCATCTTCCTGCACCTACCCTGCAGTGCCCTTGGGAGGCGAACGCCGCCAAAATGTTGATCTAGAGTAGACTATTAAGACGCATCTTTTTTGACTTTGTAACATAGGATCAGAATTAACATGAGACTACACCAAGGAACCCAGTGCAGAGCATCTCTCCTTAGGAACCAGAACTAACTAGAGGCATTTCCAAAAAACCCACCCCCAGAATGTAATTTATTCCCTTTTAAATAAAAGGCTAAAATAAAAAAAGGCTAAGCTGAAAGTCTGCTAGAAATCCATAGTCACTGTAATGGTCACCCAGAGCCACTCATTTAGGCAGCTGTATTCTGATATGGACAAAGTCAAAATCATCCCTCTAAGGAGAGAAAAAGCACTTGTGACTGCACACAGACGTTTTCACTTCCCCTCCGTTAGCACGAGCAGAAAGTTTTACATTGATTGAGTTCTACAAAAGCACTTCTGCAGTACATTCTCTCAACATGACTCAACAATAATATTGTAATCCAATGACGCGAATCAGGTCAAGATCGATACAAGGGCTCGACATTAACGCTTGTCCGAGACAAGTTGATTTTTGAGGGGGCAAGTGAAAGACTTACTTGCCCGACTGGACAAGTAGCCTGATTAAAACGTCAATGACAAAATAACCTGCTATATTTGAGATATGACCTGTATCGTTACAAAAGTTATTTTAATTCTTTCTGCTGTTAAAAATGAATATCGAGCGCGTAGCCTGCCACATGGAATGGAAGCCAGATGTCCCTCGAACACGGTGATTAGATTAAACAGTCGCTTAACACAACCTTTGCTTAACCAATAAGAGTTCAATAAGACATTACCAGGCAAGCAAGCCTCATTGTTTTAATTAGCTTTTTAGTTAGCCATGTTTGGGCTGGGTGGGCTATGCAGAGGAAGTCTGAAGGAATGTTCAGAGCCTGACGGATGCAGTTTGGCTGACAAGTAGACTAAGCTACTGTATCCCGGTAATTTCAGGTGTGTAGGCTAGCTGATTGACTAGGATAAACTGTGTTCTCAACTTGAAAAATAAGTAGCTAACTGACGATTGAGATAAGTTTACTGTAACTAACCTCAATCACTAAAAGTGTGACAGCTATTTCTGTCATGGAGAATGGAGTTGAAAAACATACAGTATTGATGTCAACATGCTGAGGAACTCAGTGTGCACACAACCAAAATATTTTCTCCACATAAAGCTTTATCCTCAAGCCTTTAAGGACCCCTAATTTCCCTTTGTCTCAGCAATTAAAGTAAACAAGTCAGCCAGTATCCTCATTTATATGCCACTGGTACACTTTCCCTTGCTGGCTTAAGTTCTAAATTAGAACCGTTCCATCTTGAACCAATATCTGGGAGGCTATAGGAGGACCACTGGCACTGACCTTACTGCAGTATGTATCCAAATAAGGATGATTACACAGCAGTATGTCACTAGCTACTGGTCCACCATATCTCTGACTCCCTGGGGTGGAGCACAAAAACCTGGATGTTACATTCCTGCACAGCCTCAGCCTTAATATTTGATTAATTAAGAAGTTGTACAAATCTAACACCACCCTGCCACTTCTCTGCAGTTTTACTGCTTAAGGAACTGACCTTTTAGTTGCTTCTTTTAGAAACTAGCCTGGTGGCTAGCTCGTGTGTGTTTGTATTCTCTTTTCCCCAAGCAGATCAAATCTAGGGCAGCCAAAACTAGAACCCAAAATGTCAAGCTATGCCTTTAAACCTCATTTACATTCATTCAATTATATCTATGACTGACCTGTTACTAGATTACTATGCTCAGGGACTGCTGCTTTCGAGCCATTTAACCTGTCCAGCCATGTGTGTGACATTCACAGGGTAATTTCCATAATTACACTGAACCTTCAACAGCTGGCATTTCAATGAACGGATGAAATTATTAATTTATAATTCCCGTATACATGGCAAGGATTCAATAAGAGGCAAGATGCAAATGAAGATGCCACCATGGGAAGTATTCTTTCCTCCGCAGAAATGGTAAACATTGGTTGTGCCAGTTACAACCCACCCTGAGGACGAGGGTACATTTAAAAACAGTGTATTTTGTGCAAATGCAGAACTGCGTCGAACGCAATGCCATCAGTATACTAGACAACAAAACAGCAGGAACAGCAAAACGTACAGGGATAGATGCTAATATTAAGCACTGGCCCCACAGGTCACCAAGACCCTAAATTGGGTGGCCAAAGTACATTTTTGGTGGAAACCTCTCTTAATTGACACTTATAAATAAAGACAATAACAGAATGAAAATATATAATTTAAATTGAAAACTTTTGTGAACATTTGTCTCCGTTCAGTGTTTTTCCCACCGCCCTCACCATGCCTCTGCCCCATACATGTCGCTAATTATTGCCACACCCTGACGTACATTTATATACACCGCTTGTCGAACTCAATTATGATACAACTATGTTAGCATAGCTTTACAAAGAAACGCACATGCTGACAAATTGTAGGCGAGGGTGTATGACACTTGCAGTTCGGTTGGTTAGTGGTTTCTTACTATAGCATGCAAAGCCAAATGCAGTGCTCGCACACCCACTGCTTTACCTATTCAAACAACACATTTTTGTTCACCTGAAGGATACAGGGGGCATTTAGGCAAGTCATTTTTCTGTTCCCAAGACAACACACCCTCCATTGCGTGCCTGGAATAGCTGTAGCAGGTTATTTGACAGAGTCTTTACAAACAAAATCTGCAGGGCTACAGAAATGTTCTACACAGAAAGTCACCCATTCATTGCAACAGTAAATTACTCGCATCATGTGTTCATGCCTGGGATAACAGTGACTGGGGTTTGTTTGCTGCATCGTTTCTACCGTTTAACATGATTTGGGCTTGTGGGGCAGCGTGGAACCATGTGTGTATTTAATTCACTTGATTAGGCAAAAACATCTTAGTCAAATTTCAAAAACCATAATTCTCTACACACGCACACCATTGCGTCATCAAGTAAAAGAAGGTTCCGGCAATATGACCCACCCTTAGCCACCTCCAACACACAGAGAGGAGACCTAAAGAAAGTCCCCATAATATACTACATGTATAATTCAACCTGCACCCATAGCTGAATAATGGATGTCAAATCTCTGGCCTTCTGTCATCGGCATCCCAAGCCCTGTGTGTGCCGTGTGTTACCAAGGCTGCAGGAGCGCGAACGCGCGCGCACACAGGGCTCATGAAAGGCCGAGGCTGATCAGCTTAGATTCTTTGCTCAGGTTGCTGCTTGCATACAGCGGCTGATTTTCCAATACTCCAGGGCACTGAATAAAACATAACCATCCAGGAGAGGTGGTGAGGGGCTCCGGTGACATGGCCTGTTGAGGTGCAGGTCTACATGGTGAAGCCAAATGGACAACAGAAACCTTAACCTGCACGTTCTGCCACCTACTGTCCCCAAACTACCTCCCCTCCCTGGCGTAACCCTACAGTTTAATTTCAAAGCAGACTATAGTATTTTATTTGGGCCACCAACACATTGTAGTACAGGCAGAAAGAAAGGGGTGAAACACGAGGACAAGATGCTGATTGAAACAGTGGACAGAACGCTCCACGGGTGCAACCAGGACAAATGGTGCACTGGCCAATTCACCGACTCCCGTTCTTGTAACCCAGCCTCGCTGCGTGACAGGACCCAATAGAAGGCACTGAAATGCTATCTGCTGCATGAAACCTTAAGCTTCAGTTCTTGTCACCTCAGCCCCCTTAGACAGGAAAACCAAACAAATGAGTGCAAAACTGAACCGTCTGCCAGATAACAAGCCTTCTGCCCCTTTACATTAAGCTATATTCACTTCAACTTTTTTCGTATAAACAATTGCCCATACTAGAGAGACAACCTTATCTAGAATAAAACAGAGGCACGAAAAATAAAGCACGAGAGGGAACGGCCACTTGCCTTGGCCTTGCCAGAGAAGGTGACCTGCTGTCTCAACCCTTTATTTACATGTGAAACAGGCAAATTTAAGTAGGGCCTTGTTTTCACAGGGAGCATTAATCACCAAATGTTTTGTTTTTTTATATTTGTCAAGGGCAACGGAGCAGAAGCATGTTGAGCTTAAGTAATAAAGCAGCGTTGTTTAGAATTGAAGCTCCAAACTTACAAAACAGCTAGGAGTTGACTACAATAACGTCACACCCCTGTAGAGAGACCAGATGACTGACTGCCAGTGTCAAGATGACACGTCAGTTTTTAAGTCAGTCAGTCTTTAAGAAGAGCCTCGGCCACCCTACAAAGGCTCCTTTTAGTTTGCAGCAGTTATGCGACTTTCTACACAAAAAAAGGTAAGGCACATAGAGCACCAGATCACGGCCCATAAAAGACCATAATGGAAGGTTAAGTCCTAAGGCCAGTCTGACTGACACTGAATCACAAGCCAGCCTCCAGTAAAGGACCGTCTCCACCCAACAGCATGTAAACATCCATCTCCTCTCATCAACAAACATCTGTAACAAACCAGGGGCAAACTTTCGCTGAAAAAAAACTAACAAATTAGCCAACCGGAGTTGCAAACGTAACATTAAAACTACACAAGAAGGGCAGCAGGGTTTCAACTTTAAGCTATCTTAATGTTTGTTTTTAAAACAGAGGACGTTATACTTACTGTTAGGTGTAATTTTTTAAATGTAACTTGGTGCAACGGTATAACTTTTAGCTGTACGTAAACTTGAACATAGGGACGATTTACGTTCGAACTAGGCAAAGACCGAACCTACGCTCTGCTGGTGCAACCGGCTGCGGGCCTTTATGCACACATTCTCGTTCAAACAAAACTAAGCCTATAGACATGATACTGACACTGGACCCCTAAAGCCAAGACCACCCGTTCACCCTTAAATATATAGTCAGGGTAGCCAACAACAACTTGTGTATCAACACCTACACAGGACAAACATGAAAATGCAAGCCGAGTCCATTTCCACTATAACTTATCTCCCCCCACATTATATACATGAATGTGTAAATAAAGACAGAGGGGAGTAATAAATGGTTGTGCATGAATCAATACAAAAGGTCAGGTGGCATAGGAAATAGGCATCACCTCTCCTGCCCCCATTTGCAAAACACTGCATTGCAGAGGGAGCTGGCCGCTTATGGCAGGCCTAGATAAGAGCCCAAGGAGGCTTGCGTTGGTCATATAGAGGCTGGATAGACAGTCAACAAGCAGGTGAACATGACACATCTTCCTACCATCTGTTCTTTAAATACTGGCCGTCTTATTACTTCTTTGCTGGGACCTGCAGTGCAGCCTCAGCACACTTGATTAGACAGATACCACCCTTTCCCTCGGGTTATGAGAGCTACAGAAACAACCGTAAATTCTAAAGTTCAACATTGACAGAAAGTGCCATCACATGGCTAAAGCGATACACTTACAAAAATGTAGATTGAGAAAAAAAAAGAATGCCAATATTGAATGGTTGTCAATTAGAGGATGCATTTTAGGGCTAGTGGGCTTTTCAAAGTTAAAAGACTTTGAGAGTTCCTTTAAAAAAAAGTCTCTTGCTTACCAAGCTACATTAATTAAGCACAAAAAGATATGTCCAGTTGATATGAACCACAAGTGAGAAATTAGAACTGAATGATGCATTAAGACTAAGATACAGTATTTAGTATTTTTATTAAATTTTAAACTAACGTGTCCAACATGAAAACTACACAAATTACCACTAGTTTTGTGTAGGGCTGCACAGGGTCCAAAATTAACACCTGCCAAGCGCCAATGGCGGGTAGATGTTTTGGCAAGTTTGGCGAGTAAATCTCAGAAGACTACCTGCCACTCTGGCGGGTAAATGTTTGTGCCAAAATAAATAAATGCTTTTATATGCCTTGAACATTAACTAAGACTACAACTTTACTCACGAGTTTCACTAGACGAGGGAATTTCCTGGTTGTTCAGACAACGAAAATACAATCGGTGATCTTTCATAAATACTTTTTTGGCACAAACTTTAACATGCACAATACTGGTGTAATTAAGAGATAGAAAGAGATAGAAAGAAAGGCCGCACCCCCCTAAAACGCCCGCGAGTTCCTGCAGCGGAAAAGTGCCTGCTATGAAGATACTAGAAGTCTACTGGATTTAAAAGTTAAATTCTAATTTAATAAATTTATTAAACTACTGATAGTAGTTTAACAATTTTGCTCTGGCCAACATAATAGCCTACCCTATTTTCTCAATGAAATACTGAAACAACTGTAGCCCATGTATATGTGACACAGAAAGGCTATTTATTATCATTATCTACCAGCCACCTTGGCCGGTGAGTCAAAAAGTTAATTCCGGACCCTGGGGCTGCACAATTAGTCAAATATTGATTTCGATCACAATTTTGGCTTCCCACAATTAAATGAACATGGCCGACTGCAATCTTGATGTTTAAAATGTGTGCTCTGCTCATAGAGAACTCCGCTGCATATTAAATCAAGCACTAACATTACCTCACCGTCCTCGGCCAGCGGCAACTCGGACATCCATAACAGCGATTATGCCATTTATTTTTAGCTAGCCTATATTTTGGGTACAATTTTATTTACATTTTGCTTCCAAGAGATAATGCACTATAAGGACCAGTTATATTATTATTCAAAGATTTGTAAATTAGCAGGAATGTAGCACAACATTGTGAAAGCAGTGGTCCGTTTATTTAAAATGTGAAAGTGCAATACAAATATTTTGTCCTTAAAATCAATGAATAATCATGATAAATAGTCGTGATCTCAATATTTATCAAAATAATCATGGTTATAATTTTGGCCATAATCGTGCAGCTCTAGTTTGGTGGCATGTACACACATCACCTCAAATCTTCTCCAGGACTTGCAACAAAATTATTTTAACCATTATAACCTAGGTTGATACTAAGCCAATACTTTCCAAACACCGTTTTGAAATTATCTACTTCATAGTCGACGTATGAGGAAAAACCTACTGACTTCAATGTCAATTCTAGCATTAACTGTGATAAATAATGCATATGGTGTAAACACCCAGGCAGGCACGAAGAGGGGTAAACTATTACTACCAACAAGTAAACAATTTGGCTGATTAATCAGCCTCAGTTGAAAGTTAGATGAAGTAATGGTGCTACAAATTTGGATATACTCAAAATAGACTAATCAAGCACACACACCCGGACCAGAGAACACATCCAATCATCCACATTAACTCTGAAGACCTGTGTAGACAAGAACAGCTTTATGAATGCAACTAACAATGTACTTTTTTCACCTATATTATTGAAGAAAGGGGGATGGTGGTGAACTGTTGGCAGAATAAGTTTCTATGAGTTTACTGCAAGGACAAAGACATAGAAACCCCCAAATAGTATACTGGCACAGGCCCCTGAATTCTACATGCTCAAAGTTCATCTCTGGGAGGTGTAGCTAATTATGCTGCCTTTTTAGTCAGGGGTGGCTGTATATTTATCAACACCATCTCTGAAATCCCTGCTCAACTTTTCACCAAACTTGATTACTGATGCAGCTGACAGTCAAACGCCTGTCTGAATAACCTCTACAACATTTACCATGACTATATAGCAAAAACATACAGAACATCGCCACAAGAGAGAAAGACAGGATGGCATGTACCACTTTGTGGAAAAGGACAAGGCAAGCGGACATTTAAGATACCTTGGCTAATTATACCTCCTGAAACACTGTCTGGGTGTGTACACACTGCACACAGGACCACTTCCAGTCAAAGAACAGGGCTAATAAGACAGTTACCTAAAACACCTGTCTGGCCATCCCATTCCATTTAAAGAGACTGGGACGGCGTCAGTTAGGCATCCGAAAATATACAAAACCTTATATACATCTGCCCCTTACTGGTCCCATTCACTCTCTCGTTTGTCGATTTTGAATAATTAAGTTTGACTTCCTCTCCATCATCTGGCATGCCATGTGACCGGTCTGGCCATTAGCTAATAACTTGCAGCCTTAAGTGTGCAACTATATATCGACTCATACAGTTATTACTTTCACAAACAACGCTAGGTTAGCTCTTTGGGGACCATGTTACCGTACTGTAGCTAGTCGGCCTTGAACTCACCTGTCCAAATTCTGCTGCATTACCACTGCACTCTGTTCCGCCATAATCGTGGAAAAACACAATTTTTAACGATTGCAGGAATTGTTTGTTACTTTACTACACGAAGGGTTTAAAAATAATATGAATAAAACGTAAAATGACGCGATCGTACGCTCGCTGAGGAAACTCCCAGCTAGCTCAGGAGCTAACAGACTAGAAAGGCCTTACGGAGCGTCCGATGCGATACTTGTCACATCTATAAAACTGTCTCTATGCATTCATGGAAATCCTCGTATCGTTAATCGATGGCCGGTAAATAATTTGAAATAAAAACGTCGTTTGCACCGATTAAGGCTTAGTTGTTGAAAATTCTATTACAACGTTGTGACCGTTTGACTCCATTGACGGCCTGTATGTGAAGCGGCGCTAAATACAACGACTTGACGTCCTGCGTCATCAAAACAACAGCACGCAGGATGTCGCATGGCAATGCCTTGAATCTAAACATGGGACATGTAGTTCAAAATGCTTACCACCCTCATATGGCGAAAATACTAAATTAATCGTCTGAACCCCTCCGGCTGATCTACCTTAACGATAGTAACACTTCTTCAGCAGATAACGGCCATGAAGTTACACATATGGCTAAAAAACTCTTCTTATTGTGGTAAGATATATATTTTTATTATAATGATAGGCTAACATGTTTTTGCATTCTGGTTTCTAACTCTTGGGGATGTAGGCCTATGTGAATTCAAAAGTATACATATATCAATGATGTCTTTCTTCTTTCTCCAATTTCTGTAAATTGCTTCCAGTGTAGGCCTAGTGTGCTGTTGTTAATGTAAATAAGGGAATTACACGTGGTGTGTAAGCAGGTGCATAGGTGTAGGCCTACACATGAGAGAGCGTGAACATATGATTCTATGATTTGCCTACAGTTCCAGTTTTCTCCGTTATTTCGTTATTTCACATTGACGCGCTTACTAATACTGTGTAGGCTTCTCTGAGAAACTACAATTCCCTATATCCTCCTCTGCATCATCCATGCGCCGCAGTCAATCAGCTGTTGAAGCAACTGCCGACTATCTGCACAAGGATAGCTCGTTTGTCATAAACCAAGACGAAGCAAACAGATATATATTTATTTACAGAGTCTCTAACGGTGAACGATAAAGGTAATAGGAAATGCACCTTAGGTTGAAAAGGTGTTTTTTGTACGGAACATAGGCTATAGATTAGATTTCAAGACCAGATACATTTGTGTCGTATGTCTTGATAAAGCCTAATAATGTGTATTTCGGCTGTAAAATGTTATATTTGGCAATGCTTGTCGGCGGAGGAGATCAGATGCCCACTGTATTGATTGGGCTACTTTGATGACCTTGGAAAACGCAGCGCGTCGGACAAAAAACAAGGATTATGGTGTAGTGTGTGCAGCGCAGTCTATTGCGATTACCTTGCAGTCCAACATGTATCATTAACATCTTGCTACAGTTGCAGTTATAATTTAGCGTGTCATCGGGATTTTGCCATGAAAGCTATTTTGAAAGTCTGTAACCTATTGCTATGATATTTATGGCCTCTCTCTAGGTTGTATATTTATCTCCCCTGCAGCCGGGCTTCGACACTATAACTATCTGAAGAATCATAACTTTTTTCTAGGTAGCCTATAGATTAAACCTTCGCTTGATATGACTACGGTTGTTTTTTTGTATCTTTAATGTGACGACTATTATGTAGCGCACGTTGAAGCATTTGAACCTATGCGTAATGCTGTTTCATGATAAAGCGCACAGAATACGGTCGTTTTTCTAGCGTAGGCTGATCGCTTTCTTTAAAAAAAACCCGCTATTTTAGTTGGCGATAATAGCCCACATGGTGTTTATAAAAGCAGCTCAATTCTAAACAGAACATTCGACCAAGCTCTAAAATGCACATGGATTTGTAAGCCAACTAGTCAAACGCGCTACAGTAACTATGACTTGCTGGGTGGAGCTTTCGTTGTTTTCTATAGCGAAATAGATCACACCGTTGTCTTAAAATGTTGTCATATAGGCTATCTTCTATTATAGCCTACGCGGATTTAAAATGGAAATCAGATTTAGGTTACGCAATGATAAACCAATGTATACACAAGTGGAGGTCGTTACGCTAAAGTGGCTTGCAAACGCACTAAGTGCGTCATTGTGGTGCACGTTGAATTGATGCAAAAAACAGGCTACGAGTGTCTTGCTTGTTGAGAATTATTTGTTTTAGTGCCTGGTGAGGTGGGTCAAGGTAGACTGTCTTTAACCTTGTTGAAGGACAGCTGTATTTATTGACGTATGCAAATGATTATAGGGGAGGTCCTTGGGAAAAGCAGAATCAGTTTCACATTGCAGTCCGGAGTTCCTGCGAGGGGAAAACGAGACGTGGCGAATTCTGGTGAATATAGCATATGCGCCGCATTCATTTCTGTAGCGTTGAAAAGAGAGAGTCAATGAAAATATTTTGTGGAAATTATTGAACCACTTTGATAGCAGTCAAGTCTAGTTTTTTTCCTTTTCGGAAACATGGGTGACAACGAATTCGCCTTTAAATTGGCTGGTTCCTCTAACATAGCCATGTCGACTTTGTTCAAATATGGTAGCCCGACGAACTTAGTATATGATATTCTAAATAATAACTCGTCGTCTCTGTTTTTCCCTGTTTCAGCTCATCAAACCATGCAGGATGATTTACTGATGGACAAAAACAAAGCCCAGCCTCATCATCAGCAAGATCCAACAAACATAGACCCTCCCTCCACCCCGACCCCCTTATCGGAACCCCCTTCATCGGAGGAGAGTCTGTCTGTGACCAACCAAGCAGCTTCAGCGCTGAACAACAAAGAGAAAGTGCCGATGGAGTCACCGATCCTGCCCGGTTTAAGTTTTCACCAGGCACAGGAAACCGGTGGCACCCTTTCCCCCTCGTTCGGAAGCACTTGGTCCACTGGAACCACGAACACCGTGGACGATAGCTTTTTTCAAGGAATACCCTCGGTGAACGGAACGATGCTTTTTCAAAATTTCCCCCACCACGTCAATCCCGTCTTCGGAGGTAATTTCTCTCCTCAAATTGGTCTGTCACAGTCTCAGCACCAACAGCAGGCCCAGCAACAACAGCAGCCCCCGCAAAGGAGGTCCCCCGTCAGCCCTAACCAGGGCTCTTTCCCCCAGAGAAACGCTTATCAGACCATCATAAACAGCAAGGGGTCAACTTCTTCTGCCTCGTCTTCTGCTTGGAATAACCACCAAAATGCTGCTTGGAGCACAGCGTCTAATCCCTGGAGCGGTCTTCAAGCAGGCAGGGACCCGCGGAGAGCCGTGGGCGTCGGGGTTGGTGTCGGTGTTGGGGTGCCATCTCCTCTAAATCCCATTTCTCCCATGAAAAAGCCCTATTCTAGTAACGTCATAGCCCCCCCAAAATTCCCAAGAGCTGGACCCATTACCCCCAAGTCTTGGATGGAAGACAGCGCCTTTAGGACAGACAACAGTAACAATATACTGCCTTTCCAGGTAACCGCAATGCACTCTCGAGTAGCCTAATGTAGTAGCCTACATATCTGGTTTGGGCTAGCAGAAAATTGTTACAATTAAAAAAATAATAAATAAATAAATATTGTTTTATGAAACGTATTATCGATTCAGGCATGTGCGGGCTTAGGTCAATGATCGAACTAATTTCTCAATAGAACAATGACAGGCAACATTGTTAAAACGTTTATGATAATTTTGTCAAAAAATATCCAAACAGGCTATATACATTTTTGGGCTATGATTGGTATATCACGGGGCATAACCTTCATCAGAGACCTTTTTTGTATTGCTGTTGAATGTTCTAATTAAATTGAGATTTTATTGCGTTACCGCGATGGTTGTAAATGCTGTATTTGCAACGGAGTGGACATTTGCAATAGGCTACTGCAGGGAGAAACATTACTGGGAAATTGTATGCATACTGCAAACAAATCGAATGAGGTAATGGGTCACAGCACAACTGTCAATGAGCCCTGTTATGCTTATGAGAGTTATATATTAGAAGTCCGTTGCACGGAATGGTTAATTTTCCTTGCCAGCTCACTCTCGTGTAGTTTAAAGGGCACAATACTCTCGTTTGATTGGCTCGTTCTTTAATAGTGGGCGGATATTGTGATATGCTACAAGGTAACCATTAATGGCCCGAAACACCACTGTTACAATGCAAAAAAAACATTTAGTCTAATGTTGCTATTGTAAAAAGTGAGCTGATTCCATACAACACCTATTTTTTTAGCCTATGGGCTTTAAATCTTAAAACCAATAACCTATTTTAATGTAAGCCTTGTTGTGTATTTAGCAGTTTCTTGATTTGTATTTTATTTTACTATTTTATATTGATATATTATAAATTTGACACGTTTGGTTTTCTTTGGTCTATCTAGTAGAGCTCACGCCCTATATGGCATTTTCACATAATCAGTCATGTGTCTTCCCTCCCATGGACTCTGTAACTGAAAAACAATCCAACATAAAAAAATCTGGATAAATGCACTTAAGTCACTTGTTAAAAGGAGTATTTGTCCACTTATTGAAAAGAGGGGCCCAGGAGAAGAGTTTCAGCCAAAATGTTTAAACTGTTGCAGAGGACAACATGTGCCAATAAAACACAGTACAGAGTGAAATTCCAGCTAGCTTGAAGCATATAACCTTCTGAGGAGAAAATTATTGTGAGTCATTCTGTCTTTCCTTTAGTGCTGAGTTTCCGCCACAAAGCCCCTAGCTCCTTTCCCCTGACTCTGACAACATACAAAGTGTCACCAGGACACAAGGTCAGATGTCATGCTGTATAGAGTGGCCTGTTTACTTAGGTGAAACCCAGGCCTTTGCTGAGCCAGTCATAAGAACTGAGCACAAGTATTTTGAATACTGTCAATTTGACAACCGGTGCCAGGTTTAGATCTATAGTTCGACGATTTAACACAAGATTCCATTTCAAAGACAGACAAATGAAGGGTGGATTTTGAGGGGCTGGTTTTTGCCCGCTGTTGGCTACTGCTCCAAGAGTAAGGAATGCATGGAATTCAACTTTGCACAGCCATGTGAGGCTTGAAACACAAAGTCACATGAGCATCTCAGGAGACGCCCTCAATTGAAAGGCAGCAGTGGCGATTGTTACAGCTTCTATAATCATGAAGCCTATCAGATTGTCAGGACTTTGCTAGCTCAATGACGGGCGAGTTCAGCAGTCAGATGTTGTCAGATGGCCATAACATGAGTTTAACAATAGAATTTGCATCTTTTCCTGCATTTCTGCAAATCTGTGAAATCTATTTTTGACACGCTATACTTTGATGCAAATCTATATATTAACCATATATTAACCTTTTTTTTTTTTTTTTTGCTGTTTACAAAACTCAATAATCAAAATCTATATCTTGCCTTGGTTAATGACGATAGCCTATCTCAGCCTGCATATCACACGGTGTGTTTCTCACACCTGTATTAGCGGTAAAATCTCTAGCAAGAGGTGGGGGTGGTTACGATCCACATACAGTATATGATGCGATTTGCCTCATGTTATTTCACTAGTGTTGGAACCCCCCACCCTCGTCTGCCTCACCCCACATGTGTTGGACAGCGAGGGGAGAGGGTGAAACAAAAAGCTCAGCGTTTTAAGTGTTTACCGTTTGTACCAAGTGGGCAGATTTTTATCTGCTCCGTACTGCTGGGTCCAGAGTCGGGGAATAACACTTTTGAATGCTCAGCCGAATGAGCAACAATGGCCATGGTGTGCAAACAATGTGGCCCCAGCTTCAAACGCACACACAGGACACAGCTGCCAAGGCTCGTCCTCCTAGCTCCTACAGTCAGGCATATAACGCACATTCTCATGAATTATATCCCACGGCTGCTGTGCTTTAAAGGCCCCATGTCATTCGATTTTCCTTCCAACTGTCATTTTGGACAGAAAGTCCTCCCTTCGAACTGATCGTTTTATTTAAGTTGTTGTTGCACTTTTTTAAAACATGCCCTTTCCTTGATTGGCTATCTGACTGGCAGTGGGAGGATGAGTTGGAGACGAATGGTTACTTTGGTTACAATCTGATATAATGTGACAAATCTGACTGACTTGTTTTACACAATAAATTTTTTAGAGAGCAATGTTGGCTTAATAACACGTTACCTGTATTACTTATGCTCCAGATATGGATCCTATATGGCATTAAAAGAGCTTTAACATTGATTCTATATAAAGAATTCATTAATGCCTTCTTTTAATGTAACTTTTCCTGCATTGCTGGTTTTGTTTTGTAAAACATGTTGACAGGTCCAGTAAAGTGACAAAATGAAAGCTAGCCTAGCAGAATATCTGCCATTGAGCACACCACTGTAATTAATTCTACTGCGCAGGAATGACGTGTCGGTCCTACAATCTATTTTAGTGTCATGTGAACATAAAATCTGGTCTTGAATACTTAATTTGCATTTGCTTAAATTCCTACCGAATATTATCTTAAAGTATAGTGAAGCAGTTTATCCCAACCTTTTTAATATCAAGCTAACCTACTAGAAATGTATATTGCGAACAGAAATCCCAGCCATACTGTAAAGGCGTATTGGAGATTTTGTCTGCACATGTGTTTATGAATATCTGTATATATGTACACCTCTTTGTCTCCTTTTAAGCTATATGTGGTCTGTGTACTATCTACAGTATACCACAAGGGGTTCCATTGAAGGATATCTTATTAGTTAAAGCTAAAATCTAGTTAAAGCTAAAAGTTTCCATTTACCTTCTTGTAAAACATCTATGCTAAATACCTCCTTTCTCAGAAAAATGTGCTTGTTGAAGTGATGGGCATAATGCTGACATTTGGTACAATGGAAACCAACTGGAATTGGAAAAAAAACCCAATAGTTTTGTTAAATACCGCAAAATGAAATGTTTAATCCTGTACATTATCCTGTCAGTATTAACCTTGTTAAGTAACAAGCAATTTCCATACCTAAACATTACACAACTCCCATAATGGACTACTTGGAGCATAAGATAATTATGTTATAGTTTACAAATTGCTTTATAGAATAAAACGCAAGTTGAAATAAACAATATTTATTAAATTTCCCCCCATATTATCTCCTGTAGCGACAGCTCAATCACTTGCTCTTTCTTTTATGTTGCAGGACCGGAATCGGCCCTTCGATGCATTTAGCTTGCACTCTCTGGAGAATTCCCTAATGGATATGATAAGGACTGACCATGACAAAGGTAAACCACACACTGCTGGTGGTCCACCAATGATTATCGCTGATATTATATGGAGGAATCAATTTGCAGGTTAGGAATGTTTATATGTCCATGCTTATTTGGGCAATTTTTCGCTTTAGGGCACTGTGTCTTGGTACATTGTTTATTTCTTTATTTTCCTTTTGCTGTAATTGCCCATTTCTCAAATTCAGTATGGATAATCATTTCAACAGTTTTAATAAATTTTTTTTAATACATTACAATTTCCAACTGTATTTTAACTTTCCCTAACTTGATTGGCTATCTAACTGCGAGTGGGAGGATAGACGATTGGTTACAATCCAGAAATGACATCGTGTGTGTGTGTGTGTGTGTGTGTGTGTGTGTGTGTGTGTGTGTGTGTGTGTGAGAAGCACCACTCTAATACACTGTAATAGCTTTGCAAAGCCACAAAGAGTGGATGCATAGTTACAAATTCATAATGATGCACTTCATAATGATTCCTCACTAAGCCTTTACCCAAGGAGTATTTAGTTGTTCCAGTATGAAATCTTCCTTCACACTTTCTTGAGGCCGTTCAATGTAGGTCTGCCTTATTTTGCCGACATAGGTCACGTCAGACCTAGCGGGATGAAATGGGCCTCAGTCAGGTTGGGTGGTGGTCATTTTATTTTTTTTACCACCACTAACAATGAAACGATAGGGGAGGGAGAGGTAATAGGAGGGGGGTGTATTTTAAACATTTCTGTTTACTTATGCGTAGAGTCTGTTTTTCTACTCTTGTGTTGAGAGGGCATTGTTTCACCAAAAATGTTATCCTGTCTTGGCTTGGCTTCATTGGATGTGGACCGGAATCTTCCTGCGACCCTTCCCTTGCGATTACAAGATGAGAGAGTGAAAAGAGAGGGAGGGGCTGTAAATCCGGACCCGCATTGCTCCCTTTTGCTTACATCTCGAGTGCTTTTCACAGACAGTGTTGCAGTAGGTAAACTCAATATACTCAGTTGGCTGTAGGCGTTTTCATTTAGGAAGCAATGACAGTGAATCAATAGTATTGTCAGTGTCTGCTAATCAGTACACCTACATCAAACATACCTTACTTTACCTTACTTACTTATTATTAATTTGATTAGCTACAGCTGACTTTACCCTAGGAAACGTCTGTGAAAAGGGTCCATTGGCCAGCGCGACTACTACTGAGCCTACAGCATACCCACCCTGTTCTCCACTCAAGTGTGTTCTTGTCTGTCTACCTACCCACTGTCTAGGAAATTTCAGACACCTCGGCCCCCGCCTTTGTCCCAATGCTCCACCTACTGGAACAAATAATGGCTTTAATTTACCCTGAACCGCTGTGAGCACTCCCTACTGTGCTTTTGTTGACCAGATAACACAATGCACATATACTGCATCTTTCACGGCCTTCACTGTTGCAGCTGAACTTAGTTCAGAGGCGCTAGTCTAAACTTACTGTGAAGGTCTAGTATGCCCCATTCCCACCTGAGGCCTCCCCTACTGCTGTTCCACGAGACGTTTCCGGGATACTTCTCATTGCGACCAGAGTAGTGGTGTTTTTATGGGGATATTTTTATGGAGATCAATTGTGACAAGAATTCAAATGGTGGAGGTATACAGGGCTTTTGAAATGCTTGCCTAATATTTATATATTTTGATTAAGTTATCAAATTATAGTGTGTGTGTGTGTGTGTGTGTGTGTGTGTGTGTGTATGTAAAATGAGCCTTGTATTATCGTGTTGTCATACATTTTTCTGAATTCCTCAGGGAATAACTGTGCTTTGAGTTTTTCAGCAGTGCTACAATCACATTTGAACTGGGTCAGCAGAGCTCACGTGCTCCTCCTGTTTCTCACACGCACACGCACACGCACACATACCCTTCACACCTCACAGGCGCATGCACAAACACGCATTCCCTTCACACCTCACAGACACACACACACAGACAATTGTGTATACCACAGAACTTCCCTGTGGCCTGGAAAAACACCAGCAATATGACAAGAGACTCCATCACTGCATCTAACGCAGTCACACACTGCACGCGCACACACACAAACACACACACACACACACGCAGTGTAAGAGTAGGTGAGTTTATGGTGGTTTTAACATGCAAATCTAAGCTGACGTCCCATGTAAAGCACTCCCAGTCTCTCCGGGCGTTTTTCGCACGTAGGTTTGGTGGGCCTGGGTCCTGACCTGGGATCTGTTGTTCATGTTGTGGCTGGTTGGGTTTCATACACGTTCAAATGAAGTTATCATCAAGACTGCGTTTTATGCATTTATCCACTTTAAAGATTGATGAACAACGTATGCGCTTTGTTACTTTAAACAGTAATTTTGAAAATGCCCACTAGCACACAGTCCCTGGTTTGTCAAAGTTGACCAATGTATCTGTTACAAAGCACAATTCTTGCTTGACATAGACGTTCAAAATTTATTAATTTGTGTTTGTAATGCTCTCTAAACTATGAATTCTATCTATAAACTCTCGTTTCTTTCACTGCAAAGAATGTAAAGAAACCGTTGATTGTTCATTGTGTGTGTGTGTGTGTGTGTGTTTTGAGAGGAGGTATTCTTGTAAAATGTGGGTTAATGGCATAGCTGAAGCGTAATGTTATTGTACAGATAGTAGGGACCTGCAATAATTCTAAGCCAGTAGTCAAATACATTGAGTGCTGTTTGCCTTTGTGGGCATGTTGACAAGAGCATCGGTCATTGGATAAAAGTTGACAAGCATGCTTTTATCAGGAGGAAATCAAGAATTGCAAGCACAGCACGGGTCAGATGAGTAACCGTGTGATTAGCAGAGGGTGTAGCCTACATCTTTGAGTAGAACTACTTCTTCTCCTTAAGTCTCCACTGGGGTGAGTTACAACATGTTATACCGGTCGGCCCAGAAATGACAGACCCTGCGTAGTCTACCTCAAATGACACCGGCTGCTATCAGGTCAGAGTTCAACCTCCACTCTCACTGCCTTCCAGAGTCACAAATACTTACACAAATACTAAGAGGTGAAAGGTCAATCTCCAATGCACTTGGTTGGGGCCAAGTGTGGCTGCCAGGCTGGATTTAACCCCATGCCCTTTAGACACATGAAGTTAACAGTTCTTGAGAGGATCATCAACGGGGAAGGATGCCACTGTACTTTAAACGGCCGGTAATGACTGGGGACAGATAAGATGATGTGACTGTTGGCAGTGTTAAAGGTTAAATCATGCCCTGCCGCCAATAAACTACACTGTGTGGTGGTGTGTCTGTTATGCTGGAAAATCCATGACTCAAGCATGACTGAACTAATCCAGTTAAGGCAGAAAAAGGAAAAAACAAGTCAGGACTTGTTTTTTGTGTATGTGTGTCCCACATAGATTTCATATAGCATGTGATGTGATTCAAAGCCATTGCTACTTAAATTATGTCGTATTTTGAACCTTGAAACAAAGTCCCAACTGATTTTGAATTTCTTTATATTTTTTTTATTTGGTCGTTTTGTGTTTATTCAATATTGGATCATAGTTTACACTCCTGGTTGATGTTTTTTTATCATTTACGATCTCTCACAACTTGCAGCGTTTTGCTAGAATCACATTCTAGTTGCAGATCTATTTGGTTGTGCTTTCTTTATGTAGGACTTATAGAACAATACAATTGTTCTATCAGTCCTAGCCTTGGCTCCTGGTTAGAGCTGGTCACTTTAATGGAGAGAGGTAGGTTATGCTGACAGATAGGACATTACTATTCGCTCAGGTTTTGTAACAAAGCACGCTCCCCAAACGGTTGAACACTCAATCTTTCAGGTGGTGTGCCAGTTTTTTGCAAAAATGCCATTTTATGTGGAGTTTTCTTTTCTTTGACATAGTTTTTCATTAGCGTTGTTTGTGTTGTGAATTAATGGACCCTTAGACAGTCAGCTATAGCGGAGTCATGTGGGGCTTATTATACTATCGTATAAAATGTCTGGGGATATCTAAGTTGTCTTAAATGCGGGTGAGGAGTTAAACAGAGTTTAAAACGCTGCGGTGATTCAAACAGAAAGATGCAGCTGGTCTCATGTCTATAGAGTCCCACCGGCAACTTTGACAAAAGCTTGCTATGTAGCAGCAACACCACGAAAGACTCCAGTAAAAATAATACATGTTTGTTCCCCTTGTGGAGAACGTATGATTCTATTGCGTTCACTTGCATGTGCTTGCTTGTTTTGTGTTCCACTTCAGGCATTAAAAGTGTATGTACTGGGAGAAGTTGACTGCGGGGATGAGCCACTAGGCGGGTTCTTCCGGGGAAAGACAGAGACACCAACCAATCAACATGCACCAACCAGTGCACGTAGTATGCCGTAGTCATGCCTGGCCCTGCAAGACTAGCAGTAATGAGATTTTTACAAGGGGTGCAATAAGATTAGCACATTTCCCTGACTGACGTGGGTCTATTGTAGGGGAGAACATTGCTGAGACAGAGATTAGAGATCAGGTGTGATCTGCAGTGTTTGGATATGGTGAAAATATAATTTGTAATTGAATCCCCATCCGGGCAAGATTTTTCCAACTTTTTCCAATTACTTAACACCCATCTGGGGCTGTGAGTTTTGAATATTGTGGGTAGGCAGCAGTAGTTAAATGAGCTCAGATTGACAGGTTGATTAATCGCAAGTTGATGTCATCAACCAATCCCTTTCACTGAACTCTGAGTATCTCACAAAACCACACTGACTGCATTAAGCAGATTCAGCCGCCCTTTGTCTCTACTGGTTCCATGAGTGCTTCCACCGGGACATTACTGTCAAGTGTCTACACTGACAATGAGCAGGGAAGGTGATGCTAGTTCTAAAGGAAGCCACGGTGGACAAACTTCTGTCACTAAGCATCACTAGGGCTCTCTGCTGAGGAAATGTCATCAAGACAACAGTAGCACCCTAGGTACCCCCTGGCCATGCCACTCAACACCACGGGGAAGCAGATGGCGCATAACCAGTTATTTTAAGGCTTTGGGAGGGCAACTGTCATGTTCTGTCACCAAAATGGCTTATTTAGAAGAAAAGTATGAACCACAGCTATTTACAAGCAAATGTTTTGCTTCTATTTTTGTATCAGCTAGCTACCACTTTAATTTTAGTGTGTACCATTACAAGGTACTGGGGCTGACACATCGACTAACATGGCATGTGTGCGTATGTATGGGCTTGTCGTTCACAGCTAAACCACATTGTTTTTCTGGATTATGATTAAATAGCTGGAAGGAGTGTTCAGAAATTCTGTTCGGAATCTCAAAACCAGTGGCTTTTCAAGATCTTTTCCAACTGCTTATTCCTCTGTTGTTTGCATATGAGGAAAGTGGCCAAGTCCTCTTCTGCTCTATCTTCTGAGGTTTTGAAACGTGTTGCACGTCATCCTGTTTGCACCAATACCAGCTTGCAACATGCAGCCACTGTGTCCCTCACACTGAACACTATATATAACCTGTGCTAGTGGTAAATGTAATATCATCCGGACCGGACCCTGTCTATACCCTCACCCAACTAATGTGGAGGAGCAGGACACATCCAACTTGTCAGTTGTCAGTGTTTGTTGGCTAGCGGTTTTAAAATGCTCCAGAGTAAATGATTGGTTTGCTTTAGAGTAAGGATGTGCTATTGGCATCTACTCTATTTAGAACATAACTGGTGTAGGCGTATTTCGACAGAGAACACCCTTCTCTTGAGGGGTTGGGGATTAAGGGTGTGCCCATGTCGGTAAATAATGTTGACAGTAATGCTGCGATAACAAGCTAGCCTATCTCTAACTATTCCTACCCAGGAAGTAATTTCACCTAGACTAGAAACACCTCAGGAAGAGCAAAGTTGGACAGGCCCTTGTGCCGTACACTAATTGTTCCCACAACTGAATGCATGCCCTGTCAAATTCTTAGCAATCAGCTGCCATTGTTTGTGTGTGCTTGTATGAGCAATGTGTATGAGACTGTCTGTTAGTTAGTTTTTTAGCATCTGCTGTTGTTGTCTGAGATGTTGTTTATTTTATGTTGGCTACCATACTACAGTACCTAATGTGTTAGTAGATGTCTGCTAGTGCCAAATGTCTATTATTTCCATTTTTAAACCCATGTATTTTGGTCTACAGGACGTATGGGCCTTAATTTTCACCATGCCGGGGCGGATCACATTATGCCATTGAACAGTAAGTCATTTATGATACCCACTTTGTACACATTTAGAATGATGTTAAAGGACTTGTTTAAGGTCAAAGCAGGGTCACTGTTGTCCTATGAAATATTTAGTGGTAAATGCTATAAATAACTATGTCATACAAATCTGAGCTACAACGCCCATGCCCACACCCTTTTGCCAAGCCCTGGGCGCACTGCCAAGTGACACTATAAGCCCCAGGGCAGACCTCCTAAGTGGGGGGCGCACAGCTGACCCCCGCCTAGCACTTCTAAAAATAGCTTGGCCTGTAAGATTAGATGCCTTTCACCATCCCAGTGGTCACCTAATGACAAACAGCCGCAAGGGACTGGCCTCAGGAGAAGCTGCCTCCTGTCTAGTGTCCTGGTGGAAGTCTCCGGGCTCTGCCAGCCTGTGCCCCGCAGCAAACTGCCTTCATTTGTCTTTATAAAGACGGGGGAGGGGTTATCTCAGATTTGAGTATTGTGGCTGTCTGGATCGCCCCGCGTCTGGCTCCAAAACCTTCCTGGGAAACCCTCCAGGTCTTCCCAGCGGGATGATGATGGATAATAAGCCACAGAGAGATGACCTGCCCCTACCCCTCCAGATGAGTTGGTTGCTGTAGTCAGATTCTTGACAAGGCCTAGTCAGAGTACCCTCTCCTCATTTGCTGTTCATTTCATAAATGGCCCCCTACCCCTTGAGAGAGCGGCTGTTTCAGATTGACATTAAACTGTTGTGTCGGAGGATTACGCTCAAGCAAGCAAACTCTGCCCAACTATCCCAAAGTCTGTCAGCAGTCATTTCCCAGCCGTTGCTTGTGATGCGTTTGGACAGGGAAGCTTTGGTTTCCACTGAAAGTGCTTTTTTACTTCAGAGGCACTACTTCATCTTCTCCTGTTCACTTTGAGGCCTCGGTTTGTGAGAGTTGGTCGAGACCTTCTGAAAGATGTCACATTTGATCTCTTTAAGAAAAAGGAAGAAACTGACCATAGACGCAGGGTCTAGTTTTACTGATAAAACTGTCCACTCTGCAGCCTCCTAAGAGAACTCTTTTCATGCTCTGCTGATGAGTGACGGGCTTTGAAACAGATCAGAGTGGCAGATACATTCATGGTGCCCAGAGGAATTGCCTAGTTTCCTTTCAAATCCTCTCTCCTTCTCTCTCACTTTTTTCCACTCGCCATCAGCCTTCTCCTGATCTTCTCGTCTCTCGCCTCCCCTCCCTTGCTATATTACCCTTTACCGGGGTGCCCGGTCCCTCCATCATGCCGTGGTTGCTAGGCACCTTTGTCTCAGGCTAGGCTAGGCTGTGACCGCTGCAAAGCTGCCAAGCGTCAGGCTGTCAGGAGTGTTTTTAAAGAAACCCCTAGTGAGAGTGGAGGAGGTTCACGCAACCACAATCTCAGAGAGAAGCCAGGCATGCGAGCCACACAATAGGATGGTCACAATGGAGGGCCCAATGTTGGTTTTAGGAGAAGACAGTCTGGTCTGTGACTGTTGTGAGTGAGGGCAGAGAGAGGTCTGTTCAGTGACATCTTTACAGGAACCCCCCCCAATCCCTGCCTCTTTTTGGGATGGCAGCCTCTACAGTGACATTTTGCCTTCTCTCTGGTTTGCATGTGAGGCCCAGCAAGACTCCAATTTAGCTATTCTGTTCAGAGAAGCAGGAATTAGAGGTGAGAAACATCAACATACCGTGAAACAATATGTTTCGTTCCATTCACACACCGCTTCAGCTAAGTCCTCTCCTGTCAGCCAGAGAGCTAATTTGCCCTGATTGTGAACTATCTGTATGTTGAGCAATAATAGATGTGTTATCATTTAGCTCTGTACCTTAACCCACTATAGATGGTGCTCTATTCAGCCCTGACCCCCCCCCCCCCCCCCAATGTTTTCCCCCACAAAGCCCTGAGGTTTCCAGCCTCCATTCCTCCTCCTTATCCTGTGGGAAGTTTCCACTTGTACGTGGCCTGCTCTGCTTAATGTTTCACCAAGGCCATGATAATGACTAACCAGCCCCTGTCCCCAAAGCCTGCCCACGCTGTGGCAGCGTTCGTAAATATTCGCTAAAGATTAGCGTTGAACGGAAGCCGTCACAGGTTCATTACAGAAGATTATAATCTCCAGTTATGGTGTGGAGTCACGCTGGTGAATATCCTGGCAGTGTGTCCTCCTAAACCCCGCCTTCTCCGAGCGGCGTGTACGTGCGCTGACTGCCCGGGCTAAGCAGGTTTACCGTGGGTCAATGCCAAACCCCATTGCTGAGGCTTGGGCGTGGTCATCTGTGGTTGCACTGTTGCCCTGGAGATGTTTCTGGTTTGTTTTAATTTCTACAAAACCGTCTGTCTATCTAAACGTCTGTCTACCCCCCATCACCACCACCACCACCACCCCTCTTGTCTCTCACCCTTACCCCCCTTTTGTGTCCGGCCCTCGCTATCTCTCCCTCTGCTCATCTTTCCCCACTGTGCTAACAAGCAGCCAGGAGTTATGGCCGCAGAAGAGGTAATGTTTGGCGTTTTCTCAGGGATTCTGCTTGCCATAACGACGGGGGCGGGGCTGGGGCGCTGGGGCACTGGGGCGCATGAGCACAATTGCCAGCTCTCTTTCCGGGGGTGTCGCTCCCAATATTAAGGGCATAGTGTGATCTCACGTTATGCTTTTTCATCTGTCCCGTGATTGAGTAAATCCATCATTAATTTGTATGCATATACAATATTTCGCCACATCATTGCCTTTAATCAGACTGAGGCAAGGTACGGCAAACTCTGCCAAAATCTGCCAAAAATTGTGTGTTCTCAGAATCTGCTTAATGGCAAAAGGAAACTATTATTCGGCGAATTTTCTTTTGTCTGTTCTGTCAGTGTGCTACCTGTGGTGATATATATTTGTGTTCGGTCATTGAATTCCCTGACTTGTTGTGATTTTTGTTCTGAATGTTTTCAGTGATTCCTGCTGGTCTGCATGAGGAGCAAATCAGAAAGACGACTTATTTTAAAAAACGTGTGCCAAGGGGTTTCAAAATCTTGTTAGAAAGCACTAAATTAACACAATTGGCACATTAAGGCTACACACAAGAAGCGTGTTGTGCTGGCATTAAATAAACCTGGCATACTGTTTTTCCTCCTGCACACCCAGCAGTGGTGACTCATGTCCTGAATAGCTTGGATGGGTGCTTCCAACTAAGGTAGTGGTTGTAACCACCTCTGATTTGACTATTGGAAGGACAGATCTCAATTGTTCTAAAACAAGCCATTTAGTCATCTAAATCTACATGATATAGACTTCATACAGGTTTTGGCCCACTATACCTCAAATATATTTTGACATAAATGTGCAGCAGAACATAGCCGGAGCTGTGGATGTTTCTTTGTGCGACATGTAGCTTGTGTACACTTCCACAGCTCTGATATGTCAGGCTATTCACATCCATCTCTCTTCCCACATCTCCCTGTATCCCTCTACTCTCCCTCTCTTTCGCTCTCTTGCCAGGTCGTTCCTCTCTGTTCCCCTTTGAGGATGGTTTCCTTGACGATTGCCACGGCGACCCCTCGTTGACCCCGGGCCTGAACTCGCCAACCCGCTGCCAGAACGGGGAGCGGATGGAGCGCTACTCCAGGAAGGTGTTTGTTGGAGGCCTTCCCCCTGATATAGATGAAGGTGTGTAACAGCGTTTTCTTCATGAAAGTGTCTTATCAGCAGGGAGGTTCTGTTTCAGCACCAACCTGAATCAGCCTCATATAGTCACTTATATTCACGTTGACTGGCCAAACTCTAGCCATACGTTCCTCCTTGCAGAATTTGCACCCTACCCCTAGCTGTTGAAGAAGGGGCCTCCGCTTTTTGTAACCTTAAATGGGCCTTACTTAAGTTGGAATTTGTTTTTTTTTTAAATCAGCCTGTGCTAATCCTCACTAATGTTGGGGTTCTTATACTGAATCCTAATCATAAATAACATTTTTGTGTCAGTTTAGGTACTTTTATTACTGCCTGCCTTTTGTGACTTAAAGTGGATCAGCAGTTAGCTAGCAGGCAGGTTGCGTGTGAGATATAGTGCTACCTACATCAGACATGGCACAACTGTGGTCAGTGCCTTTGGGCTGACGCTGCAATATGGAATGTTGACTTTCTGGTGCACATACCACAGGCACACCGAGCACACGATGAGCCTACCAACATACTGAATTCATGCCTTTTCCTGACTGAAATATTAATGAGTCTGCACAGCGCAGGGATCCAAGTGAATACTGTATGTGTTTGGCCCTAACCTGTTTTTAATGCAGTGGCTACTGCTGCAAGCACGAACACAGCAAGAATTGAAAGTAGGTGTATTTCGGGACTCGTGCCATTAAATCGGGCTTGCCCTGACTACGTGGCTTCCTCGACACGCATCCCATGCGAAGTGCTTCGTGCTGTGACCACTCTCTTCATGCCCATATTAACTAACTGCTGTTTTCCTCTTCTCCCCATCTTACAGATGAAATCACAAACAGTTTCCGTCGCTATGGGCACCTGGTGGTGGATTGGCCACACAAAGCGGAGAGCAAGTCTTATTTTCCACCCAAAGGTAAGCTTTCCATGTTAGTGTGTGTGTTTTTCCCATCACTGCTGCTGCTTCTAGAGCTGTCTGCCGCGGTGAAACGACAGCTTTGAGGTTCTCAATATTATAACACACCAGCTGATTTCAACGATTAGTAACGCTGCTCTCTGGTTGAAGGGTGTTAACGCAAAGTCCTTATAGACGATTCTGGCCACTCGCAGTTTTAAAAAAAGACCCTATTTAAACGAATGGGAAGAGAGTCATACATGCACTTTTAATGGTCACCGGGGTATTAAAAACTGCATGTATAGAATCACCAGTCGAATCTGACATAAAAAAATAAAGAAACACTTAAAGTTTGGCGACTTTGCCCTAAAATTAGGTTTACAATGCTTTTTTTCTTATATTATATAGGTTATACTTCTACTACACATTTGCAAGGTCAGTGCAAGCACACAATTGGCCTCATCCGTTTCTAGATCGGCCATTATAAAGCCGTTATAAACGATTGGCTCTTTGTGGCGAGGGGCAGGATATGTGCATCCAACCACCAGCTTTAGCATTACAGACTTCTCCCATAGAGTTCTATTCAGGATTTTTGGAAGGGGTCTGTCTCTTCTATATAATAGGTTGTTCAAAATGGAAGGCAGTTGCCTCGCTGCCGTAATAAACAGGTGTATCAGAAGGCATAACTTTTGAGTGAAGGCATCTTCTAAGACTGCTTTCGAACGACCTTTTATGATAGCATTTACAGTAACGTGTGAAATCAGCACGCCGTGTATCTAAACTTGTTGCTTCTCTCCCGGTGGGCGCTATGTCAGTCAGTGTAGTCCTGTTGTTTCTTTTAGCACTCACTCTTAACATATATCAAATCAATATAGTTGGTTACAGTCACAGGGTAATAAGATAGCACAGTGTCTATTTCTTGGTAATTTGTGAAAAAGCCCCAAAAATTTACTTTTGTGTACGCTAAAACAAAACCATCCGTCACGGGGGCAGTTTGAAGGCCTCTTAGCAGAAAGGAAAAGAGTTCGATCAGTTTCGAACGGCACTCCTCCTGAGATACAGCCAATGTCTCTGGTTGGAGTCAAAGGGCGGGGTTGTGTTTGGTTTGAATAGCAAGCTGTACGTGCTGCCCATATCCCCTTTTTCATCTTTCACCTTCTTGACGTTGTGCGAGGAGTTGTGTTACCCATAACTCACGGCTCCTGCTGGGCAAGCGCAGAAGTGTCCGTTTATCTGAGCAAGCCTCCCGCGGTCGTTTCACAGGATGACCTGCAAAGAATACATGCGCACATTCATTATGTGGGTGTTCACCTTAGGCCACCAACGCGCTGTGAGCAATGCGACCAGCGAGGTGATTGTTTACACACGCGTCCCTCAGGAGTTTGAAGGCTTTTCCTCCCCATGTAGAGACGATCAGAGAGGCCTGCTACGCCAGTAGCCCTGGCTCAGGAGAAGCCATGTGTCATATTAGGGAAGCTATTAAGGACACTCTGGAACTAACTAGCATTCCATAGACAGATGGTAATGCGCTGCATCTGGAAAAGCTGTGATCGATGCCGCAAGATTCTCTCCTACTCTCATTTTTCATTATCCGGGGTTTTATCTCTTTTCACGCTCCTCGATTGCATTAAAACAACCACAGATTTTTGCCCCAGCTCACTGTTCCTATTTTGAAACACAACTGCCCATAAAAGTGTGGAAGGCTGTAGCCGCAGGGTTAGAGAAGGGTGTCGGCCTAGGAGCTCTGTAGGGGAGATGTAGAGACGAGTGTTAGCCACTCTGGTGGGAGTTGAACACAAACACAATGTGTTTGTAACACTGCTTTCAACCACATGTTCCAGACACAAATTGAGTAGTGTACCTTTTTGAGGACTGCTTTGAACCGGCTTTGTTTCCCTAAAATGTAGCCTGGCAAGGAACATTTTTTTTGCATCCTTTTAGGGGTATGAATGAGTATTCAGGGGCCGCCATGTAAGGGACGGAGCCAAGAGGGATCTGTAGAGAGTGAACTGTATGGAAAACATCTCTAGCTCGTAATGTCACACATCCTGGGTAGGGTCACAACTGACTTCACAAATGGCAGAGTGCATAGGAAATAGCTGATAATACCCTGTTTATTTAGCGACAGAGACTTGCAGAGCAAATTCTAAATGTGTGAGCATCTGCACTAATGTCACAATGTCTGTGCGACTGGAGATTTAGAGATGTGGGATTCACATCAAGAGGTCATCACCTTCTTCTAGTAAATGTTTGGCCAAATGGAAAATAGTCATAATTTCCTCTTCCTTGTTCATATTAAACTGCCAGTTATGCGTCTCTGTGCACTTATGAATGAGTTTCTGGTCTAGAGATGACTCATGTTGTGGTACTGTCTGAGTCCAGGGGCAGTGCGAGGCCCAGTCAGTACTAGGATGGTGCTAGCATGCAACCAGCAACTCGGATTTGGTTCCTCAACTAGCGGTGTTACCTTATTGGTTGTCCTAAAGCAATAAGTGTTTTGCTTTCTGTACGTTTGTGTTTTATGACCTATTTGTGTGCAAATGTTTTCATAAAGTGTTTCTTGAGGTTTATCATTTAAAATAAAGAGATTTCTAAAGCCATACAGACTGTCCAGTAAAATCAGCATTAAATACGCAAAAAATAAAGATGCTCTATGCAGGGGCGGAAATCTGATATCAACTTTGGGGGCGGGGGGACAATTAAATAAAACAGCCAAAGTAGTGCACATGGCCTACATTGCAATATGTTAAATGTATACTACTGGATAATTGATAGGTAGTTAACTCGAGGGTTGTCCCAGCTTGTTCAAATGTTTAAACCATTCTAATACTACTACTGCTAATAGTTATAGCAGTGTTCCTTATCAGTCCAGTATGTGTGCAGGTATTTGCATTTACAACCGTCAATACCAAGAAGGGTCAGTTAGGTCAATTCCATTTCTGTGGTGTTTGCCATCATCTTTGCTATCGTCAGTTTACGATAGCAAAGGGGTGGGGTGGGGGGGGGGGTCGTATCCCCGCTGTCATTTATGCCTATGGCTCTTGTTCAGGCTGGTATCAGTGTGCCCTGCTTTGCTGTCACTCCCCTGTTCTTCACCTCGGTGATGTCATCCTACAACAAGACCCAGACGTCACAACGATGTCTTTCACACCTGCTCATATCTGCCAACATCGGCTTTAGCACTGGTGGTGGGCTGGGGAATGTTGGCGAGCTATTTTTGAGGTTTGGGGGGTAGGGGGTCGGGGTACAGAGGTTCCCTGCCGGTACCAAGGCAAGCAGCTTTTAGGTTAATGTGTCTGTGAGCTGGAGGCTGTGAGGTGTTAGACCCCCTCCACACACACACACCAACACCCCAAAACCTATAATGGCAATTGTTTTGATGATGACACACACACACACACACACACACTTCTCGCTTTAGCGATTCCTAGCCATATTTGTTTTATTCCTAGCCAAGAGCAGATGTTTGTGTCTCCTTGCATCAACCCAGGCCGTGTTCTCTCTCCGCTGCCCCCATCATGGTAGCCTTTTGTTTATTTACATGCTGTACAGTGGCAGTCTCTCTCTCTCTCTGTCTCTCTGTCTCTGTGTGTGTGTGTGTGTGTTGTGGAGGCAGTTTGCTCTAGTTTCTGCTCAATGGGTTATTAATAGTTGGTGGCAGATTTATGATTTGATAAACCCTTGGTGGTCACCCCCGGGCTGGCGCGCGGGGGGGGGGGGGGGGGCTAGTTCTGTCCCCATGCCAAGGAATATAAATCACTATAAACATTATATTTCTTCAGGTGTGTAAGTATTCAAAAACAGTAGTTAGTAAATAT
>JAOEHI010000007.1:143002-155378 GCA_025447815.1 Percopsis transmontana | reverse complement strand
CCCCCCCCCCCCCCCCCCCCCCCCCCCCCCCCCCCCCCCCCCCCCCCCCCCCCCCCGCGCGCCCGCCGCCGCCAGTTCTGTCCCCTTGCCAAGGAATATAAATCTCTAGAAACATTCTAGTTCTTCAGTTGTGTAAGTATGCAAATCCTGTAGTTAGTACTTATATAGTATATCAGTTGTTTGTGTTAATACAGCAGTAAGACTGATTTATTGACTGAATGAAGGCTGATATTAGGGACTGTGTACATAAGACTTAAGTATGTACACACCAGTTACACAGTTACTCATTTTATATACAAATTTAATTTGCGCTCTTACTGGGTTGTTTGGGTACTGGATCCTGATATTTATTCTTATGACATTTTATTAGTTTAATTTAAATTGATTTAACATATTGCTATTTTACCAAATTGACATTAAGGTTTGAAGATTATTCCCTAAATATTTTGATGTCCAGATCCAGTCTATTTTATTTTCCACAAGCTGACCAGAGCCTCAGTACGCTATGCTAAACACTAGTTACAGGACTCTTTTGCAATCAATATCCTACCTTGGTTTCATAAGTACATTGGATATTTTCCCATGGTGTTAAGAGATTAACTGTGTCCTCCTGCATAATTAAGATGAGACTGGATGTTCTTTTTAGCGAGAAGAGACTGTCTTGTTGCTACTCTACAGCCCAGCTGGATAACTATATATTATAGTCCTGTGGTTGTTGTAAGCTTGTTGTTGGCATCTTGGCTTTGCTAGCAGTGAACCTCCTTTCAGATTGGCATCTTAGGAGTGACTGGCCTTTCCTGGTGACATCATTTCTACACAGGATATTTTTATGCTTTTTATTTATTTCCTGAACTGAACCCTTCAGCGGAATCTAAACTATTTTGTGGTAGCTCCGTGTTGCCTACTGTATGCTGAACTCTGCACTAACAAATAAAATATGCTTCACTCCTTAAAATTTGGAATCTTAATGTGGCTCTCTGTATTCCATTTTTTTATTTTATTTTAATCTAAATCCATACCATCTCTTGTTGTAACCTGGCAAATGTAATAGCAGTAGCCTGTATAGGCTACTAGCTAATGTAGCATGTAAATAGCATGAAATGGCAGAATTCTGTGTACATGTTGGTTGATTTATAAGAAATGGCCTTTGGTCGTTCCATTCCCATGAATCATAGTTGTTCCGTTGGATTTGGCACAAGGTCATCATTTGGGCATCACAGTAAGAGCCCAGCCTCATCACCTATTCGTACACAGAGTTCTGTAGGGTGCGAAGGATGTGTACACGTATATACTTTATATTCCCTTCCTCCCCGGGACAATGCTGAGGGCTCTTCAGCAAAGCCCTATAAATCTCAAGCACGAGCCACTGCAGTTGTGCGCTGTCCTCCTGTGGCGTATGCCTCTGCACTGCGCAAGACTGACGGAGAAGGAGGAAGAGCCACAGCCGTGATTATACTAAATATCCGATTTCACAGACATGCTGGGAAATGAAATCTTTCTTGAAGCATTTTACTGGGTAGGCGTTGGCCAATTTATTTGCTCTACCATCTATGTTGGTCTATGCATGTGAAACATGCCTACAGGAGAAAGATGTGACGCAATCGTTTTTGTGTTTGTCAGTTATTTCTCAGTTGAACAGTGAGCTGAACCATTTTATCAGGAAATTAGGTAGCGCTATGCTTTATCTACTATATATTTGGACCTTGATACCTGTCCACACTTCCTGTAACAGGAAGTCCACACTTCCAATATGTCTATTATTTTTTGGGTTATTTAAAGTAATTAATTATTATTTATGGATTGTGTGTTTTATTCAATTGATTGTTTCACCTTTAAAAGCCGGAGCTCCATTAATGGGTGTGTGCACGTGGGCGTGGCATCAAGTTCTAAAAGCAGTTCTCCCAGAGGAGACCAGAACACGTGCTCTTGTAAGATGCCTTCATCGGCCTGAAAGGACGCTTGGACGGAGTGCACGCCTGAAGTAAAGGCCTCTTCTCGTGCATTTGCGTCCGTGCACCTGCCTTCTCAGCTGTGCATCCTGCCTGCCTTGTCTGTCCGCAGCTCATATTCCCCCGACTCACTCGCACCACAGGTGGCGCCACGGTTCCGTTAACATAATCGGAGCTCATGCTAATGGTATAGCCCGTTGTGATGCCTCGCAAGTGCATTCCACCTGTCTCCACTGGCCTATTCGGCACGTCCAAACCTCGCGTCTGTCTCTCTGTTGTTGTGGGGTTTTTTTAATGAATCTTTTCCAGAAGCTTATGTCACCCTGTCACTGCAAGACAGCCCCAGGTGTGAAGTGAGCCGAGATGGTTTTCGCTGGTGACCTTGGTCTAAATAATTTAATAGTACATAGGGAGACAAAAACTTCTCGAACAGACCCAACTTTTAGGAAGGCTGATGAATTCTGCATGCCCCTCTTTGCATCGTGGAGCACTCTTGTTTGTCAACACATGCAGAAAGGTACAGGGCGTATGGTGTCTTATGGTAGCAAGCTGAAGTGCATCCCAGTGAAGATGGAAGCGCTTGGCTATAAATAATTACCAGAAAGGAAATATATGTGAGGCCTGGTCATAAGATAATGACACTAATGTAGACACTGTGGAGATTCTATAAATTGTTATAAGGAAGAGGGAAGTCATGGTCACAGGGTTATGATGGTGCCCTCTGTTTGTTGTCTCTGCCAGGCTACGCCTTCCTGCTGTTCCAGGAAGAGACTTCGGTCCAGGCATTGATAGATGCCTGCATTGAGGAGGACGGCAAGCTCTATCTATGCGTGTCCAGCCCCACCATCAAAGACAAACCTGTGAGCGGCAGCTTTTGTCGTAGCACAGTCTGAATAGAGCAAGACACTTTTCCATTCAGAAAAGTAACGAGTCAGTCAGTGCTGTTTTCACAATCCTGTTTCCAGGACTTTGCTATACTGCACAAAAACACAAACCAGACATACATCAAGACAAAAACTGCTGTAAATAAGCAAAATGATCTGCCAGTCCAGTAACATAATTTTACTTAATAAGATTCCTTAAACCAAGTAAAATACATCAAATCATTTGGTCTTTATCTTGAAACGCAACACTCAGAGGCCTGTAACTGTCTTTTTTGTTTTGTTTTTTTGATATATAAATATAAATATCTTTTAATCCTACAGGTCCAAATCCGCCCATGGAACCTGAGCGATAGCGATTTTGTGATGGATGGCTCCCAGCCTCTGGACCCCCGCAAGACCATCTTTGTGGGGGGAGTCCCGCGGCCTTTGCGTGCAGGTAAGGGAGCTTTGCAAATGGAAAAAACTTTTTAGTGAGCCCCTCTAAATTGGCTTCACAAGGTTGACTGGCATAGAGTACAGAAGGCAATGAACATTTCTCCCTTGTGAGAAAGCAAGCATCTACTTGGGTTTCCAGGACGCGGGCCAGCCGTCCGTCATGTTAAGTATTTATGGTCTGGTAGAAGGCTCAATCTCTCTGTTCTTTGTATAAACATCCCCGGCTCGTCTGCATTGTGATCCCTACTAATTACATCAGCTGTTTGAGGCGGCGGAGTATTTTTAAATTATGCTTCACATAAGCCCAAGATAAACACTGTTTTCCCCCATTTGTGTCCAAATAGAGGCCTTCAAGTCAGGGGAAAAAGAAAGATACATGTGAAAACAAAAACAAAATTTTTGCTACTGTAAATGTTATATACTGTATATTCCCTACATGGGAGTAAATCGGGTCTGTTGATTCAACAAAGAGGTGTGCCCAAGGTTCAACATTTTGACCACTTCTCGTTATTTACGTAAACATACATAATAGTAGTTAATGCAATTACAACAAGGTAATTTAGCAGACGCTTTTATCCAAAGCGACTTACAATTACATGGTGCTATTACATGGAGCAGATAGGGGTTAGGTATCTTGCTCAAGGATGCTTACAGGTAAGCCGACTCTGGGGCATGAACCCATGACCTTCAGGCTGGAAGTCCATTACCTAGACCACTATACTATCCTGCCACCATAATAAACTATTGCTCAACAAAACAAAGAAATATTTTATGATTTTTGGTACCGACAGAAACTCAAATCCAAACCTGGTTCATGTATGTCCCTGCATTAACTTGTTATAAAATGAAATATCTTGGCAAATGGCTTGATTCCAAATTCTCATTCAAATCACACAATTATCATGTCTTAAGTAAAGTAAACTTTGGAACCAATGTTTTACATAGATCTCGAAACTGCATCTCAACATGTATTTCTTGACTATTGTGATGTTGTCTATCAAAATGTTGTAAAATCAGACCTTGTCAGGCTTAACACATATTACAGGCTCTGTAGATTTGTCTTTGGATGTCCTTTTCTCACTCGTCACTGTATGATGCACTTAAATGGCCATCTCAAGACACACTCACGGGCTTCCATTTATTTTCAAATGTATTCAATTTAATTATCCTGCTCATGTACAACAGTATCTTATACCCTTTACTTCAAATGATCAAGTTAGGCAGCTCTATTTCGTGCTAAGAAAACAATTGGCAAAAAAGCTTTTATGTTGAAAGCACCAGCAGATTGGAATCATTTACCTGTATTATATAAATTTCATCACTTGGTATGTTTAAGCACGCCCTGTCTTGCTTTCAAATGGACTGCTCCTGTTCTTCACCTTGTGTATATACTGTACTTGATGTTTATAACTAAGTGTATTTTTATTTAGTGATCCACTCACACTGTACTGCTTATTATTGGCCATTTTAGCCACCCTGTGGTTGTAATGTTCTCTAGGTTTTCATTAACTATTTAATTTTTTATTGCTTGTGTTTCTGTTCTCTGTCTGTACATAGCCATATTGATAACTGTATTTTTAATTTTTTTGTTTTGTCTCTCTTCTGTTATGTAGTGATTGTGATATATGTTAGGACCCCCTCGAAAATGAGATGGTGCATTTCAAGGGGTTTAGATACATACATTTATCTTCTATTGCTAAATGTTTCTTTCCTTCCACCATTTTGTCACTGTGCAGTGGAGCTGGCGATGATAATGGACCGGCTGTATGGAGGCGTTTGCTACGCTGGCATCGACACCGACCCTGAGCTCAAGTACCCAAAGGGGGCGGGCCGCGTGGCCTTCTCCAATCAGCAGAGCTACATCGCTGCCATCAGTGCCCGATTTGTTCAGCTGCAGCACAATGACATTGATAAAAGGGTGAGTGAGTTAAAGTACCTTATTCATGATATCCCTCCACTGATTCGGAGCGGATGGGAGGGTCCTGAAATTAGTGAACGAGAGAAGCATTCTTGACCGCAGACAAGTCAAGGTTTTAAGTAGGTGTGAGCACCTACCTTGAGAACTACCACCTACCCCCAAAAGTATCAGGGCTTTCATTATACTGTAGCTTGGTTTCCTGTCGACGGTTCAGCTTGGCCTACAATAACGATAGCCTAGGCCTGGCTGTGTAATCACTACCGCCTTTTGGCTATTGGAGACACGACAGATGTTTTGAGCTGCAGACACATAGGTTTGGTTTAATTATAGTAGTTCCTTATACACGTAGAACCACTCAGGCTGCGCCGCAGAATGGTTATTTTAGGAACGCTGGCCAATAGGGGCTTGGCAGATCATGACCAAGTGAGCCTGGGTGTCTGCCAGAAAACCTAGCCTCAGAGAGTGTTTGGGCTGTCTGACCCCCATCTCCCAACCCGTATATCCTTCCGCCTTTAGCTAGCCTCTAGCGGCTAGCGTCATTTATTCTCAGCAGCGTTGTCATTACAGCATAGTGAAAGCCCACACAAACAATGCAGATTAAACTGGAATGCTTCAAAATAACCTATTACTTTCTCCCTAGCAGACTCTGTAGTAAAACAGTGTTCACTAAAACAAATGCACAAGCACAAAGACCGCTATTTACGCCATTTACCGTAAATGTGTGCTAATGATGGGAAAGAAAGCTTAAATGATCCCTGGTCAACCTCGCATCCTTAGCTGGTGTTTAATAGCATCGCTGTCTCTACATCCACCTTGTCATTTGTCTTGTTGAAGGCTAAAACTGTTCCAACAATTGTACTGTTTCGTTGTGAAGGGCAATTCAAAGTCAGAAGAGTAGATAACATCCATTCTGCAGTGAGGTTGCCTGCTTATTAAAGTGTACTGAGGCATCGCAGTGGTGACTGCTATCATTTCTCATCTCATAATTGACTTAATTTTCCTTGTAGACAGGGTATATGCCTATACAGCCTAATGATCCTATAGTCCTGAGCATCATCCACAAAAACTCCCATTTTCATTTTACTCCATGTAACCAACCTGTTTCAGAAACCCAAATTTGGCTACTGTGGATCGCTAACACTGATAGCACCAACTGACTTTTTGTGGTATCCAGTGATGGGAAAGTTCAGTTTCTACATGAACTAGTTCAAAGTTCAGTTCACAAATTTTAAAATGAACTAGTTCAGTTCATAGTTCATACTACAAAATTTTCACAGTTCACAGTTTCAAAAACGAACTACTTCATAGTTCTTTTTTTCCATATGTTGCTGCGACCTATTATTTTTCAAAATTATTTGTCGCCTACATGCTGCTGTTGCCTCCATGCTGCTTTTTGTTTTGATGACGCATTCGGCGGTGCGACACTGGTGGCTGGTGTTGCCAGATGGCGTGTTTTTTCCGCTACATATTATGGCCTGTTTACGGTGTGTTTTAGCCGGGTTTTCGCGTGGAAGGCTCTATAGAAATCTGGCACCCTAATGAACGAAGTTAAACTGAGAGAGCGTGCCGTTCACAGACACCAGAATGAACGAGTTCACAGTAACGTTTATCAGGCAATAATACAGTACGTTCAGTTCACGTTCGCCCAAAATATGAAGTTCATGAACTATCGTTCAATGAACACGTTCAGGCACAACACTGGTAGTATCTAAGTGCTGTCTTTCCTTCCTCCCTGTTTTCAGGTGGAAGTAAAGCCGTACGTCTTGGACGACCAGATGTGTGATGAGTGCCAGGGAGCCCGTTGCGGGGGGAAATTTGCCCCCTTCTTCTGTGCCAACGTGACGTGCCTGCAGTACTACTGCGAGTACTGCTGGGCCAGCATCCACTCACGGGCCGGCCGAGAGTTCCACAAGCCCCTGGTGAAGGAAGGGGGTGACCGCCCCCGACACGTGTCCTTCCGCTGGAGCTGAAGGGGGTCCGCGGGAACCAGCCCTCTCCCGGTAACCCCAACCCCCCACCCCTGCTACCCCACAACATGGGACAGCGCTGCCCCCCCTCCAATCCCCCACCCTCCGTTCCGCCTGTACCACCCTGCTCCCCTAAAACCACATCATGAAAGGATGACGACAAATCCATGTAACTTTTTTTCCTTTATCCTACACCATTCTGGGCTCCATCGTGTAGCACCCGCCTTCAGTGAAACCATGTCTTTGGGGTTGGCGGAGGGGGTTGAAAGTCTATCAGCTTAGAATTTGCACTTTGGCACATCTCACGAAACACACAGGATGGTATGTAAGAAACCTTGCTATTTTCACTTCCCTGCTCTGTCGACCGTATGTCCCGGTATGTCCCGGTATGTCCTGTTGGAACCCGGCCTCACTAAGACAGAGGTGGAACCATTCATATATTTAAAAAAAAAATAAAAGTATATTTTTTGTTTTGTTTTATATCTATAGGTATATAGATAATTAAAATTGTATGTAAAAGGAGCATGCACTTATTTTGAAATATTGTAGTTTCTTTGCCCCTAGTGAAAATAATTACCAAAGGCAAATTAAATGAATGCATACAGAAAATCAAAATAGGTGGCATAAGATGTAGCAAGATTTAACAACAACTATCCAGTAGTGGGCGCATTGCGCCCAATGTAAAAAAATATAATACCACGGCTATATTCTAAATTATGACTTCGAAAATGTTAAGATTAGTACCTCATAAGTGTGATTGAATTATTTTGCTCTCAATTTCTAGGTCTTTATTTTTATAATAGCATTATTTTTAGTGTATGTAATGTAAATATAATGCTGCAATAGCTTTGCTGCTATGATCCATGGTATGAACAGATACCATACGTACTTTATCCAGGCTAGGGTGTAAAATAATATACAATATACAAATCTACAGAAGCACCAGGTGTATAGGATGGCAAGCTGTCACAGTGATGGTAGGGGGACGGGTACCAGTCACCCCTATAACTGCATGTTTATTTCAGTCAGGTTGCTGCATGCAATAGATTTTTTTCAGTATCATGTCTACTATTCAATTCTACCCACGTTTTGCACAACACACTATAGAGGAGCGTACAATGAGCACGAATCTGGAAACGGAAATACTGTTCAAAAGAATCACAGTGGCTCACGAGCCGCGCCGCAGGGCAGTAGGAGCAGAACATTTATGCGAGATACATAACAAAGAAAAAAGGTAGGGATGGAAAAAGGAAAAACAACCTTGATCATGACTTCAGATACATGTAGAAATACCATTTAAAATCTTCTATGATAGGTGAAGTACTTTTTTGCAGTGATTGTTGATATAATTGTGCAATTTTTTATACCGTATATAGTTAGGTCTGAGTATGCCTAGAACTGTGATTCGCTTTAACTGTCGTTGATGTCCGACATAGAAGTCCTGTGAAACTTCATAACTAGTGTATCACAAGTATATATGTTCTCTTGTACACAGTGCACCAGTACACACAAAGCCTCTTACACACACACAAACCCAGTTACGACCTACGAACACACTCTGACCCTACACATGTACAACAGACAAGGCCGAACAATGTGAGCTTAACTGAGAGACAGCTGCTGTTTGAAATGCAGGTTAATTGCCCCCAAAAAATAACCAAAGAGCTCACATGTTCAGCTTCAACAAACCTACATACAGCTACCCCTAAGAGAGACAGCGCAAATGAGAGAGCCTCATATATGAAGGCTATATTGTGCAGTAAATTTGAGCGAAAACTAAACATTGAAGCTACTGGAGACTTGAGGTTGATCAAGCTTCCTTCTCGGCTTGTGCATCTCACTACAAGGCTAGGGGATTGGAACAACATTGCCAGTCTGACATGCTAGCTGGGTTACCATATATAGCCAGATTTTTCCTGCAAAGCTTGAAGTAGAGTAATGACCTGCTAAAAAAATGGACGTATTTTTTTTATCAAAAGGCTATTGTATGGGGTGCAGTTCAGTGGGTTATGGGGGACTTGGGGTGGGGGTGGGTGGGGTGGGGGTTGAAAGGTGGGTTGGGATGGGAGGCATTTGGTAGAAATTAATGCAATACATGAAAACATTAGGTTACTTGACATAACCCTGGTTCTCTGACAGCAGAGTGAAATTGACTGCTGAAGTTTGAGGTGACTGGGGTTGGATCAGTGGAGCTAGGGGCTAAGTTACACTGGTTTTAGCAGTTTTGTGGACAATCCAACTGGATGCTACATCATTGCAAGTTTGTGTGTCGTCCCCTCGTCTGTGAGTTGTGATTGTCACATGCTGGCACCCCACATCCCTCTCTCTCATATTTTAGTCGCAAACTGTTTGCTTTAGGATAGACCTTTTGTTTGTTTCTTGTAAAAAAAAAAAACAACTACTAAAAAACAATTGAAATCTAACAGAAAATACTTTTTTTTTTTAACTGATAGGAAAAAAAGGCTAACCATGAGTAATAATAAGTCCCTATGAAAGTGAATTCTGGGTGTTTTTGTGACATTTCTTTTCCCACCCAGATGGGTTTTCTATGTTTGTTCCTTCTCTATAATAGACATTTGTTATGCACTACTCTTTGTATCGGAACAGTTTTCAAAGGTCAGCAGTTATTTTTGTTAAAAGGGCAAAAAGCTAAAAAAAGTGTGCTTTCTGACTGAAATGATCTTTTGCAATACCTCAATTTTGAAATATATAAGGAAAGAAACTGATATTTTTTAAGTAAGTTTATTCAGATAAAGATATATATTAATTTAATTCTGAGAAATGATTTAACAGATGGGTGATCTTTATTTTTTATCATGCTTATTTGATTTTATTTTAAAATTTATTTTTGAGAACAATAACAACTGAAGGATCTAGAGCTTTATAACTTTAATATAATGATGTAGTTAGTGAAAGTACAGTCTACTTTATTACAGAGGCAGTTAGGAGTGTCCCACTGGTCAAATTGCTGTGGAATAAATCCCAGTGTCACCAAAAACCAACCAACCAGTCATGATCTAGAGAAACAAAATCTAGATCTTAAAATCTAGATATTAAGTAATATCAGGTGCTTACAAAGCAAACTGAAAATACATCCCTCGTTTTGTATATTTATAGGAAATAATTTACTATGCTGACCAGAATTGTGAAAGAGATCTTCTGTTCATTATTTTTTTAAGAAAACTTTTTTATGTTTCCTAAAAGTATGTGCTCCTTTTTTGTTTTGTAAAAGCAGCATACCCTGATTTGTTAGCCCAACATCGCTGGAAAATAAGAGACTTGTCAGAGTCACAGAACAGCCAGAGGTATCGAAAAAAGAATGTTATTTTTTAACACAAAAGTGTTTCACCTGTAACTTGATCGAAAGCCCCCAAGGTGCATCAATTAAATGGTGGCCTTCTATTCACGCAAGACTTGAATTAGTCACATTTTTTTAAGGCTAAGAACCTTGATTCTTTGTTGTAATGTGCAATACTGTTTGTACTGTTTGTAAAAAAAAAAAGAAGAAAAACAGAAAAAGAAGCGTACATTTATTGCAGAATTATTTTCATTGCAAGCATTGCGATTCACTAAAATCATTTTCTACTGTGTATTTACCTACTCTACCTGCTAGTACCTTCCAGTAGTAATGTAGCCTTTATACTAAGAAATTTTCATTATTTTTAGAAAGTTTTGCTAAAAAAGAAAATAATTTAAACATATTTGACATATTTTGATTTTATTTCATATTTTCTTTACAGACTTATTTCTCAACCATTAGTGACTATTTCTGGGGGAGACATTCATATCTGGTCAATGTCATAAATATTTTTTTGTATTTTTACTTGGAATAAATTAATTTTATGATGCTAATTCTTTACAAAGTTTATTTTTGTTTGTCCACTTTGCTGAAAAAAAACCTTTGTAATATTGTTACTAAAGTGTCTAGATTCTTGAAATGCTAAGCTTTGTGTTAACTTGCTGATGTTGCTTACACTAGTGTGAAAATTATGAGGAAAAAAAACACAATGGTTGTTGGTAATGTTAAGTGATTGGCGATGTAAACAAATGGGCAATAAAATAAAATGGCAGAATGAAGCATACATGCAGTATGTTGTGATATGAATATGGAAGCTGGGCAACATTCCTTAACATTTACATCACTTCTGCAACCACACATACTACTATTACCACTAATAGGGCAACACTTTGTGCGGTAAATATTGTATGTCCTTGGGAAATGTGGAAAAACCACAGTTCATGTGAAATATTAAACAGCAAATCTTGAATAAACACTTTAGCCTGTGTCACACTTAACACATTAGTTCAATCCAAAACCACTCTAATATAGCTTACAGACAAACTGGCACCAGTGTGATTGTATTTAAGCTGAATGTAAATGTTAGGAAGGACTGTATAGTTGGATTTAGGTGTGAAGGCCATGCCATGTTGGGATTGTAACATTTCCAGATTTTCTATGAGGCCCATGTTTTTGAAAAAACATTTAATTTTTCTGTTTTTCTATGTACAATAATTTGGCAAAATTGCACAATTTCTGCCAATGTTTTAAGCCCTTCTAAATGTGTTCAAGATAGAGACCCCAATACTCGTGAGAATATTTCTGGCTTGATGTTTCCAACCTGTATACAAGTGATGCTAACACAAACCCTTAATGGTTTATCTTCCAGGGGGGCAGTGTTATACAACAAACCACTAAGTATTTATAAGCCTCTACTTTGCTAAGCAAATAATTTCTACCCTAAAATTAACAAGTCTATGTGCAACCAAACAGGACGTTGAAGGACGATTTTGGTGACTGTGGCCCTTTTATATTTTCCTCTCTATAGCAATGTTCAACTAACACTGGGATAGTATTACTGTATATTCACTTCCTTCTGAGTAGGTAAAAATGTGGGTCTCGTTATGTTATCACAGTAGATGATAAAAGATTGATGTGCTTGATATTTTTCCACTGACGATCCACTTTTTTTTTTTTTTTTTTTAAAAGACATGCTTTTATTTTCTAGGTTTATATCCCTGACTTGAATACTGGCAAGGCTTTTGAGATTGTTGACTTGGACCTATCCCTGAATTTTGCAGTATAACTGACTTGGAAATATGGAGCTCAACGCTGCTAAATGCTTCAAAGTTTGTAGTTCTTACTTTCTTGCCCCCCCCCGGCGGGGGGGCGGGGGGGGGGGGGGGGGGGGGCGGGGGGGGGGGCGGGGGGGGGGGGGGGGGGGG
>JAOEHI010000007.1:111196-142902 GCA_025447815.1 Percopsis transmontana | reverse complement strand
GGTGCGTGCGAGTGTGACACTTTGTCACTTTTTCAGTTCAATTCACTAACTATAGTGTGTACCCTCAAACTACCTCCCCTGCATTCGACTACCCGTTTAACACGGCATCCCAGCACTTCACCACTTGAAGAGTGTCATTCAGGCAGCGTGACTGCACAGTCAAACCCCCTGCTACACACCAGTGTGTGTGTGTGTGTGTGTCTAGGGGGTGGGCAGAGAGTGGGAGGTGTTGGTGTTTGTTAGTGCTGGTGGAAAAATCCTCCTTATTCTCCTGTCTGACAGATGACGGTTGTGTACGCACAAGCTCTGACCTCAAGTATGCAGCATGCCTTTGTTCCCAATAACTTCGATCTAAATATGTGTTTCAAACATATGTTGTGTTGAACATGGTCTTGAATAGAAAAATAGAGCTTTTAAAATAGATTCCACCTGCCTCCAGAAACGCTGAGCGAAACAGACAGCAAATCATGTTGCATTTTACGAAATCGGGATGGTGTGCGACATGTAATGCACAGAAACAAAAATACAGAATTCTTGGACAGTAAATAAGTGTAATCTTTGCAGAGGTTATTCTGCAAAGGAACTGTGTTCTACCCACATTTCTTAATGATACAAATCATAGGGTTGTGTTTGTTTTGGTGCGCTGTCGTCTCTGTCGTAATTTCAGATGTACTACTACTGAATTGTAGCCGTGGATGACAGTAACCCAAGGTGCTATCTGGAGCCGCAAATGCTGACTGACTGTAGAAAGGTACACCCAGCCTCTACCAGATTTGACTTCAAGTGTTACACACTGAGGAAAATTACAGTATACTTGGTTTTGTGACAGAACATACAATCCATACAATATTTATGCTGCTATAAAACGGCTTGTTTCATATAAAAAAGGATAGGCAGCTAGTCCAAATATATGTCATCCTAATGAAATGGACACGATTAAGCAAGCAAGCCTGCACAAGCACACGGGATGATGAATGGCTGGACTAAAAAATAATCCACTCCGGTTGCTTGCTGCAGCCATGACAAGACCAGCGACGGTGACGGTGAACAGGAGATGAACGGACAGACAGCGTGTGGCTAAGAGAGAATGACAGCCACGCTATGCTTTCTCATTAGCTCTCCATATGGAATAAAGTCGACTGGAGGCTGCCTACACACCCAAAAGGAATCTAATAGAGACATCGCCATGGGGACAGCATCGCTAGCACTATTCAGACACACACATACACTGGCAAACGCATATTAAATCAACACACACGCGCGCAGTGTATTTAATAATCAATGTATCTGCATTGGAACCTCTGAGTCAGACCAACCGCAGGGCTTCAGGGCTGGCCTAAAGTGTCTGACTCACACACGGCCAGGACACTAAGGCAGGGGAATGAAAACAAAGTGTACACTGTGAGTGTATGCGGGTATGCGTATGTGGGTGGCTTGGGGGGTGTTTACAGCACAAAAGCCGGGTGTGTTTGTTTGAATGAAGAGTTTTGCTGGTTGTTCCAAAACCTCCAAGTCTTCGGTCACAAAGGCGCCAACTAAGAATTACAAGAGTAACGATTTTGTCTCACAACAAGGGCTGTGTGATCAACCGTATATTAAACGCAATCACATCATTTGGCTTCCACAAATAATTAAACTTGATCGGGTGTGATATCGAGTTAAGTTTAAAATGAGTGCCTGCTCTGGTGCATCGAATCAAGTGCTCCCTATTTACGGGCAAAATGGCTACAGGGTTTTCCATACCTCCACAAAGGGAGGTTGAGATTGTGTCACTATTATTAACTATTAAAAATGTCACGGCTTTCTTAAGGTAACAATGTAAGAAGCTGCTGGTATTTAGCTAAGCAGGGGCGTCGCTCAAGCCCTCCCAAACAAACGTAGCTGGTTAGTGTAAAGTTTAGAATATTCAAAATCTGGCTTCAAAATTTGACTAAATGCTTTCTGGACCAGATCATCTGGACCTTTGCCAATGTATTCAGAATGTTATCTATTGGTGGATTCATAGGTGGTCAAAACTCTTTTTATAATTGGTGCCTTCCACCTGCCCATTCACTTTCAAAAAGTAATTCCACATACTGACAGTTGAAGGACGGGCTGTCTCTCGCTCTAGTGTTGTGTATATTCACATTTGTGTACTATAAATAATTTCCTAGTAACAAGTTACATTATAAGAAAAATAATTGGATAGGTTTTGATTCCAAAGTAAGCATCTAATAAAACGGATAAATAACTGACAAAAAATTGTGATATTGAGCAAAAATAGTGCTACGGGACTCACAATGGCCAACCTTGTGCTGCAACATTACGATGGCAACAGAGCGGTAAAGTGTGAAGCCACCTTCACACAAACTGGGTACATCTGCATGTATGAGAATATCATCGCTGGTGTCTTACCTGTGGTGCACTATGTAGGTGATGATGGAGGCAAACAGGCAGAGCAGCATGACTGCCGTGCAGGCGTACACGACCGGGTGCAGAAACTCCCCGGGGTAGGGGGGAAACGACAGCACCGTCTTCAGATCCTGCCAGAGAGATACAGGGGGGGTGGGGGGCGGGTACCAGGTAATCAGGCGATGGGGGGGAGAGAGACAGAAACAGAGGCATATTATTAGGAGGGTACCGACACACGTAGCACTAGGAGCGGGTTGCCAAAATAAATAATAACGCTACATATACCGTACATATTTTTATTTGGTTTATGTTTTTGAACATCACAAAAAGTTAAGTTACAAACACCAATATGGCTCTTCAAGGAAGGTTTTGAAGTAAATTTTCCTTTGACTGTTGAAGAGTGAATGATAACTTTCGATAACAATTATTGACTGTTTGAGGAGCGAATGATAACTTTTGATAACAATTATTGACTGTTTGAGGAGCGAATGATAACTTTCGAGTAATGTTCTGCAAATGTTTAGGTAAAGTAGCCTTGTTACATGATGCTGTCCTTATTCTGGAAGAATGTTATGTGCTTGCAAAAACTGGTGGTTAACCAGTTCAACTGTTGACAAATGTACTGATTGTAAGTCGCTTTGGATAGAAGCGTCTGCTAAATGCTGTAAATGTAAATGTAAAGTCCACATAAATGTAAACATAATGTATAAAAATGTAAATAGATTCCATTTTAAGATACTATATATAATGCTTCTATTCCCTTGAAAACATCTTGTTACTAACAACTATATAATATTGTCATATCGCCCTCCCCCACATGTGAGGTGGCCCACGCACCAGTAAACATTGGGGAAAGCCCGCCAAAGAAGGTGGGAGGTGATGAGCTCCTTATATGCTGCTGCACAGTAGACTGTGTAAGCGGGAAATGTGGGTGGACTATAAATGACTAAGGAAATATGGCACGGTTAGAACGTACATTGCCCAAATCAGCATAAGTGAGTAAGACCCAAGTAGGGGAGCCGACTCGTTGTTTACATTTGCATTTAAAGCGTTAGGCCTGCACACGAGGCAGCAGTCAAATTCCTAGAGTGGCAATGCTAGCTACTTGCTAGTGCTACAGTATATCAGACGGTTGTACATGTGGAGTCTCATTTCATGGCCGTTAGAGACAACATCGTTGTCTTTGCACTGCCACTAATTTGGCAACACCAATTCATACGAGATGGCCTTCTGGCCTTCATTCTGGTGTGAAATACTGAATACCTTCAATATATTTAAAACCCTTGCCTAGACTCACTGGGTGTCGAAGGCAAGGTGTGGAGTGATGTGAATATTTGTGCTCCATCGTCCTGCGTTAGCTAAATAAAGCGCACCTTATCTTCATAACCGCCCGGAGCTTAGTCTCAGATTGTATCTGGGAGAGTGATCCACACGTACAGCTGTCTAGCTGCATCACGGTCTCTCTGTGTAACCAAGCAGAAGTCCACTGTCTCCCTCTATGTTTACCCAAAGGCACTCGTATGGGCCTACGGGGGACTGCAGGGGTCATGACCTGGTTGGCTTCTCTGAGTGGCATTATTAAGCACTGTAAGCGGCAGGCTGGTTGGAATGGAGGGCTCTGGTGGCTGGGCAGAGGGTTGACACAAAGTGAAATCTTTCGTCACTAAGTATAATCCTGTCCTCTGTGCCAGAAGGAGGGTGGAAGAGGACTGTCAATTTATTTTGTCCTGTTTTCCCTTATACTTAAAACAAGCTGAAATAAATTTGTGAACAATAAAAAAAAATAGATAGATCTGCATATTCAGTAGGGCTGGGTATTGGCAAGGACCTCATGATACGATACATATCACGATACATGGGTCATGATACGATACGTATCACGATATATTGCGATATGCTACATATTGCGATACATTGCGATAATCTACATGACATTTTTTAAATATAGTTGAAAATACAACTTGCTACAACTAATATGTAAATCACATATTACAATTATTATATACTTAGCTGACAAATTTAGTGAAAACTATTTAATTCAAAATTTCCATTACAATTTATTAGAACAAGATTTGCATTACACATTGTTTAAAATCTGTTTAAAACATGAATAATGTATTGATGACTGAATTATATCCTTCATCTTGTATATCTATTATATCAATATAATTTTTTTAATGTAGTGATACGTGGGTCAAAAAAATGTATACAGTATCGTGGAATAAAATATCACGATACTCAGCGGTATCAATTTTTTTGCACAGCCCTATTATTTAGACACATTTATACTATAGTCATATACAATGCATTCATCCTTGAACCAAGATATTAAGTGGCAATGAAAACTCATCTGAATTACAACTGAATGAACTGGCATAAAACTTATCTACACCTAAAGGCATAGCGAGGGGAAAACCAAACATTGAGGTCAGCACGCTGATTTATATTGTACATGGAAGAGTAAATACAACTTCACAGAAATCAAAAATCAAATCAACTCAAAGCCAATGAGGACAAAATCACATTCAGATAATTAAATTACCAGAGTCATTGGGGATTGGGTGGATGGGGGTGAAGTTCCAGTCAAATGTTCTCATGGGACACATATTATCATCACTGAGGTTATAATGTTAGTTGGGAATGTCAGCCACTATCCCCCAGGGTTTGTTTACTGCCCCAATGAAAAATCCATACCAGTAACTGTTATGTAAACTGTTTTGAATATATTTCTGAAATGCAAGGACCACTCAGGGTATATGCTGTTCCAACCAACACAAAATTTTTGTTAATTTCTATAGCATTCTTTTCTACATATAAGCAACGTTAACTGTCTCATCCCTTATGGCGATAGGGTTTTACGATGAGGACACACTGAATTGCCTTCATATGCCAAATCCCCACCTGCTTCTGAATATTGCAGTAGGCTATTATAACAGTAGGCACATTTAGCATAGGGCCTACTGTAATTCACTTTGGAAAAAATGCATGTCATTTATAATTCCCAATGCAGAAGAGCCAATGGTAAAGTAACTGTCATCCATTTTCAATGATTAAAAAAACAAATCAGACAATAGATATAGTTTAGTGCCTGGTCATGGTTATGGCTAGAACATCTCTGGTGTAATGTCTTCAAATATAAACAGCACAAAGAGGTCTCACACACTACTATTGACTGTTGTGGGACGCATTAACACTCTGTATTGGCAATCTGACAATTTACAGTTACTGCTCCCCACATGGCCTCCGCTCAAATGAACAGACCGGCTCCGTAAATAGCATTGTAGTACCGGACAAGCAAGTGGGACAAACAGCTGGAAGGAAAAACTGTCCAACAACAGACAAGCTAATGAGGATAAGAAACTAATCACACAACTAACAGATCAGTTTAAGCTTTAAAGGGCAGGAGTGGTCTGGAGGCTTAAGGCTCAAGCATGCTGGCTGGTGGGGTGATTTGGGACAGCTAAATTGAAATGAATAAAAACAACATCCCTCCCTTAACAACTACTGTCAGTATGAGCATACCTTCGAGAACCGTAGATAAGAGCCGATTGTTGGCCTACAGTATTGTACTACCATTTCCCTGGTGTGTATGTGTGTGCAGCTGCATACATGCGAAGGGCATCGCAGTAGAAAAAGCACGCATGCTCAGCAAAAATAAATAGTAAAAGCAAAAAATAATCCATAGGTTGAGCTCAGGGACAGAAGACAGAATGGAGGAGGATGCAGTGACAGGAACAGGGTGGAACACTGTGACTTTCAGTGGACAGATAGGCCCGTCAGAAGAATGGCAATGTACCCACAGGCTCCTGAACAAATTGTTAATTTGGTTTCCTAGCACCGGGGTTTATGCTTTTGGGGACATGGGGCCAAATGCAGCTCCTTGGGCACAGTAACAAGTGAAGGAGACGCTCGTTATGTAACCAATTATCTATACTTTATGCTGGCCTCTTAACTTGTTGGCGGTATTATTATTCTCTTGACAATTAGGTAGATTTGTGGCACTACTGCACCTGCTACTGTAGAGTTGGAAACACGGAGTGAATTTATGTATAGATCACAATAAATTGAGGCAGAAATTACAGACAGTAAAGTTACAATTGCCTTGTTGGCCTAGCTGTCACAATGACTGATAGGCAGAGATGCCGAGACTCACGCTTTGACCGTAAGACTCGCTTGTCTGTTTGTCCCACTTGCAAATCAACCAGTTCACACGCCACACCTCGTATTTCTCACGCAGAGAACCCCAAAATAAGTGCATGCATATTTCCTCACTTGCGCTTGCTTGGTGCCCGTCACTGTTTGTGTGGTGAACGGGAGATTCTTTCCGCACGCTTGCACGTGCGGTTGCGACAACGCCCATGCGCAACATCCTAGTAGGAAGTATAGTCCATTATTTCATTCATGAAATAATACCAGAAGGAATCGCTGCAGCTCTACCTCCGCTGCCAGCTCAGAGGCGAAAGAACAATAACACCCCCCCCCCCAAATTCCGCCTCCGTACCTTTTACACAGAGCGGCGAGGCGGAATGAAGGCGCAATATTCTCGCCTTGAAAACGCTAAAAATGTACAAATGGCTACTGTGAGCTGAATGCCATCTTTCAACTGAAGCGGAAGGTCTGATAACCACGTCATTTTTGATCATTTCAATTATGATTTTTTTATTCTAGAATAAAATACAACTAAACTAAATCACTTGCCTGTGATCTAATTGATACTGTGGGCTAGTAATGTTAAGGGGATTTAAAAGCAGAAAGCGGAGTAGCAGCCACCTATAGGTGTAGCCTACTTTTAAAAGTGAGTGGTCAACCAAATGGCCATTCATCACCATAGACACCACCACCTCCCACTATTGGTGCTCTGTCTTGTTTCATCAGATTTTCCAATTGTTTTCATTTATACTTGTGCTGGTCAATTATGAACAATGTGTAAAATTGCAGGAAACAGTTTTTTAAGTTGCAAAAATAATTAGGTGGGGGAGAGGGCAGCCGCTGCTAAAACGTGCAAAATTGTGGGTCACTCCATCCCCAAACACACATAATCTTACTCCGAACTTTTAGTGAAACTTGGCAGCTCTGCCAAGGCCATTGGTGTAGCTAGCAGCAAGCAACTCTTATTTCTTGCATTCTTCCTCGCACAGCCAACAGCAGAATGTCAAATGGGGTCAGGAGCAGCCAGCCTCAAATGTGAGTCCTTCACTCTGGTTATTATCATAATTGCTATCGCATTACATCACGGTGCTTTATTAACATGTCTGTGCGGGGGCCACCTCTGCCGGCCCTCTGACAGCGCAATTCATTACAGCCTAGAAACAATATTACAAAACAAGAAGGCTTAGCCCATTCTAATTTAGCGCTGCCATGTTACCTCTAAACATGTTTCCATTGTCCTCTACACATAGAACAGGCTGTCCTAAATTGATCATTTCACCACAGGGCCATGGTGGGTTTACCTGGCGAGGCAGCCAGATTAGCGAAATCACAATCAGGGCGAGAATTTTCGTTCGGACCAATCAGCAAGGCAGCTACGAGCGTGGTTTAGGTGTGATGGACACATGGTTCATCCAATCACCTGCCGAGTATTTTTTGACAGTGCCTGCCCTTTTCTAAACAGTTTCTTTTGGTTAACACTGAAGGCTCAGTGTCCAGAGTCATGGTCCACCACTGCATTCAGTCCTACTTTAAAATGCACTATGAGTGATTGGAGACGTTTAAAAATACGTAAGAGAATGTAATTTATGCAAACACATAACTGGGGTCCCCAATTTACCTGATTGCCTGTGCGGCAGGCAAGAAAAGACCCCTGTCCTATAAATAGATAATGTATTTACTACGTAATTTTTAAGACAAAACATACTGTATACTTTGGGTGTTTCTCAAGTCAACGCTTTGTAGCGTTGTAGTTAGTGGACTAACCAGGGCAGTTAGCCATTTTGTGGAGTGTCTCAGTCTATAGGACGTAGTGCACTGGAACATTCCCCACAATCCACTGTGCCCCATCCAAGGTAAAGCTTCTCAGAATGCATTGCGAGTATAAAGGACTTCATAAAACTGTACTTCAAGCAATTATGGGGGACAAATCACCAAAGTCTGTTTACTAGTGTACGTTATTGAAACTGTTCTAGCAGGACAACCTTTTAATGATTGGTTATACACATTGCTGACATCAGAAACTGCAATGCTAAATGCAGGACCATATCAAACACAGTCTGTCTGTCTGTCTGTCATCCCCTGTATGTCTGTCATGTCTTTATGTCTGTCATCTATTGCTGCAGCCAAGACGAACCAGAATTGATCCCTCGAATGTTTTCTGAGGTCGCCATGGCAAACAGAGGGCCATTCAATGTTCCCATTGTTCCATCCAGATCGGCCATGGTGTCTTAATGCCGTCTAGTATGGCAGATTTGGCACTACCGAATTGAGCCCATGCTGGGGTAGAGCCAAAACAGCCAATACCTTGTAATGCATTCACCCATTCCAGGGCAGCTGAGATATTTTTCTTAACTGAAATTGCAGAAAGGAAAGAGTCTGTACGGGGACTTTTTAACCTGCTCCTTTTGCTATTATAATGTGAGAGGTGGAGAAGGAAAGAAAGAGAAAATGAAAAACCTCCTGCGAGCTGCCCCCAGGCTCCTAGCGCCCATCCAGCACCATGTTTTATCAACGCCGAGTAGCTGCGTGAACACTGGAACGAGCTGAAATGAGTGTGCAGATCAAACCCACCCCATCCTTTCCGCAGACTACTGGCTAATAGAGCGACAGAAAGTTAGACAAATAGATGGAGAGGTGGGATTAGAGTGAACTTCAGCCTCCGAGAACATTTCTGAAAGGCTGTCAGATGCCGTTTGCACGGGTCATCAAGTGTTTCAGCAGCTCTTTATGGCTGTCAGAGTTATGGTCATAATCACTCATAATCACTTCTCACCCGGCGAGCGTTCAAAGGATTAAGTGAACAAGACCCACTGTGGTGTGCGTGTGTGTGGTTCGCGCGTGTTTACGTGTGCGTGTGTGTAATGAAATCACGTAAATCAAGTAAATAGTGGTCAAATGAAGCCGTTTTCTGGGCCGATGAGGAATCTCATTTGTGGAAGGCATAGAAGAAGAACACTGCTCATTTGACGCTCAGACGCATCACGAGCGCTACTCCTATCGACACACACATCAAGAGGGCATTGTTCCATTAAGGCTGATTTCTCCAGAGTCTCAGATTAGAAGTATTGTATTTAGCTTTAGGCAATTCACATTCCTATACAGAAGTTATTGTAATCACTGTTCTTTGGACATGTTTAAAGCGTGACTAACACATGAATTACCCTTGCATACTGCTTATAATCGACTCCCGGCAAAATCCTTTTTACCCTGGTACAAGGCAAACATGGATTCTGTTGTGAACAAAGCTAATCGATATGAACAAATCTAAAAGGGGTCGGCACCGACCAAATCATTTCCAGAAATCATCAGAAAAACTATTTGACATAGCACAATATAGCCATAATTGTTACAATAGATAAGTAGTTACATATAAAATATAACAATCAAATAAAAACATATGTCATCAGCCTTCCGATTTTCTTTGTCCCCTCATGACCCCTGAGGTGATTAAGACAGATTAGGGACAGCATCAGTTGCAGCAGGTCAATTGTATGGAGATTACTTTGACTGATGTATTATGCTACTAGCTAATATTAAATATTAAATTTGTATAAAATAATATTAGAGTGGTTAGGTTGTATGCTTTAACCACCTCCGGGGATAATCGGGGTTGTGAGTCTCTGGCAAGGTGCTGTAGGGAATCCTAGGATGATACTAATGTCTTTCAACTGTGTTTTACCTTTTTACTGTACCTCCAGGCAAGGTTAAATTAGCTTGGAGCTTTAAACACGCTTTATATTTCCTACCAGCGGCTGCGTTAGACTTTCTCGTGGTGTGTCATTTTGACAGACAGGGTTGTAAAAATGTCGTCATAATAATCTATTATTACCCGTTATTTTCAATTTTTTTAGCAGTGCAAACCGTGACCTTCGACACTGGGCCTTCAGTGTCACCACAATGGTACATGCAGTAAAGCTACACTCGCACACACATACACAAGCGCTCGTTGTGCATAGGCTACAACCTTGCCTCTAAATCCGATACGCCACGCTCTCACCCAAACAGACTAAGCAGAAAGCACTAGCAATCAACACATTTCAGTCTAAAGTCAAAGGCCAAAATACAATATGTTACATGTTGGACGTGCGCATATTGTTTGATATGAGCGTAATACCATCATTATATAATAGTATGCAGTCCAAATAAATATGTAGCCTAAAGTGGCTGCCTGTGCTTTCACAAATTGAATCACATTATTTAATAGTACCATACAAATTATCAAATCTGACTCACCGAATGACGATCGCTCCTTGAAAACAAAATACATCCTGCGGTCCTTGCTAGAGTTTTACTTCACTAACTGGCCCTCACACTACACAAAAAATTACGTGAGCGGCTAGGCAAACTAGAAAGCTCAAGCTTGTCAAATAATACCCCCAACATGGCAAACTCGAAATCTGACAATCAACAACATCATTTGTGTTATTCATTTCTTTTCTTATACACCTCTGGTCACTTGCCTATTTCTCTAGGTTTTTGAATGGCCTTCCAGCCACCACCATGAGCAATTGGATCAATACAAACACATCATACAAGAAATGGAGATTTCTTGCTGCTATTACAGTGCTATATTGTGTATAGGTATTGCAGTAGCTTACTCATTGTATTGTTTGTATGTATGTATGTATGTATGTATGTATGTATGTATATATATATATATATATATAGGTGTAAACCTTTGTACTCCTGGGACAAATACAATTTAACTTAACTCGCCTGGGGGATTCCAGATAGGCCTACAAGTTTTTTGTTTGTTTTACTCCATCCATTGATTGTCCCCAAGAGGAGGACAATCTAACATAAAACAAGCTTAACACGGACGTTAATGCCAGGACAGTATCTACTTAAGTAGTATGTACAACGCAGTTAAATATAAATCTCTTCCAAATATCAAATATAAATTTAAACCCTTTGGCTACAGTACGTGGCGGGGTTGTTTCTATAAAGTACCATGGTGTTATAGGGTCAGAAAATCTCTAGTACAACTGTTACAGCATCCACATAAAGATAAAAAATGTTGTTGTTATTTGACCCTGTAAGCAGTCCAGATGATGTCACATTTAATCTGCTGGCTATATTGCTTGGTTGTTCTGTCAAAGTCTTTTGTGATAATAACATCAAAAGGACATGAACTGAAGTAAGCATGTACAAGGAGGAAATAGGAAATGCAGCATGGAATGGACAGGAATACGGTGCAGTCATTTTATGAGTCTAGTTGGTGTCTGATAAACACAAAAGAAATGTTGAGTCAGTATCTACGTATCTACGATTGAGTGGAAGTTTCTTTGTGTTTTAATGTTGCTAATTGCTAATGTACACTCATATTTAATGATGAGCTTTGAAGTGACGGCGAGATTATTCCATTGAATCCACTAACTGGTTTCTGTTTTGTTTATACATCAAAATGTATAAATGGGATTTTTGGGGGATATTAAAATGAAATATCTTGAAACCAACAGTAATTTTTACCAATAATAACAATAGAATCTTACCTTTATATTAAAGTACACCCTGATATTACCATGCTGTAATGACAAAAAATGTCTTACTTCTGCCTTCTAAAACAGCAGAGACTGACCTTGGTTGTCAACTGGGTAAGTCACATCTTTTTCAGGCAAATACAACTTGGCTTATACCGACATTTGGCTCCTCATCATCTTTGAATATAGTAGCTGATGACATTCCCAATGAAAAGCATCAACACTTGAGCAAAGACAGTGAAATCAAATGACAGATTCATACCTGTTGGTGTAAGGCCGAGAGAGAGAAAGAGAGAGAGAGAGAGAGAGAGATGGCTGATGGGTGTTGTCTGAGAGGGGTGACTCATCTCCTTGACACACCAGACGCTATAGACGGCTCCATGGATCCTATTATGCTATCTGCACTGTCTACATACACATACACCATACACACAGACAGAGATGGGCATGCACAGAGACACACACATACACACAGGAATTCTGTCAGTCCGAGGAGAAACACACTCGCACACAAGCACGTGTGTCACACACACAAGGACACACTTCTCACGCTTGAGTCGAACCTTGTTGAGGCCACATGCTGTGTCCCAGAGTGAGAGCATACATTAGGCAGACCTCTGCATCCTCCCTCAACAGGTCGATGCTTTCTACCAAAGCATGCAATTTCTCCGCTGTAACAAAGGCTGCGAATAGGACAGCGTTTCATTGGTCATCTTTTGTGAGCGATTTATTAATGAATGGTGTGGTAGCAGGGCTGTGACGGTATGGAATTTTTCTTTCCGCTGTGAAAAAGCAACGTATCACCGTCATTTGGCATCATCCACATTTTTTGCTTGGTAAAATTTATGAAAATGTTTCATTATGTTTTTCTTGCGATGATGTCATGCAAGAAAAACTAGCTTTCCTGGGAGACTTTTTTCGGATATTTAAAAAAATAATTGACACCCCTCACATTAAATTTCATAATATAAAGAATCGTTTTAGATCTTGTGTGGTGTTCAAGCAATGTTTATAGTCGTTTAAGGGGCACTTGTTTTCTAATGGCCGTCAATGGAAAAAATCTTTCTGCCCCCAAACGTAAATGCGCACATGCACAGTTAACCCAGCAGCTCAGCTTTTACTTTTCCACACAAATAACGTACCGTATACAGTAGTTGAAATGTCAGGAAGGTAGGAAAAAATAGATACCGCCCAAGTCTTCTTGCCACCTATTGCAAAATGTTTCTAGTTATGTGGTCAGTTGTGCTAATTGTGTAATTTTAATTCGGTCTAACACACCCTTTAGCCAAAACTCTGTAATTAGTATTGTTTATTGTGCCCTAGGTATGACATAATTTCTACAGCACACAACTCCAAAAAAGGAAATTTAACAGATTGATAAAAAATAAGCCACATAGCTTAGCCTACTCTTTTCAGTGAGATAACAATATTATGCTAATAGATTTGCTCTCTGTGTTGTATTTAAGAAAATAAGGTATTGATGCTCGCGGTTCGAATGTCAAATATAAAACAAATTTTACCCGAGTACGGTTAACTTCCTAACGTCTTCCTCGGATACTGTTTGACACTATTTGAATTCACAAGCATTGACTAGTGTGTCAGCTCTAGTGATTGGAACTCAACGCATCTCTAGTTATGTATTTGATGTATTTAACCAAGGTCCACCCACCTCCACCTCAATTAGAGCCAGGAAAAAGCCTGTGTGGAGCTCGAGGGAGCTTTCCCGAAATGTTCGGACCAGGTTGCTTACTACCCGATGGTATTCAGACGGAGCAGTGACCACCTGACTGGTGCCAGTCAGGTGGACCACTAGGGCCATGTCGTCCGCATTAAGTCATTCCTTCACTGCTGCAGGAGTTAAAAAGCATTTAAAAACATTTGGATTTAAAAGCATTTTGTCAAGCACCTGTTATGGCCTTTAAAAAAGTCTTAATCCATACAACCAATTTAGGGTTGACCTGAAGCTCCATTAGGCAGTGCAGTAGTAGTTTGTGTGTACAGTATTAAATGCAGAAGAGAAGTCCATGAATATAATCCTAGTATGGGGGTGTGCTGAGTCCACTGTCTAAAGGGGTGACACATGCCTCCTCTACCCTGCGTTTTGCCTTGTAGGCAAACTGGAGTGAAGCCAGTCTCTCTGCCACCAACTATGTTTCGGTTATGCAGGCAACACTTGACAGAAACTTGAATTAAGACAAGATATAGCTCTTTATCATGCAGTTGCAGATGTAACTGGTTCATTTATAAATATTTACTTGGTAAAGCTAATACATAAAAGGTTCCACTGCTCTGTATTTAATGCAAACAAAGTCAGCAGTATTTGAGTCTAAGCTTGTAGTGCTTGTTTATTAATTTTATTAAAAAATAGCTTGATATAAAATAAAAAGATAATATATATTAACTGCTCTTTTTCCTCCAAAATAATCTTACGTAAACATCTGCTCCTATCTAATGCTTCATACCAACACACATTCCACTCCTGCACCACTGGCAGCATAAAAGACATTGCTGTGTAATGTTGCAGGCTTGATGGCTCCATTACCATCACCATAAAAAACACATAGTTTCCACAGCCCTAGTGACTGAAATTATTTTCTCTTGCAAGCCCTGCCAAATAAAATGCCCTTACGATAGCGTTCCCATGACAATTCAGGGCTTCTGATGCTGAGAAAGGCGGTGACAAGGTCTGTGCTTGAACGAACGCATTCAACATTCAGCGGCACACCAAATAAAACATTCTAAAAACACGTAAAAGAGAACGGATTAAAAAATAAAACATACACAGGGGTGATAAGGAAACCTTAAGGTATACTGAGGTACCAGCATAGAAAGAGAGATAGGTCATTAGCTCATGGTGCCTATGACTTTCCTCCATCACATTGCACTTCTCTCCAATGTTGATTACAGATTGCTCTGCGTGATCTCAGCTGGCCCCATTTTACCACCTGACAGACGTGGCTGTTCGTGCCATTTAGAGCTAAGTGGGCTCTCCATCTAGCCATCCGGCCAGTTACAGTGCATGTTTGCCACTAATTAGCTCCATTGCCATGAGGCACAAAGCACAGTGTCCGGATGGCGCGAGGGGGGAGGGCATTTCGGCATTCAGATTAGTTTTCACCTTTGATACCGGAGCGTATCGCTCTCCCCCTGGAATGGGATTTAGGGAGTGGATTGCATGGGCTTTGAAGTTGGAGCACAGCGATGCAAAGCCCCGTCTCCGGAAGAGAGCGGACGCATAATTCAAACATGCACGCACGCACGCACGCACGCACACACACACGCACACCTTCTTCCTACTGCTCCTGAAACACCCTGTCACACATATTCACAGAGTGGATTGTAAGTATCCCCGTGCTTGCCCAGACACACACACACACACACACACACACACTAATCCAAGGCGTGTGCGGTGGGGGTCAGGGTTGGGGGAGTAAACGAAAAGCAAGGCATATAATAAATCATGGATGCTTAAAAAAAATTCAATACATTTTTAAATGTACTAAATCGAAATTTCTGTCTGGAACCCACTGATTATCTATTACCAGCTGCTTGTTAACCAGGTAACTCTGAATGAAACATTTCAGTTGCTCCCTAGGAGGAAATTCCCGCAAGATATTTATCAGCAAATCCTAACAATTGGTTACTGAGTGAACATACATTGAGTGATAAAATACAAGATTCCTAGCGATTTTAACCACAAGCACTTTATCCAGGTGACTGCCGACCAGAAAAAGTAAATTACTGGAAGCCTTCCTCCATCACATTATTGCTCATCCCTTTAAAGTCTCATTTTCTGCTGGCCTTATCATTCTGCTTAAATATAGCCACATGCTAGTTACAAACCTAGCAACTAGAGGCAGCAACTCACTGTTTATACAAAAAGCAAGGACAAGATGGGACTGTGGGGCGTCGATGTGCCATTTTTCTATCCTGTGGGGAAATTCAGGTGTGATGAGTCTATAGAAGGGGATGTTGCGATGAAGGTGGCTGTTAATTAACTGAAGAAAAAGTGCTAATTTCATTTTCATTTGTCGCCATTGAACCCCATAGGCCTTTGACCAGAACTGATATACTGTGATTTACGTTCTTTCTGACTGGAAATGGCATAAGCAAAGAATCACATTCCGGGAGCTGCTGTCTTGGCTGACAGGCGAATGCAGTACACACAGGCAACTAACTCACAAACAACAGGGCAGCAGTGGTAAACCGCTCTACACCTCCCTAGTATAGGGTACAATAAGCTCTTAAGAGAGGGATTACAGTGATGTCTGGTCAGTTACATTTAATGCAAAATAATGTGAACCCATTTCAGGACAGAAGAATCAAAGAGAGCCAATGTACTGTACAATTAGGTCATTTAGCAGAGGCTTTTATCCAAAGCGACTTACATGCTGCTATTACATGGAGCAGATAGGGGTTAGGTATCTTGCTCAAGGATGCTTACAGATAGGCCAACTCTGGGGCATGAACCCTCGACCTTCCAGCTGGGAGTCCAACACCTAGACCACTAGACTATCCTGCCACCCTACTGTACACAGACAAGCTGTTTACACGGGCATGTCCCAATTTCTACTGAGGTGTCTCTAGTGTTGGTAACCAGGAGGTTCCCAACTCTCTAGAAACAAAGACAGACAAAGAGAGAGGGGGGGGGGGGGTGACATCAGAACATAGATTTAACTTGGGTGTCAGTTAATTGCCTGCAGTTCTCTTGGCTGATTCCATGGTGCTGTTTTGAGTTGAAGAGCCAGTCTATTGGCTGCACATTGGAAGACGAATCATGGGTCAAATGGTTTCTAGTGAAATGCTGTGGACCATCATCAGTCAGTTCATTCTAGTCATCGGTGACTAATCTTGATCTGTATAATGTGGGTCTGGCCACACTGTGATGTGGAATCCTCTGTGGTAAATGTGCCCGACGGACTACCATAAGAGGACAGTAAATAAAGGCATCATGTATTTGTAGGCTACCCCGCTTTGCTGTTTAATGTTTAAGACAGTTTGTGCCAAAATCGTCAAATTAGAAGGAAACTTAAAATGCAACTACCCCATTACCGTTTACAAAGATTGCTTGTCACCATGGACAGTTTTACATTTGAAGTGATCGCTCTGCCTCCCCATAAAAAATGTAAGGCCGCACTGGCTGCCAATTAATCAGTAGCTGTATATAAACAACATCAAAACAGTACGACCACTGAATATCCCATTAACTTTCTTTGGACTGCTCTACTGGGCAAGCGTTTCACACACACACACACACACACACACACACACACACACACACACAGCAGAACGCATGGCTTGCTTCTGCTGTGAGCGGCACTATTATAATCTTTCATACACTCGTCTGAGGAGCAAAGTAAATTTCAATAACAATAGGTTCAAGCGATGCAATTTGTAACCAGCCTAAAAGGAAAGTTATGCGGCATAAAAAATGGAGGTGGCTAACACATCCAATATGTCAGGGAGAAAGAAAGGGGGCCAAAAGTGAGTATTGGCTGACTGCAGCAATGCCAGGGCAAAACTGTTGATGGGTTGAGATAGATAGTAGGCTGTGAGCTCTGGACTCATTACTCAGGAAGAAAACAATCTGCATTGCATGTCAGGTTATTGGCCGGTGGAAATCTGGTGTGTGTGTGTGTGTGTGTGTGAGTGTGAGTGTGAGTGTGAGAGAGAGAGAGAGAGAGCAGGGGGACTGCTGGATGAGATAGACCCTTCCCCATTCTGACTTCAGTCAACTCCTTTTCACGGGTGTCAGCAGTCCATAATGGGGAGGAGGAACAGGAAATGTGTCAAACGGAGGAGAAGGTGTAATCACACATATAACCACATGAAAACAAACACAAACCCACAAACCGGCGTGATCGTAACCATAGCTAGCATCATGTTATAATTGCATTGTTAAGCTATGCCACGGGTAAAATCCATTGCTTGTCAAAGGAGTTCACACAGCACAGTATAAAAACACACAAAAAAGGTATGTGCGCTTCCATGTTGTTAGCGAACAATAACAAGCTAACAAGGCAAAGGTATAAAATGCCAAACTCAGTACAATGTAATTTTATAAATTACCTAATAAATAAATAAATTAATTAGCTACACTCGTGTACATTTCTAGAGTCTTACACAAGCACACAAATATTACAGTAGGTCTAGGGTTGTTACTTGTTGTATTTTCTACTGTATAGTGATAGAGTTATCATGATGTGCATGAAATACTCCTGAATCGCATTATTATGGCTTCAACATCATACAGGGCTCGACATTAATAACATACTTGTTAGACTAATTCAAGGAAATTGTAATGATGGGCTACTACATTTTATTTAAACTTCCTTTAAAAACACCCAAGGACATTGTACACTGTAAGAAGCGTAAAGTAAAAAAGAAAAAATACAAAATACAACATAACTAGCAATTTATGGTAATAGGCATGGGAAAAGGCAATGAGATACAATATAAATAGATACATTAGAGCAATAGAACATTTGTTATGCTGTTGGGGTTATGTTATGAGTCTCATGTTGTGCTTTTGGGGCTAAAAATACCAATAGCAATACTGTACTAATATAGCAAATAACTTAAAAAGTTTATCATAGACTTCAAAACATGCTCCTCACATCAACTGTCCCATAGGTATTTAAAATAAAAATGTCTTAATCACCTGATTCTTTTTAAAGAAAATAAAGGTTAAATAGTGAATTTCCTGTGCTTGTGTTCGTGTTTTAGTGATTATGCAAAATTCAGACAATATAATACCGGCATTTACATTAATACCAGTATATTGCACAGCCCAGTGATTCATTTTCAAATCCACAAGAAAAAAAATCATCCATTTTTTATTTATTGTGGTTTCTGTATATGTATTATTATACCCATGTGATTACAGATGCGCAAGGGGGTCATACAAGATACTATCTTATGTCATTCAAGCATTAACTTAATAACATCAACATCAATTGCTGGCATTCCTCATCAAGTCTGTGTTGGGGAGACTTGGTGCTGGCAGTGCTAATCTGACAAGACAGTTATGATCGAGCTGCTGGGAAGGTTTTATTTCCCCCCCTCTGGAGTTAAGCCTTAAATCTTGCACACGTGTATAACCATTATCTTGTCTTAGAAGGTGTAAAACATTGACATTCACACCCTACCTAATCTGGATTTTTTTTTTCACCACTTAAGCAATCACCAAATATTTCTCAAGCAGAGTCTTTAATCCAATTTATCAGTAGCCTGATCTGTTTCTGATCCATTGTAATTGATTAGAGTGGCCGTTTTTCTTGTTATGCATCGCTAGATTACTTCATTAATTTCCCCAATGTAGCCTAATCCAAAGTCACACTTCTTTAGTAGCAAGGCTATTACATGTCAAAGTCTCCCTTCAGATTCCAATGGGACGGCGTGTAGTGTAGGATTCCATAAACCTGTTAAGACAGGTTTTACCACTCCTACAGTTTTACCACTCCCTCACAAAGCATAACCCCTGGTGACGAGATCACCATATGGCCATAACTGTGCCTTACATTAGTATTAACATTAACAGTATTAACGGAATGGGGAACAACAAAATATATTGTTATAGAATGCACCCATATACAGAGTACTGCATATGCAGTATAAAGCTGTGCTCTTACCATTACTGTTTGACACGATGCTTTGCTAGTGAGACACAATGTAACATTATGGTTGAGCCTATACTCATGTCATCATGATTTATCCGTGTACAACTGGTGTGGTGACAAATGGGGGGCTGTCCCGTCAGCAAAAATCTAGTGAAATGATGGTCTTCTGCTAAGCACACTTTAAGTGAGCATTCTCATTCCTTTCTCTCCCTCTATCTATCTGCGGCATTCTCCTTCACGTCTGTTGAAAGATTCATATAGATATTGAGGCACAGAGGCCTCCAACCACAATTACATGGAGGCAAGAGATCCTAGCATGGTTTGCTTACTTCCATTCACCATGAATAAACTGTTTTGAACCACTGTAGTATGACTTGTCCTGTGTGAATTCTGATGCCTGGCTTTCCCTGACATTATCCCCAGAATCCACTTTGCCTCCACCGTATTCATTATAACATATTGTAAATGTATCCATCTCCAAACAGCTCTTCTCTTATTGGACCATGCCCTTAGGGCCTTTGTTAAGATTGGATGCCGGACAAAAGCCTCTCTTTTTTTATTCTTCTAAAGGTCTGCTCGTGCATGTTAAACAGTCTTGAGCAGTGCCGCAATCAAATGGAGCCACATGGGCCTCAGCCGCCTGGGTTTTCCACCTCAGCAGAGATATCTAGCTGCCATGACAGAGAGACCACCGTACAGTACACTCGCCAGTGGCAGGAAGTGTACGTGTGTTTGGAGGTGGGGGCCTGTCTCTGTGATGAAGACAAATGATGTGGCTGCATTGCTGTAAATGAGAGAGCCGGGCCTCCCCTTTGCCTGACGTAGGGCGTGCTAGCGGCAAAGGGGCAGAGGGAGGCTTGGACTGGAGAGAGGAGAACACAGGAGGAGGAGCACGGGATTACGGGAACTGTCCGTGGTGCTGGAGCCTGAAGACTCGCTCCCTACGGCATTATTGACCCCTTGTCGCCTAAACACCCCTACTGCCAGATGTTCACACTGCACAGAAGACTGTCACTAGGACATTAGTGAACAGGTGAGTAACCGTGGGTTCTGGTTCGGAACTTCATAAAAATCCAAACAAATAAATAAATTCGCTCAGAGACGACCGCTATATACAAGTCGGTTGTTTGGCGCACCACACCATGTAAATCTTCCAAGAGATTCTCATTCAAATACTTTTAATATCCCAAAACTATGCAACTGGTTAGCATTTCCTAGGGGCCGTTATACTGGCTTGTCACGTTATTTGTAGGCTAATCATCCCCAGTCTCTCTCTCTCTCGCTCTCTCTCACACACACTGAATAAGAAGGTCTGGATCAACAGAAATCAGAGATTGCACTACGTGGCTTGGCTTTTTCTCCCTCTGCACAATGTTCTTGCATTATTCATCATTCAAAGCTGTCACACTTTCTAACTGTATAACAAAAGTGTTATAGCCGCCGTTCCAATTTGGAAAATAAAAGTCAAATGGGTCAGTAATAAGTTTCCTAGTTAACTTCTATCAACTAGTGAGTAATTAAGTAATTTAATGCTGGTAATAAGGAAACGCTGACATAATGAGATTGAGTAAAAACAGAACTGGAGCCTTCCTGTTTCATAAATGTTATTAGAAGGTAAATACCTATAATTGACTGTACAGAACTTTGACAACACGGGAGTCCTAGTTGTTCTGCACTAGTATCACAGTGTGAACCAATTCAGGGCATCAAGTCTGATGTTTGCAGGCTATTGCTTTATAAGCACTTGCAATATTACAGTTTCCTTATAAATTATTGATCTAATCAGCTGTAACTTATAGCCTGTACAATAGTACAGTACAACAAACTGCAGATTACATTCACGGGGATGTATGCAACAGGTCTAGCCACTGAGAAGCAGTCCTGTGCTACCGGACCTCGTCGTAACATACTGTAATGTAAAAGGAGAATGATGTCACAAGTCTGTAAATAAGGGTCCTTTTCTCGAGCACTGCGGAGACAAGGCGGGTGTGGTGACTGCATTAGTAAACGCGCGATACGTGAGGAAACAGTCGAATTAAACCGTATAGCACTGTTTGATACAGACGTCTCGGTAACGGCTTGGCACTATCTCGATCGCCGCTTCTATTATACGTGCCCTGGAGTTCAGATCGTTCATCTGTTGCCACAAAATTGCCGATCAAGCTTTACTCTCGCGCTGACAGCCACAAGGCACCCAATGACGGTGCGCTGTCAGGTGCGGAGAACAGCGACTCATCCAAGCCCAGGTTGGAAATTAAATACATAGACCACCACAGCCCCCCACACAATCACAAGCTCATATCTGCGCTCCATCTACACTTTAGTATTCCGTGCACACTCCGCTTTCCGAGAATCTTACGGCGTTTATCCACGTCGCTATTCCTGTGTATCGACTCTTTCCTATGCGGATTTTTGAGTCATTTCTACCACACGTGAATAACAACAGGCTTGAACACTGGCTTCATAAAATATGCACACAAATGGAAACACGGAAAGCACTGCCATCTCGAGCAACAACACTTTGACGGTATATCATAAGAACTAACCTCCCAAGCATACGAATCCCACTCTTCGGCAAACATCCGGAGGATTTCTGGTCATCCAAAAGCGTTACCGGGCGCAGCGGCTCTATGGTATGACTGGGCGATGTGATGCCATTGCGCTTTTAGTGTGATCCTCATGAAATCAATTTTAATAGGGCTCGTCGTCGGAAGGAGGTATTCGGTGGCGATTGCAGCAACATCGAGACCAACTTAAGCGAAATAGATTAACGACGCGATAGTTCCCTTTGGAATATTTTGCTCGGCGAGATTGCAGCCAATTAGTAGCCTACAGCACTTGCGCTCGCAGGCGAATAGATACTGACAAGACGCTTCTTCTACTGAGCATCGCTTCGAAATCAGCTGCTGCGCTGAATTTAGAAAGGAAAAAGGTGGTGCGCGAAATCACGCAACTTCTCATATCCAACATTTGTGAAAACAGCGCGGCGTAAACCAAAGCACAACATATCCCACGGCGAGTTATCCACATCCACTCCCTTCAGCTGAAAGAAAAATAAAGCAGGCTTTTGAGACGCAACATGAAGTGCTTTGCAAAGCACGTGACAGAGCTATTCCTTTGTGAAAATGATGCATTTGATCCATAATAGGCCAAAGCAACAGAATAAGCGCCAAGGGGGGCGTGGGTGGGTGTTCTGAGGTTGGGGGGGTTGTGAATGGCGCTCTCACTGAAGGTTACTTACTCACCATGAGCACAGCAAAGTTATTATGATGGGTGCAACGGATGGTGGTCGTGTTGCCCGTGGAGCCTGTAATGTGGCAGCCCTCTGCCCGCCAGCCACCGTGCCCATCGAGCAGGTCAAAATCCCAGTAGGCTGCGGTAGGGTCTACACCCAGTGCGAAGTGTCTCAGAGCGATGGTAACGGAGTGCACGGCGCTGCCGAGGCTGCACCCGTCTGCAAGAACGCAACACATTACATTAGGGAAACCAAGTGGAAGGTCTTGAAGTGTTCTATCAAAAGACGAACGTATACGGAACACGTATACGGACGCGCACAAATGCAGCCCCGTATGCGTGCGCACACACACTCACACTGTATTGTATTTAAGCATTGCGCAAATAGGCTATACAAACAGGCTGTTAATGCAGGTTTTGTGTGTATAGATTGCAGCGAGTTACATTCGAGCCATTTGCTTTTATTTCAAACACGTAACGTCCGAGACACATAAAGTCACGTAGGCTATTTCTAGGAAAACAACTGCAGTGGTACAATGCTTTATACCAGCGCATTCATCTGTTGAGCTCGTACATTCAAATATTTCAAAAGCAAACAGTTCTAGCCTATTCTATTCGATGGACACATCGCAATGATCAGGGCATGTGCGTGTGCAAGCATGTTGTCCAACTCGCCAATAGTACGAGCTTTGACATCACAGGCATGATGATAAAAATGGATTTACTCTTACCTAATTTGGTGAAAGCAACTGGTGTTGAAACGCTCCGCCGTTTTCCGTCATCCGCAAGATTGGACGAATTCCCCGTGCAAGGAAAGAGTTTCCCATTCCGAAAGACAATAAACTGCAGCTTGCAAGTGGAGTTATCAACAGATTGCAGCGCAGTCGAGATAGGTGGACCAGCCAGCGGTAAATGGATTGAGGCGACCGAGTTCTGCGGATAAAACAAAAAAAAACAAAAAATAAAAATAAATAAAAAAAATTATGAATAAATAATAAACAGTGCAACAGAGATACGTAAAGGGGAAACTCAATTAGAGAATAACTGATCAATTGCTTTCCTCTCCAAGACTGGAGGCGACCATATGGACCACGAGTGACCGGTTAACGGGAATCACGCGGTTACGTTTGAAGCTTTTCTCAACACGCCTATCTGGTCAGACTCCCTGCCGCAGAGGTGGAAATGGTTCTTACCATTTCAGCTTATGGGCACATCAACACCGCAGCTTGATTTAAAGAGACCAGCAGTCTAACTTTATCTTCTTTTTACCGCCGGTAAACACCGCCTAGCCACCTATAAATCATCTTTAAGTTAGGTTAGGAGGCTTTCTCAAAGGCGGGAGGTGTCTCTGATGGGGGAGATTGGGGGTTGACAGCACTTTAGTGAGTATAAGTTTGACTTTTATTATTAAAGGTAAGCCTACTCTTGGTAGCCGCTCACCTTCTATGTTTTGAAACAATATCCACATAAGTGTGGATGGCTGTAGGGTGATGGGTAGAGAGTAGATAATTATGTGAGTCTGTGGGAGGGCGGTTGTCACTTAAACGTGACAACATGATACCCACCCACTCAAGTTCTTTGATCCCTGATTCCAACAATGAATAGGCTGAAATGGGTATAATATTTGATCCACATTCGTGTAACAATGCAGGTCAATAACACATTTGTGCTCTGTAAATGTGTTTTCAGGGGAGGCACAAAAGGTCACCATATCATACATATTAGGTGTCATTCATCCGTGTTCCTAATTGAGAATGATGCTGATGACTGGGGCCTGATGATACGTGCACATAATAAAGATAATGAGGGTGTTACGCAGGCTTTTGTTCACCTTTCAGTCACGTCACCCTCCAGTGTGAGGGGATCAGCACTTTGAGTCAAACAGGGAGGACTTCTCACTGGCCAGGATGAATGTAGGTGCCCGTAAAGTGCCCGTCCACTTTAACGAGCAGCTGCTTCGTCAGACAGTCGGCGTAATCAATGAAGAGGAGAAGCGCGGACACATTTCTTAATTAAGTTAAACAAGATTCCGTCTGTCTGTTCCGATGCTTCTTGTGCCAGCCATAGTGCGATTGTGTTGTTTTAATGCGAGTTTCCTGGCAGTCACTGGCTTGTCTTCTTCCCCGCGTGGCGCCCAGCTGTACTGAGTCTCAGTTTAGGAGTTATCTGGCCGTTCCATTATCCCGGAAGGCAGCAAGTGTCACCGGGCGATGGGGTACTTAAGCACGATACCTCGGGGTTACAACCACCATGTGCAGGGAGCTGGTTATTTTACAGCCTGGGTTTGTTACCTATTAGTTTCGGCATTGACTCTCACTTGAAAGAGTATTGATTTTCATCCTGCACAGTCACAGAGTGTGCGTGGTATTTGTGTGGGGAAAGCAGAGAGAGAGAGAGAGAAAGAAATGAAGACAGAAAGAGTGACTCCCTTGAAATTTATGTTGCATGCTTGTCCCTCCCTGATCGGCTTAAGCTAGCGGGCTGTTATCACCAAGCCGTGGTATAGAGATGTCAGCGAACCAGTCTGAGAGGATCTGAGCCGCAGTGGCAGGCGCAAGCCAGACAGGTGAGCGGTAAGCTTGGCAGGTGGCACACTATTCAAACACCGAACACTGCGCCCAGCCCAAGGATGCCAGCTGACACGCCCTAATAGGGATAATCTCACATCTTAAATCTCAGCCAAAATAAATGGCATCTCTTTTCTTCTCATCTCTCTCTACATCTTTTATTCTCATGTTAATGTGGTGTATCAATGGGATTTACCGCCCGGAGGGTGTGTTTAAGCCATGGCATGCCCAAGGTCCTGCTCCGTGAAACAATCTATGGTCCTCCAGAGCAGGCAGAAAAGATACATTTCCTTAGAAAGCTCACCACCAGGGACTTCAGCACTTCAGAGGTGATTTAGCTGGATGTGCCTCAGCCGTCTGGCCTTCCGGCTAGCCCTCCCCACCCTGCCTCCTCGGGCGAGGCTGTATGCCGTTGCCTTAGCAACCATAATTTTCTCTCTCTCTCTGGTCCTAAGCTTTAGTCCCTTATGCAGCTGCTGACCGAGGGTGTCCAGGTGAATGTTAGCAGTCAGCCTCCATTCTATAGCCCTTTCCACCACCCTCCGCCTGCTCCTCGGAGCATGGCCCCACATGCTAGGAGCACCGAGCTGGAGCACACTGACATCTCTAAACAGCCTGAAGGGCATAACACAACAGCGGTTTGTGACCCAGGGGCACCAAGCAAATCACAGTGTAACCACGCGTAACCATGGTCGCCTGAAGTCAAGGAGAAGTATAGCTGAATCTATTTAGACAAAGGCATAAAATTAGCCAAAAGGCTAATTTAAAATGTACATGGAGTAGAGAGCAATTATAGCTTTGGGTTAAACATGTGTCATTGCGAAAATGTTGCAATCAATGAATCCTAGCAATCAATATTCTACATTTGAATACATTTTTGGATGATCTATTTTTTATTTAGGTATATTTGTGCTATAGCTCCCCCAACACCCAAATCTCCTCCCCAGTTCACTTTTTATGTGAGCCTATTAAGGGGGGAGGGGTAGAGAGGAATGCAAGCTACTCAGCACTCAGGTGCAGTAGCGCTCTGTGACTTTCAAACCAAGTGTTTTTAAAACATTGGTTTCAACCACAACGGCCATTTCAGACACACACTAACAAGTATACCTTTTATTTCTCCATCCGTTTAACATAGTCGTTTTGCATTATTACCTTCTATTATTATCCAAACAATAACCCATGGCGGGAAATGCAGGGTGGTAATTCATCAAAGACAGCAAAAAGAGGCACATGAAAGGTTGTTCTCATTACAGAGGTAATGAGACGCTCTACTCGCCCATACCTGCTTATTCCTGTTCAGCATGACAGGAGCCTTATTCCATTTTACGTTTGAGAGTGACACAAGAACATGTTAACACAGAAACCCATGTCTCTGGCACCGCTAGGCTACAGGCAGCGCCAGACCAACCAATAAGAGCAAGACGCAGTGAAGTAAGTAGGAGCAGGGTTAATGTCATATTTGCGAGGGGCAATCTGTGCGTCCGCATCGCAATCAGAAATGCGTCAAGATAAAGCAAAGCAGCATCCTGCTTTGCTTTAGAGGTTACAGTCACTATTAACATGTCACATAATGCTGAAAGTTAGACTTATATTGATCAGTGCCATCAGTTAAAGCAGTATGCATGTATTAGAAAATGACAATATTAATTTTTTTATTTTTAAAAACAAAAATTTTGTCCAAAAGAGCATTTTGTGGATCAAAAATTTAGAAATTGCTTAAACTGTGAGAGACAGAGTCCTAATATGGAATAGTCTTTTACTTGTCACAGCTACACGTTTTGAATTTGGATCGTTTTATGCTGTCACACAAAATATACACTTAAATAATTTATTTAACCCCTATTTAATAGGGCCTTGCACATTTGCTTCTCCCAGAGCTGGTTTTAAGATATGCATACATTCGTATTATCATAAAAAAAAGCAGAAATATTTTTTTTTTGTGTGCCATGGTTAAAGCTTAACAGGCGTATTCCGCTTGAGCATTCATAGTTTGTAGTGTTGTTAGCATTACTTAGCAAGAGGAATTAAACAGTCCTACATGGTTGCCATGCCAACAAGTGTCTGTTTCCCCAGAAAGGTTGTGTTGGCCTGGGGGGAGGGGGGCACCATTACAGCAAATTTGAAGCAGGAAATAAGGCAGCATCATCTGAGAGGCACGGCTGTGTTTCAGCTGCCAGGCATGCTCGCCTCTCTGTGACGAGCGCTGTCATGCTGGAGGGGCAGGTTTTAAAATGGAAACATTCGCAGGATTATGACGGAAAACATAAAAAATAAATCTTAAATATTAGCTGCAGGCTATTGACAATGACCAAAAAAGCAGGTGGTTTAGGCCAAATATGAGCAAACAAGTAATCACATCATCTATTTCATGTCATTCTTACATACATCTCATTCTTACATACTTGTTTATGTGTGGAGTACTGTACTCTAATCTATGAGTGATAGCCTGTTTTAATTACCCTTGTACTAGAAACCAGCATTAAAAATACATTGTTATTTAAACTCAGAGTGCATGGTCCTCCCACACCTCAGTGTTGAGTGGTTTGGATTCCTCTCTACTTCTTCCCCTACAGCTGCACACACGTTTATGGACACTTGTTTTTTTAAACCTAGGGCTGAAATGTAGGGGTTTTGTGGGCATTGTAACACAACCGTGCAGTATATCTTTAAAAATATTTATTACATCTTACTATTCACAATGGTGACTTCAGGGAAAACCTAATATTTTATTAACTTGACTTCATTACAGACTGAAAGTAAATATTTTTATTTTGTAAACATTTTTGGATAAAATCTTAATGAGTCTAAAATCTTCGTAGAGCTATTCAGCCTGCAATTCTCATATTGAGTATTATTTACTAAATCCAGAAATAAGCTTAGTAAAACCATATTGATTTTGAAAACTCCACAAATTGCTTCATTCCACAGTCTCAGAATTCTCCATTCAAAAGAGTTAAAGAACTAGGTGGGTAGTTCAGTTGATGCACAAGTGCCTGTTTTTGTAAAACGGTCCCCATGTGGGTTCTGATTGGTGGAAGGAGGTCCAATCGTCCGCTAGTGCCTATGTTTAAAAAATACCATCAAATCTTTGTTGTTCACAGATTTATACAATGTTCAAAAGGACAAATTGATGGTGTTTTTAATTACTCATTATTCCAAGAGAGCATCTCAGACATGTTATTGGGTTCAGTGAGGAGAAATCAACGTTTAACACAAGACGTGCTTCTGTAGGCTACTTTCCTAGTATGAATAAGAAAGAGAAAAGGATGCTTCAGTTAATCACATTTATTAATGTCAATAAACAGCAAGGGGAGGAAAAGCCTTTCCAACAGGTGTCTGCCAAGTGGCAACCATCCCTGGGTTTTGAAGCCAATGTGGAAATGACTGCAGTTCTTCCAAAGGCCGCCGGATAGTCTGCTCCAAAACAGTCCATAAAGAAGATCTCGCAACTTCTCCAAGTGTTATTTATTTAATTTTTTATTTTATGTTAGGGTTTGTAAGGTGCTTTGACAACTATTTCACTTAATTTGTAAGAAGGCTTTATTAAATACTAGATATATATTCTGAAAACAAAGATTTAATTTAAGAAATTTTAAGAATTTTTCAACTTCTTAATGTGTATCTTATTGAAAATTTCAATGATAAAAATACGGCTTAGAGAGGGGTATTTTTATAATGTGACCCAAGTCAAACACTCATGAGAGATCATGACCCTGTCAGCCAGTTGCCCGGTTAAAACTCTAGTATACTGCTACTCGCTTCACCTACACAGACCAAATGGCAGCACCTGTAAATCCAAACTCCTGGCTCAAAATGCCCCTTCAACAACCTACTTCCATGTTTTTCTACAGGCTATTGGGTCTGCATTGTTAGACACTGACAAAACCTGAGCAATATACCTCTTCATTTATTATTTAATTTAATAAACAATTCATTATGCGTGATTTCAACTCAGTATGACTTGCAGTCATACTGAGTCTGTTACTGAGTCTGTGTGAACTGGCATTAATATGGTATACCAAGCAGCAAAGAGCTAGTTTCTACAGCATGACCACAAGGAGTACAAATTGTACACTTACCATCCAATTAATTATATTCTATAATCAAGTTGCAACAAATTGATATGCATTTCATAGAACAATATGTCATGCAAAACACATGTTGCTATTTGCCTTCTTTAAACAAATGTCTTATTAGTACACATTTAAGTTTGGACACCATTCCAACAAACCTGGTTAATTAAGGTGGAGAATAATATTCAACTTTCACACATTTCTTCACCCTCTAATGTTCAATGAGTGTTGTTTTTTGTGTTCAAGTTAAGAGTGGCCTGTAGCCTCAGTGGGCTAGCCTCGTGATACCATCCTGATCACGCGAGCTTCAGTTTGATTTCGCAGCGAGTATCAGTCTGGAACCCCTCAATTCAAAAGCCAGTCGGCAGTGGTCAGCTAAAGTGTTTCCTAAGATGATGATATCAACGTATGTCAGCTGATTGCCATTCCTGCCATTACAAGCTAGCCTATTTACAATGACCTGAGGAGGTTAGTGGGGCAATCTCTGCAGTTTTATCAGAAATGCAGTGTGTAACTTTGAAAGAAGAACAGACAACAGAATCTTATTAAGGCTTTTCTCTGTGGAGGAGATGCATTTGCTGTGCAACCGACTGGTATGGGAAGAGTTTTATCTATTAGTTAGCGCCATTAATAGTGAAAAAGATGGGTCTGACAGAGAATCCCTTTGTTATAGTTGTGTTGCTTGTTAATAAATATGATCTCAAACAAGGATTAGTATTGTAATTCTTTATATAATTGGTAACATACTTCTAGAAATAAATGTAGGACTTTACAGTATAGCACACAACTTTTTGAGCCTATTTGGTGTTTCAGAAGGCATCGACTCATGACCCTGTTTGTCTGTAGCTGCCCTTGCTGAAACGTTGGGACTTGTTTCCTTCTCTACTTCAACCCATTCTTTTAAAGCTTAAGATCTACCTCGATTCTCCCAACTGCACGGAAGCATTTGATGCATATTCTAATTGAACGTTCAGGTATTGGAGCTAATCCAACACCTAATTCTGCTAGACTCTTTTTAGATGATTCTTTGTAGATGTGTTTCGGTCATGAACGATTTGTTCAAAAGGAACGAATCTTTTAAGTGAATCAAAAGATGAATTCAATGCCATGTACTGATTATTTAAAATATCTCTCGCTTGTTAACGTTTGACAGCATTAAGTCTGCTATGGCTTTACTAGTTTTAAAAGAAAAGTTTATGTTTCTAGCATGAGCAAATATCCATAAGGAGGCGAGCTGTGTGCATATTTAGGGCCATGTTATTGGTTGGGAGAACTGACCGATTCACTTGAGTAACTCTGACCAAATGCTGTTTTAAGTCTGAATGTCGAGGAAGAATGTATGTATCGTTCAATGAATGAGTGAGTTATTCATTGAATGACAACTGAGCATCTCGTTCCTGAGTGACTAGTGATATTTTGGAAAAGCGGAAACATCACTGAACGACTTGGTGAACGAGTTGTTTGAACAAATCCTTTCATTGAACGCATTGAAATAATTTTAATCTTTAAAGAGACTCGAATCTGTCATCTCTAGTTCTTTGATATTTCCTTAGCTACCCCTGTCTTGCTAAATATAAGCTTTGTGTTAGAAAATTTACTCTTTACACAAAGATTTGTCTTACAAAGACGGCAAGAGTCATCAAACTCTGTTGATGAATACTGCATGCATACTTATTACACATGTTTCCGTCGCCGCTCTAGCTGATGTTACAAGTTGTGATTGATTGAGATGAAGGTATACGGTAGTCCAATCGCGTGTAAGGAAGTTTGTTTCAAATATATTAGCAAGCAACACTTTTGAATGAAGGGGTTCCAGACTGATACTCACGGCGAAATTAAATTGGAGCTCGCAAGACCAGGCTGGTATCACGTCACGAGGGTATCTCTAGGCCACAGCAGAAGAAAATGTCACAATATATGACCAAGTTGTCCCACCCTAAGTGTGATTCGAGCAAACACGATAGAGCTTCACATGTACACGGCATGCTTGGCATCCATTCAGCTTCTGTTTTACTATCACCACTTTTCTCCGATGTCTCCCAAGTTGGATTCAGCCTGTAGGCTTGTAGACACAATTAATGGGGGATCCTTTTGGTGCAGCCAAAACAGTTGGCTGTTGAGAGGTGAGTCGTATTTTTTGATTAGGTTGTACAGCTGTGGTCACGATATTTAGGCTGCAATATATATATTATA
>JAOEHI010000007.1:94558-104629 GCA_025447815.1 Percopsis transmontana | reverse complement strand
GACACACTAGGGGAACATGGAAACAGACTTAGGGAAAACCAAGAGACAGACCAGGGAACAGGCAGGGTCGTGACAACTACTGCCTATATCTACAATTCAGAGGTGTAGTGTCAAATATCTTGGAATCACAATGATCAATAAACTGTGCTATGGACAACATACCTTACACATGACATCCACAAACACTGCCAGCAAAAATACAAGGTTAATTCATAGCCACATGCTGTAACTTATGGCGAATTTGAAAGTCACCGTTAACGTTAACTAGCTCGTAACGTCTGTTACAGGCAGCATCACAACAGATTGGCTAATTATATTGGCTGATTATGACACAGTCTATAGTAGGCTAGTAAAGACTCTCTCTAGACTATAATGATAGTTAGCCATAGCTTCTTTACCATTATTTAAACACTGTATCTCACAACCTACATCGCAACCACTGCCACCACCGAAACTTCCCGAAATGTTAGCAACAATGTTTCATTTGACCAGTAAAGATCAGCAGCTGTTAAGAAAACTGATTAAACATGGTTAAGCATGTTTACGGTTTGAAGATTGTAAACTTAAAGTGTGAATGATAACTTTGTTTATTGTAAGTTGTAAACTGTTTTAAGGCTTAAATGATAAATATCCGAGTAATGTTGCGCAAATGCATAGGTAAAGTAACCTTGTTACATGATGCTGTCCTTATTTTGGAGAATGTTATCTACTTGTAAAACTGGTGGTTAACCGGTTCAACCGTTGACAAATGTACTAATTGTAAGACGCTTTGGATAAAAGCGTCTGCTAAATGCTGTAAATGTAAATGTTATTATGTGTTCAATGCAATGCGATGGAATGGTTGATGGAAAACAATACATCACAGCGAAAATATATTGATTTATTTAAGAAGGGTCAAAAAGCTTGAGGACATCCCTGGTTCCAACCACAGAGGTTCTTGTTACATCAGGGCATCCATGGAAAATGTCTGAGAATTATATTCTCAAATCCTGAGGTATACAGTAGGCCAATCTCCGGAGTGATGGTTTTATACTGCCCAACCACAATGTCAGCGTGCTAACACGGGCAAGGCTCTAAATAGTCCTCCTGAGAGCTGCACCAAAGACGTGTCAATCAAATCCTACTCATCATTTTCATTTCCCTTAAGTCTCCTAGGTTATTACCCCTGCAATGTGCTGTGATGCCGCCTTCACTTTTTGATTTGGACCGGAAATAAAACACACGCAGGCTGAATGTGAATCTATAACCCAGGTGAGCAGGACTGATCGGAAAGTTCTTTAAATAGGACATTGTGCTATCAAAACATTAACATAGAGAAACAAATAAATAAATGCATTAAATAAACATCTATATAAATACTAGTCTGTAATAAATAAATACATTCAAACAAGGTTTTCAATTGCTGTTGAGGGGAGTTGCACAAGTCTACTCGCAAATGTAATCTTTATCAACACTATATAGTCTGTAGCCAACAGACAAATTCATTTCAGAATAGAACATACTGTGCAATGTGTGAATAGTTAATATACTGTAATTCTAAATTAAACTGACGTGACACGTGATCAAAGCCCTTCAGTGGTGTAGCCTAAGGACCCTAAATGCTTTAAAGTTTACTCTTTCCTTGACATGTGTGGCCATCTAGTGGGTATTAGGCGTTTACACCAGTTGTTTTTTACATTGAGAAATTAGTCATTGTCTCATCCATTCATTATACACTGAACTCCTAATCTCAAAGGATGTCAGAGCTGTAGAAATTGTGCGGCATGCACATTTTTCAATTGATATAATAAAGAAAAGGAAAATCACAAAAAAAATCCCTCATATTTTTCTCTTGGGACACAGTTCTTTCCGGATTAACACAAGGCTGTGTGGTAACAAATGGCACTTTAGCTATGACTTTATTTAATTTGTTATAAACAGTTACAGTTACAGTTGTTATAAAGTCCATTCGCCAAAGGCTATATATAAAAACAATATAAAGGGGGTACAAATTATATGAAATGTATGGTCAGTGCTCTTTAATCAGACCCGTGCGTTGTATTTTGTAGGTTACATTGCTTCTTGTTTTTTTTATTGAATGTGAATGTGAGGCTAACAGAGACAATAGTTCAGGTTCGTTGAGTTTACACTGGCGTACTGCAAGGCCTCTAGTGGTGAGGTAGAGCTACGACACTACCAACCTTACTGTGTCTTTCAGACACCAAATACCTACTGTACACCTACCTACTGGTTGCAGTGGTTAGACAAATATTATATTTCCAACACGTTTTAGGCCTAAGAAAATTACATTTGCTGTTTCAATGCTGGATTGCAGTCTACTGGACTGTAATCTGCAAACTGGTTGTACTTACAAACAAAATTTACAGATTTACAAAACATCATAACATCGATCGATTTTTAAAGAAAAAACAATACACGGGTATTTATAGACTACAGGCTTAGATTAGAAAAAAATTTAACTGAAAGATTTCCTTGTTTTTGCTTACTTTTTAGCACCACTAGAGGGCAATCGTCTCTAAATTATGTAGACGACCTATGTACTATATATTGTAGGCTATTCATTTTACTCTCATGAAGTTCAAATGTTTTTTCCCAAGTTCATTATTTCTGAATAGCCAAGTTAATTAAAAATGTTTCCGTGGATTTAAAACTAAAATAAGGATGCTTTTTATATATTTTCCCCGTTTTTCATCAAGCATCTCTTGGATAGAATACAATTATTTTTCCAACCTTCTCAGAAGTCTTGAAGTTCTCTGAATTTAAATTATTCAACACAATTTTATTTTATTTTTTACAAAAATACTAACTGCAATAAAAATATATAAAAATAGTGAGACATTGTAGGGAAATGTTTACAGTGATGATATGGTCTTTCAAACTTGTTTTTGTTCACCTGAAGCACAACACACTTATCTTCTTATCTTATCTAATTGCTGTCAGTATTATGCCAATTCCCAGTCATACGGGTTTAGATTTAGATACGATTTTTTGGGGATTTCTCTTTAAGATATTTGTTGTTTAAATGGACTACGCACTCTAAAAAATCAAATATTATTGCCAATGCCGTAAACCATGAAATCATTTAGAAAGGATGACTCTTGGATTACCATTAGCCTATCAGTCAATGAATAGCTATAAACCAAGTTGACTGACTTGACATAGCCTAAATATGGGTTTACATTTTACACAACAAATATTTAGAATGAAATATAGCCTACATAAATGCATACCGTATTATTATTATTATTATTATGCATTAATAATAATACTTATTATAATATTAATAATTTTTATTATTATTATGATTGTTGTTGTTATTATTATTATAATAATAACAATGTTCGTGATTTTGTTTTGTTTCTACAGGCCATGATACTTAGGTTAATTAGAATTGTACTGAAAATAAAGGTAAGATACAACATTAATAATTCGTAAGGTGCAGATTTCTATCCACTTAGCCGGTTCTCTGGCATTCCAGGTTCTCTATAAAATTGTACACCATAGGCCTATTCCATTTTATTAATTAGAATTTAAGCCTATACATTTTTAATCACGTTCACACCTGAGATAATAAAAATTCTGATTAGTCATCATGTTAAACTGCACTCATGGTCGTAGAACGACAGATTATTGGGCAGTTTCTTCCTGGGTTGTGGTTGAAATGGAAATTTTCCATTATTTCTGTAATTTATCATGAACTATATCTTAGGAAACTGTTGCTTTACTGAACTTTCCACCACGTTGCCAACGAAAATTAACCAGTAAAACAGGGTTGTCTTGCTCGTTTGATAATAGATATGTCTGTAGGCCTATAGGCCTACCCTATGTTTAAATGAATATAACGTAGGCCTATTAATGTTTGTTTAGTCTACGATAGGCTAGCTACTTTTAAAATTACATAGACTCCGTAGCCTATGAGGAACCCATAATAACAAAAAAACTCGTGGGCCCCTTTACCTTGGAAAAAATGCAAAATTGTGAATCACCTCACAAAATCGATGTCTTTCGTGATACAGCAAGGTGCATCAAGGTGTGCAGCAAGGTGCATTTGCTGAAGCCTTTTAAGTGCTAACGTGGTCATATTTTACTCTTCCAACAGTCTCCATAAAATATTAGGCTGGTGCACTCACTTTGATGACGCCTAGAGTCAAGCTCCTGTCTCACACTGTGCTTTCATCTTTGTAATGCGTTTCATCACAAAACACACAATTTCGCTCAAATAAAATTGGCGTCTGTCTGTTTTGGGTTATATTTAAAACGTTTATGCCTACTAAACATTAAAGCAGTATAATCGAATGATGTCATAGACATGATATTAGAGGAACTTGCATAATATTGAACATAGATTCCTTCAAATAAATAGGCTATAAAAAATACTTTGCAAATATATGATTTTCTTCGGCGTGTGTGGTGAGAAATAACTTCTACGAAAAGCAGTTTTACACTCTCGCGCTATAAGGAAGATATAGGCTATGTCTGATCCTGTAGTAGCTATTTACGATTCCGTTACAGGTTTTAAGAACCCAGAGAATGATTCCGATTCATACGACTAATCGCGTAAAAACCGGATTGTCCGTGGTTCGTCTGCGTCAGTAAAATAGGCAGCCTACACACATCTTCTTTCCAAAATCCAACAAATCGCTGGAAACAATGAAACCATCCTTTACCCCGGCGGTGTCCTGCAGCAAGTTTAATATAGACTACTTGCATTGTCAGCTGCAATGGCTTTGAATGTAAATATATGGGCTATTTTTGTCAGATATTGAAACAATGATTTCTACAGTATGAGACGCATCATTAATAGCGGTGCAATAAAATCTTAATAGAGTGCGTCTTTGTCCGCGGGACGCGCATGCAAAGCAGCTGAGTTTATGTCCTCCAATCAGGGCGCGGTCTCACTCAAAGCTATCCAATGGGAGATATGCGCATGCAGGTGGCCGCTCTGTTATCAGTGCATCCTGCCTCCCTCTAAGCATAGCTCGAGTCAATTTACGCAGAAAGCCGACCCTTATGGTCCCATCAAAACCACTAAAACACATCATCAGATCGCTCGACTTCCGACAGGATTCCCGCTGAGGACGCATGCAGCCTTCTCTGTCTCCCAGCTGACACACACTCCTCTCCCAAAGAGAGAAACGCTCTTCCACACACACTTTTCCTGTAGTTTCACTTCCAAGTGGCTGCTACAAACGGGATACTTTTGGGACGCCCTCGGAAGTGGCCTCTGTGCATCTCCGCTCCGCGTTTCTGTTTACTAGTTATTTTTACTTTCCGGGTGTTACTATTTTATCCAAGCGAATTTGGTGGTTCATGTTCACAAATGTTAGCTATTGGGCAGATGGATGCTAACCGGCAGAGTGCTTTCGTCCTGGGCAGTACACCGCTGGCAGCATTGCACAACATGACCGAGATGAAGACGTCTCTGTTCCCCTACACACTACAGAACCCGGCGGGCTTCAAGGCACCCTCCTTCACCAACCTGAACTCCCAGATCCCCATCGGGACACCACATGGGATTAGTGATATCTTGGGGAGACCTATCACCACGGCCGGTCAGCTGCTATCGGGCTTTCCTAGGATAAACGGCTTGGCCACCACTGCGGGAATGTACTTCAACCCGGCAGCCGTGTCGCGGTACCCGAAGCCCCTGACCGATCTGCCGGGACGGGCGCCCATCTTCTGGCCAGGAGTTATGCAGGGTTCGCCATGGAGAGACCCCCGAGTTCCCTGTCCCTGTAAGTCTTCTTTCTGTGTCTGTGTTTCCACTTGTGTAACCTGTATGGGTGGCTGTGTTTTGAACACTTTGCGCAGTGTTTTGAAGTGTTAAGAAAGATATATTTTTGTGGCCTGGCAAATTCAGCGCTGTTGTTCTCGTGTAATCGCTGGCAGCGTGCATTTATGGGTCCCATGCTAGATAATACTGGAGAATGGCTTCACTATGGCTAAATTATAATGTAATAGTTGTAATATAAAGATAAGTGATTACTGATCGAAACTATGCCTATATGCGCACATGGGATTATAAAATGGTATGTTAGCAGTCTGTTAACACGCTTTCCATTTATCCTATTATAGCTCAAGCAAATCTCATGCTCGACAAGGATGGCAAGAAGAAGCATTCCAGGCCGACTTTTTCAGGACAGCAGATATTTGCACTGGAGAAAACTTTTGAACAGACGAAATACCTGGCTGGCCCGGAGAGAGCCCGGCTGGCTTACTCGTTAGGAATGACAGAGAGTCAAGTCAAGGTAGGGATTAGTTCTTCTTTAGTCTCCTGATCAGCTAAAGGTGTAGTATGTTGATTGTAGGCCTATTTATTTATTATTTATACTTAAGATGACTTGGAAAAAATAGCTGCGTGTCTTTGGCTTATATATACAGGCCAGGCCAGGCCAACACATATAATAAAATAACTAAATTATTTAACAATTACATTATATTAGGCTAATGTTCCACAAACCCAGACGAATATCGGCATTATAATTACTTTTGTTCTCAATTAGGCTATTATAATTGTATAATATTAATAATAATAAGTAGTCCTATTATTATTAGGCCTATTATTATTAAAGCTATTCATATTTGTATTATACAGTAGTTTCTCCTCCAAAAAGGCCACTTAGGCCTTTTAGTGCTGTAGGCCAACTATTTAATATTTGACCTGTTGAATATCTACCTGTGCACTTGTGAACCACGTGTTTCCTATCACCAGGTCTGGTTCCAGAACCGGAGAACCAAGTGGCGGAAGAGACACGCGGCGGAAATGGCGACTGCCAAGAAGAAGCACGACTCGGAGACAGAGAAGATGAAGGAGAGCTCAGATAACGAGGACGATGACGAGTACAACAAGCCTCTGGACCCCAATTCGGACGACGAGAAAATCACGAGACTCCTAAAAAAGCACAAGGCCACAAACCTAGGCCTGATCAGTCCCTGTAGTAACAGCTCGGACACCTTGTGATACCCGACGTATAGACTCCATGGCGCTTGGAAAGCGCGTATATATCCAGGGTATCCACACACACAGGGCGCTGCTGGGCTGGGCTGGGATCAGTGGTTTGTGTTGTAGCCTAAAGACGCGACATGTAAGTGAGATGTATATATTTTTTACGGAGTAAGTTATGTTGTTAAACCGATGTAAACCAGAAGTGGCCGCCTTTATTTACCTACCTACCTATCGCAGTTCTGACGCGCTTATCCTTGCCCTATACCCTCTGATAACACTGCTTAGGCCTACTTTTTGTTATTCCAGAATAATGTTGCCCCATTTTCTTCACATTTCAAAAAAAAAAAGAAGCAATACTGGCACACAATGTATAGATGCAAATGTTGTAAATAATATTGTAAAAAGCTTGTTTTAACGACGTCATCCACCCACAAACATTTTCTTTAATACTTTTCAAGGAGTTTATTGTTTTACCTCATCCAAACGAAATAGAAAACTGGACGATTGTTTATGTTGGAAAAAGAGAGTATTAATTGCTTCCGCCAATAGGAAGAAAAAAACCTTTGTATTATGAATAAATTATTTAACAAGCATTTGGGTTTATAATGAGTTTTGATTCAAAGTAGTGGCAGGTTAGATTTAACACAATTCCAGTATCAGTTCTGGTGTTCTTGTAAAATTGTGAAAGGCCTGTAGAAACCTTTCGCGGAAGGATTCTTAATCTGGAAGCCAGGCAGCCATTATAGCCTAGGTTTACATGCCGAATGTAATTTATTGAGTCGCCTATACTTTGACTACATGTAGGCCATTCGCTTTTTTAGTTAAAATGTATATGTCATTACATTTTGTACCTGTACAGAGAACCAACTACCGTTAGTCCATTAATTAATGAAGTATATTTTATTGCTGTAGACTACTGACAAGGACGCACCTCCATTACCCCATTAACGAGTGCTCATTCAGATATTTAACATCTGTTATGGGTGTCAATATTAAAACCTCGAACTTGATTGATTTTGTTCATAATAAAAATCACATTTATAGCCTACAAATAGCCAAATACAAATATCGTAGCCTACAGTAGTCCTATTTTGGAAGTTTTAGACATTATCTGTGGCGTGAAAAATAAACTGTCTGACTGTCAACATATCATATCCTGCAACTCAAAAAACAGCAGCTGCAGAAATACTGGATTGAAGTGAAATCTTTCGCTCGTGAAAGTGAAAGCAAAATTTCGTTTGGTAAATAGATATTTTCCTACACAATAAAACGTTTCCACATAATAGGACTTCACTGTAAATAGCCATATATTTAACATTTCTTCAGCCAAAAGACATTTTACATTTTGAGAAAAAGATAACAATTTAGGCTTTTTAAAACACTATGCACTCAATAATCACATTCAGATGATAAATTCTTTTGCAAAACTTTAAAATAAAGGTAATAGTTGTCAGGTTCGACAAATGTATAGCTTAATGTGGTTTGTGGGAGCCTAATTTGTAATAATGCCCAGCATCGGCCAGGGGTTTGTGGAGTTAGAGTAGCCTATGTCAAAATCCTTGTAGGCCTAAGCCTATTGCATATGGTCTATATTTAGGCCTACAATGACAAATAATAGGCCAACAAAACAAATATTTTAACGTTCTATTATTAATAAATTTATGATGCATCATATTAAAAGACGTTTCAGCATTAATGAGGGCAACACGCCACTGAGTTCTAATGGTTTTATTGCTTGAGAACTGCATAACCAACAGTAGAGGCCAGGCCGTTCAGAGTATACAATAGAATCTCTATCTGCTTTAAGAGGAGTGAAGAAAACTGCGACTTCTCCTACCACATGACCAGCATCGAGAAAAACAAACAAACAAAATAAAACACAGAAAAAAAGAAAAAAAAAGCAGTATTGCCTTCAAACCAATTCACACAAATCAAGACAACATAAATTCTGCGGCAGGCACAAAATCATTTCCATTTGCAGTGATTTAGATGGAAAATCAAGGATCAATCTAACATCTTCAGACAGTCCGAACTCTGTAGTGTAGTAAATGAAATCGATAAAAAGAAACGTTGGCGTTTCATCAACGGCCTCTAATCGCCGTTTAATGCTGCAACGACCGAGGCTGTAGAAGGCTACATACAAAATTAAAAAGCATTTAGCGTTCTTTAGACTATTTATAATCAAGACCTTTTAACCGTTGGACTTAAGTATTTTATGATAACTCACACACGTCATTCCTGTGTACAATACTTGGCACAATGTTGCAGTAACAAATATAGACAAAAAACATTTTAAGGATACCCAAGCCTATCTAAAATATCACATTCAGAACTATAATATTACGTAAAAATAAGTTAGAATAAGAATAATAATGAAATAACGTAAGACTGCTATATATGAAATATTATCTTATATACTTGGTCTATGGCACTGCTTAAAACATTCTTGGATAAGCTATAAATCAAGTCGGCTGAAAAGGTTTCCTTTCCCCCTCCTCTTGTAATAACCATTCAAAGATCCCTGTGGCTACAGCAACAACCAAACAGTCACTCTGACTCCGTACAGTTCAGCATAACAATTTTGGTAAGTAGACTATCATAAATTATCATTTTAAAAAGTATACAGTAATATAAAATGAGACTGAACGCATGGCAGTGTCTGGTGTACACAGCAACAACAACAAGTCTAAACATATTTGTCCAAATGAACTCAAAACACCTATTTATGCTAAGGAAAGGACCATAAAGTTTGGTCAGAAAAGAGAACGGCACTAAAACCCATCAACAACTCTATGCTATACTGTCCAATGTACAAATAAACTTAACAATATAGATATACTTTTTTTTTTTGCATTGCACATTTCTTTTCTTAAAACATCTTATACTGTATGGAAAGGAGCTTCTATATGTTGAGGCATACCGAAAATGGCAATTATGGTGTCTAAAATTATGTAGCAAGGACTGATTTCGATTTGAGTTTTGGCAACGAGGCTTTTGACATGGAAAGAGTTGTCCGTCCTTATTTCTGGTGGGGGTGGTGGGGGGAATGCGGTTGCGTAGCAACGGCAAGGTCAGCGATGTGGGACTCGTCTGGAGCTGGGTTCCCGGGCGTCTATTCCACATTC
>JAOEHI010000007.1:53309-73696 GCA_025447815.1 Percopsis transmontana | reverse complement strand
ATAGCGGGCAGAAAAAGTTACTTTAGACTGAAATGTCAAAAATCAGTCTCATCCCACCCACCCCCACCCCCCCCAAACCACACACACACACACACACACACACACACACACACACACAAAACACCACAGCAGATCAGAACAAACGCTATGCCCTGAGAGAAGGTGGGCCAGCACAGACCTTCATGCTCGCACCCTCCCTTCTCCCGATAGCAACTTTCTAAAGCCCTAACAAATCGCTCCATCTTTCACTCATTTAGGGCTTCCAAATGCAGGGTCAATATGGTCCCCTGGCAGCCAAATGCTAATGCGCTTAAGTGCGCCTAAGCAGCTTTGTGCAATGAATAGGCCAAAGAAGGAGCTGGAGAGAAGGGCAAGGCTGAGATACTTTCCCTGTCAAAAAGTCATTGTGCCCACAACTAGCACAGACAAAAGTATTTTTTTCTCCACCGTTCTCAGATTAGTACCAAATGTGGTACTAACATGAACTGTGGTGTAATTACTGTTACTGAATTACAAGGCTTTGTCAAGTATGCGGATCAATAACAAAAAAACACCATCAAGGGAGCATTGAAATATTATACATGTATGCAATGATGTCAAGAAGTCACTCTGTTTACTAGGTTGCAACAAACTGCAGTATTTAATGAAAAGAACAAACATAGCCCTTCCATTCATGTTACTTTATTCTGCTAATCCAGTATGTGAGGCCAAAGGTTGTATGAATACTTATTGACCACTATATATATTCTCAAAACTAAACACACCTGCACAAGCAGTATGCACACAGAAACAGGACACACACTTGGAAAATAGTGAGATGAGATCATTCTCAATGAGATCACTGGGCCACAAAGGTTTTGTATCCATGCTACACCTTGTGCCAACTGCTCTGCACAGAAAGTTGCAGAAAAAAGGGCCCAATTAGCTAATGCTGTCTTCTTCTTGTGGGAAAACGTTTTTTATTTTATTTATATATATTCTAAATGAATAGACTCTGGGTGAAGTAAATTATTGTTACTTAAGGGAAACTAATCACTCCAGGTGCAGTTGCTGTATGTTTTACGTTTTGCGCTTAAGTTTAATTTCTTCTTCAGCCGAAATGCATTGTTTTAAACATAAACTGATCATTATTTGTTCTTCAAATCTATCTAATAGATTTCTCGACAATTACAGCAGTAACAGAAATACCTAAGGAGAGTAATTAGATTTGTCTAAAACAATAATGCGTACATGAGTGTTAAATGGGATCTGCTTTGGGATTGCCAGTCCTTCCCATCTCCAGGACTGGACAGATGGACTGTGACACGTGATTGATTGATTCACTCATATGTTCATTGACTATGACCGATCAGTGTCACGACAGTTGGTGGCCACCGATTGCACGCCATTGATCACGGCATTCCTCCTGTTGCCTGGAAACAACCTCTCGCACCCTTTTTCGCTCTCCTCATTCATACCAAGTAGATCAGTCCACCAAGTACCTGAAGGAGACTGAAAGAGGACTGAGGGGGCATCTCACCCTAACCTGTGGTCATACGGTAAACCACAGGTTAACCGGCCAGCTCCCCGGACCCAACTGTGAATCACGCGTCTGGTAATTAGGCCTCTGGGTAACGTGACTGCTGAGGTTGATATGAGGATGCGAGGCATTGGGGGGGGGGGCGTCGGGCGGGGTTGTGCTGAACTCCATGAAAGCGACCTGCGTCCTAAGCACATTACCTCCAAACACGCTCTCATTGACCTCCCCAAATGATATTAACATAATTTGTTTGAATGCAAGCCTGCCTCCGCAATTCATACATGGGAATTAGAGCTAGAGAAAGGGAGGTGAAATAAAATAAAATGACAAACAGCTGTCAGATATAGAGGTCCTAAATGCTGTACAGTAGGGATGTCTTCACTATTTCGAGGAGTGACCTGGCATTATGGATTTGCATTCGGGTCAGAGGTCAGAATATAGTGTTTACAAAGGGCCAGAGGCTGGGGAGGGGGCTGGGATGAGAAGTTGCAGAGGAAGGTTGGGTCTTTGTGCTTCAATGGGAGATAATCTCATGACTGTCGAAGGAGGAAGCGGCTGTTTAAAAGAGCTCTCTATTCCAGCTGCTCACTTAGAGGGGAGGTTAAAGCAATCTGTCCCACTTCAGAGACCGCAAACACAAACACACAAGCCCTCTGTCACTGGTCCGGCCCCGCCAACAGATGGAGGTGACCGAGTGAGCCCAACGCAAACGCAACACTGGAACAAACCCCATACTACGACACACACTGTTATGATACGACTGACACAATGGCATGCAATGGTGTTTATATTACAACCAGAAGTTAGCAAAAATGGATCAGCAAAACAGGAAGTTAAGGTACAGACGTTGTAGAAAAAAAACATGCAATACATTAGGAGGAAATACAAAAAAATCCCAGGTGTTCTAGTATATTCCACTTATTACATACACACCGACATCTATTTTAAAACAAGGCTGTCAATATTGCTTCATAAGATAGAGATACGACTTCCACCAAAGGTGCTAGCACGGACTAGTTAGCGTATGGCATTTCTCTAATTGACTCGAATTTTAAAATAAAGTCAGTTGGATGACCTGTCAACTGGGCGGTGGGCTTGTCAGGGCGACAGCGAAGAAAAACCTCATCCTGTCCCTACCGGCCTTCACGTAATTGTGACCTCACACAGTACAATCCCCGCATTTTAACACCAGCGATTGACTCTCCATTGGTTGGAATGTGCAAAAAACAGGGGAAGAACAAGGGGCATGATGAGCAGGCAATGAGCTGCGTGTTTATTCTTCATCAGGGGAATGAAGGACGGGGTCTACCCTGGGACTCAGCAGGGGCGGTGGCGTTGTCACCACACAACCGGCTGCCAACTGCCGTAAGGTGCCGTAAGGTGGTGGGTTGGGCCTTGATACACGGTACGAGCTGTCATTGTGGTGTCCTCCCCCCGAAAGGGGCGACAGCTGCAGGAACAGGGTCATACGACGTGGGCAAAAAAGAACCCCATCCACCGCCGACATAACGGCTAGGACCTCAGCAGTGACCCTCCTCACCCTATCTGCCTGGAATCTAGCCAGAGATCTACTCCCCGCTGCCCCTGTGGCTGGCTAATTAGTCCCACCAAATACAGTGAATTCATCATTGCCGCGCCTAACTAGTGAGAACAGGATTTAACATGCAAGGGAAGTGTTATCACTGTGCAACGTGGAACGTTTTCATCTCGGGAGTGTTTTCATCTTGTAGTTTTCATGTTGTAGTGTACACTGGAAGCGTTATGGGCACGGACCCAAAGGTGCATTTCCCCAGTGTATTTTTATGAAAGCTGCGTACTAAGAAATTAGCCCAGACGCCAAAACTATAAAGGTCTCACATTGCACAACAAAAATACTACCAAAAAAAAATACATGCCTGACATCGGCTTATGTATATAAGCTAATCAACTAACATAGTGGCCGGATAGAAGCGAGCTACACTCCGTAGTCTCCATATTTGGTGTAAATCCCGCTGTAAGAGGTGTGCTAGCGTTATTTAGCCTAGCTTTGACCCACTGGTCAATTGACCTTAGGAAGCCAGGCCTGCGTTGCCCCATAGTATATAGTGACACACACACACATAAAGCCTCTTCCCTTCACATGAGACTTTCCGGTTGTGTGTGCGAGAGCTAAAGTTAAGGGTTGGTGGCGGCGTTGTAGGGGGTCTCCTAGCCCGCCACGCCCACGCCCACGCCTCTGAGCGAGCCCGGCGAGGAAAAAGGGCGCGATGTGGCGATAATGTGGCCTATTTATCTTGTGTGTTGGAAACATCTGGGAAACTTCTCTAAAACACTGGGACGCATTGAGGGCTGCCATTCTCGCTACCTTTAGGACTCAGCCGTGAGCATTTGTCCCCTTGGAATGGATAATGGACAGGCCACAAATCATTCGGGACAACAGGACGGAGGAGTCTATGTGTGTGTGTGTGTGTGTGTGTGTGTGTGTGAATCTCTGTGTATGTTTTGTGTGTGTGTGAGTGTGTGTGTGTGTTCTCCCCCCCTGGTATTTAACTTCTCTGCTGGCCCATTCTGCAGGGCCCCGCAGGACAAATTGCCCTGCATGGTTGTCTTTGAGAGGCGGTGCAGCGCGCAGAGAAAGGGACAGGGCTGAAACACAGGCAACAGGCCCATAAAAATTCATCACTTTGACCCCCCGTGACCCCGCACTACTGGGGGGGTTCACGCACACGCACCCACACACATATGCCTATCCACCCACACACACACACACACATTCATATACAACACACACAATGACGGGCAGGCACTCATTTCGCACACACTCGCACACAATTATACTTGATTCAAGTAGAAATTGGCACAGTCACACACACACATACCCAAGATCTCCCAAAGACAACTTGAGGCACACAAAACCTGATCTTAGCCTCACATGGGCGCACACACAAACACACATTTGCAGACACAATGGCCATGGAAAGCCTTCTCCCCAGGAAAAGGCCACCAGATGCTTCATTGTAACTGTGTGTTTGTGTGTTTGTGTATGTGTGTGTGTGTATGAAGTAGAGGCAGTAAAAGGAGGGTGGGCACTCCTGAAGCGCATTAGAGTAAAAAAAAAAAAGGGAAAAAAGGAGAGGATATTGTCTCATTCCTGGCTCTTGACACATTAGTGGCCGTACAAAGAGAACCTAATGAGAGATTTAATCTGAGAAACCTCCCCTGCCACTTTAAGTCAGCACCCTGAAACCAATTGCGGCAGATGTCTGCAAGACTGTTTAACGTCCCAGCTTCTCTTAACTCCTCAATAAGGCCATATCAATGGACACCTTCATGTGGCATTCATTTGGGTGTTGTTAGTTGCAGTTGTTATGCTATCAAGAGGCAGCCTTTGACACAGTAGACAGTAGCTGGAGGCACTATGGCCATTCATGCTTTTGTTTTACCACAGCCTAAGTTGTGGGGGACATTTATCCAGTTAATGCAAAAACAAACTTAAATCCAACCATGAAGCAATGCATATAGAACCAAACAAAACCGAACAACAATTACTAAGCATTTAACATCTTTTTAATTTACCTATTCCACTATAGACCAGGCAACGGATCAATTGAAGAAGCAGGCAACAAGGTTATGGAAAACACGTTGTCGCTGGGTCAATTACAGAATCGAAGACCTACTCTGTGATTGGTGTAGAGTGGTGGTCCTATAAAAAGTGTGGAGTTCATTAACTTCATATCCAATAAAGATCCGGACAGAACAATTAATAAAACTAACTCTGTTTCTTCCAAAGAAAACAAGAGCACCTGAGCTATTACAATTAGGTAATTTAGCAGACGCTTTTATCCAAAGCGACTTACAATTACATGCTGCCATTACATGGAGCAGGTAGGGGTTAGGCATCTTGGATGCTTACAGGTAGGCCAGTTCTGGGTCTTGAACCCACAACCTCCCGGCTGGAAGTCCAACACCTAGACCCTAGATTATCCTGCCCATCTATTATTCATGGCGCCGGAAAAGATGAAGGTAAACATCAGGATGCACCAGAAAATATCTTCACGTATATATCACACGATGTCGAGTTTTTATTTCCACAACCATCAGTTACTGCAGCTTGTGGCCTTTTCAGTCAGGCAGTTGACTGACTAGCTGTCTTCCTGTTGGAGAGGACCAAAGCCAGGCACAAAAAGCCGGCCCACAAACAAAGAACAGTGATTCATTTGGAGCACCAACCTTTAATTTGTTGTGACCAGTTCATCTAAATGATGTGCTTGTCCACCAGGCCAAGGTGGGTGGAGGCTGGGGGGGATAATTCAGCCAAGGAAGGGGGGAAAAGAGGAAGGTACAGGGTGTGGGAGGGGTCTTAACACCCCACCATAGGGCGCTAGGCAACCGTCTGGTGGGTGGGCTTTGTGGTACATTTTACCAATTTTTCATGCCCATCCCTCTTGGTGTGACCCCACTCGGGGCCCTTTATGCCGCTGACAGCTCCGCGCAGGAAAACATGCTGCCGCTCTGATAGCATGAAATCGGGAACAAAGACCCCCAGGAAGAGGAGAAGGGGCCCGCCGAGGCGCGCTGTGCTCTGGTCCCGCCTGGCTCAGGACACAAACAGATGTTAGGCCAGCCCTGGCCCTCTCGGCTCCCTGAAAGAGGAGGCCTTGTTGGAGAAACGGGCCTGCTATGCATTGTTTTGGTCTCCTTTAAGACAAAAAGAAGAGCCACTCCTTCTGAAAGGGTCCGGCAATATGGCAGCTACAGATAAATCACAGTGGGGGGGGATGAGGGAAAGGCCCATGAATTGTCAATGTGCCACTTAATGGGCCCTCTTAAATATGATGGGATATTTGTGTGCGGGTGTGAATGGAGCCCAGTGACTCTTAATGTCAGTGGGCAGAGTTGTTTAAAAGCCCATGGTGCCAACACTGGGTTTACAGCTGTGTTACAATGAACCATTGTGTTGGAAACACCACTCTATAAGACACAAATAGGCTGGGTCGTATAAATCATATCTCCTCAGCATTCACTTTTTAAAGCAGGGGGAGAGTTTAATCACCACTCATCTGCAAGTCTGTCTCTTCTTTTGGATCGAGTCCAAATGAATCACCATGAGTTAAGTGAAATTTTCCCCAGTTTGAATAGGTCTTCGACTGCACAGTGAATGTAGCCAATTGTGGCCATGCTGATGGGCACTACTTCATGTCAAGTCCATTGTATGCTAAAGAGGAAACTGCATAGAGATACTGTAGTGTGTGTGTGCATGCGCAAAAGATTATGTACATAACCTCCAGAGACAACATGCACCGTCCTGGGGCCCACTTGGCACCCCCTCCATTCTTCAGAAAGAAAAACTATTATTTTACTCGCCGTCGCAAAGGCCCAGAACTGCATTAGTCAAAAATAGACTGACATCATACAAGCGAGCCACTATGCTCCAGGCACAAAGACACCCCCTTATCCTGCACAGATTATGCCACTTTTCATCTGGACTAAATGGAAGAAAAAAAATACATGTTTGTCATTCTACTCTGGGCTTTCAAAGACCCAGGAGGACAAAAAAATGCATCAATTAAGCAAAAGCACTAGAGACAAACACATTAAATCAAATTGGAGGCTCAAGTTCATTAGTTAAGGCAAGAAATTATAATGCTTAGAGAATGGGGATTAAATTAGATTGCACTGGCATTATAGTCATTAAAATAAACACACTGCACTCAACTGCACTCACACTGCTCAACAATGCACCGTGAAAGTGTATCCTTCTGCAATGTAAAACAAGGAAGTGGGTTACTGTCTAAACATGGATGTAAACTAAGAAAATACAGGCATATCCTGGGATATTTTTAATAGCATCCAGACATGTTTAGAGACCATTTTAGGGTCACTGGCCTGTCTTTTATTTACAGTGCTCACTGGCGGATGGGCACAACTGGTTGAGAAGGAGCTCCCCTTTAATGGAACCTTGTTTATATGATCCCTTTCAATTGATACAAATAACATGAAATATTACATGCCTCCATAAACACAATTTGGCACATGCAAAGCATGGCACAAACGGAGGCAATTTTCCAAGGCTGTTTAAAATGTGTGTCATTATTAGTGTTAAACATTGTCATTGTCTTATGCTAATGCACATGTGCCATGTGAAGAGGGTATCCCCAGCATAATGACCTGCTCTTCAGAGCCAAGACACTAACAGAGCTTTTTGTGTGACAAATTGCCTTGTTGCTGTTCTTAATGCTACTCTTCCTTTTGGCAGCACTGAAAAGGTCCTTTAAAGCCTGATGGTTAGACGGAATGTTAGGAGCCTTGTTGGGGAGAAAGGGAGATGGTAAGAGGGGAAGTCTAAGACAGTTGAGGATATGAGAGAGAGAGAGAGAGAGAGAGAGAGAGAGAGAGAGAGAGAGAGAGAGAGAGAGAGAGAGAGAGAGAGAGAGAGGGAGAGAGAGAGGGAGAGAGAAAGAGAGAGAAAGAAGGAGGGAGAGAGAAAGAGGGAGAGAGAGAGCATTTAAGGCACTATAAAGTGGGACGTAAAGAAGTGAGAGAAGATGATTAAGTGATTAAGTGTGTGAATAGTTTGCGACAGTGAGAACACAAGGCAACACATCCAGGAGTCACTGTTAAACTAAAACAAGGTCTCCTTGGTGCAGAGCAATGTATGCAATGTGACTAAACCGACTTGGCCTACAGTAGAAGCATACTACTCACTGAAGAATCAAGCTACTAATGACTCCATTGTAGGAGGGATCACCGGGTCTGTAAGCGACAGGCCTGACTTAGTGAGCTCAGTGAGGGGTAACTCGGGCTACACTGCTGACCGGGGACAACCTCGGGGGTCTGTGGGGCAGCATGCCCTCTCTGCACCACTGGTGCCAGGCGCTGCGCTCATCCTCGGGTCGGCCGGTCACGCCATGCTACTGCTGGCATGGTGTGCCCAGCTGCCAGCCACTGCGGGCCCCTCCCTAGCACACAATGGCAATAACATGGTTGGCGCCGGGCTCAAACGGCCTGTTGTTAATGAGCAAGACCAACAGAAGCCACTGCTTGTTCTTCATTTGCCAGCATTTTAATGACATGGATAGCGCTCCGATCAAAGCTACTCTGCTCGAGGTACGCCCTCATAGCTGCACTCTCTCCCTCTCTGTCTTTCTCGCTGTATTCATTAGCATCCCGAGCAAACAGAGAGAGGGGAGAGAACAGGCGCCGTTGTCCAGGGGGAATAGTCTCCCTCTATATCCAGATGGGTTATCTCTGATATAATGGGGCCTCATTGTGATAGATTGGACTCCCCTAGTGAGATAATATGCCTTTATTGTATTGTAGGGAAACATCTCACTCGCAGGCTCTGGCTGGAAGGCAATAAACAAGCCCGGGTCAAACAGGAGTTGCAAATAATGCGTAGATTGTGATAGTGTCAACTACAGAAAGGTTTATTGATCTATAAAGGATCTATAACAAACCATCAAAAAGGATGTGCAAATACAATTAGAGACAGACAATAGTACTAATATGGAATAAATCATCTGGGACTCTAAACAAGATTGAGTGAATTCATGAATTGGTAAGAGCGTTTGTTCAAATATTTGTTACAACTGCTTTGTCAGAGAGTCATGACGATAACACAAAAGACCAGCCATGTTCATCATGCTAACCGCTGTTTTTTTTTGGTGGTGGCCGTTTCCTTCAAGGTAATTAGGAAAGTTGTGTAGTTGTGTACATCTTTCAGTCTGTTTATGTACATGAAGGTGAATGTGTGTATGTTGGGGAAGTGATGGCAGCCAAATGCAGGTCACAGTCCCTGGTGTCACGGGTCCCTCAGAACAGAGGTCCAATCAGTGCTAGCCCACTGGTTAATGGATGGATGGCCCCCAAAATTAATTAGCCTGACTAATGTTGTGTACACTTAATTACACTGCTGCCTTTTGATTTATAGCACGCCCACTACACATGTTAGTCAAAGACGGGCTAAAAAGGAAGAAATTATTTACTCTTTGCATGTGGAAATTACTTTCCAGTCACAGATTTAGCAGCCAATACAATGGCCATCAACAATGTGATGAACTCATTAGTTTAATATTGTGTGGTAATCTTTACACATTATATTTTGTTATCACATGTTTTGTTTGTTTCCCCAATGGAATATTTGTAACATTTTTGTAATAAAAAAAAGTGATGCTGTAATGGACTTTACAGGATAGTTAATACATTAATTAAGCGACAAAATAAACAAAAATACAAAAAATACAAAATACAAGTGTATCTTCTAAAGTTTAGTGAAACTGGTGAATGCACATACATGACGTACACATAGTACCTAAGGCGCCCCAACCCCAATGTTGACCAAAGCAGAAACACAATATGGCCTTGCTTATAAACTCTCTTCTTCACTAGCGTTGGCTTGTGCTGGGGGCCCTCGATGTGTGAAAAATGAAATATCTATCACTCTGGCTGGCCGTTACAGAACGTTTTACAGCATTCATTAGGAGCGGGCTCGTCCGGGGCCCCACCTTTAATTTCATGCTGCTCAAGCAGGAGAAAGGACGAGGGACAAAGGGAGGAAGATTGATGCCTGGGCCAGCCCCTGCACCTCCTGCAGACGTCGACAGGGGGCGCTATTCGAAATGCCGGCTGGCTCCCTCTCAGGCTGCAGGAGCAGCGAGAGGCCAGCTAGCCTAATGAAATCTGCCCATGTAGCCGCAGATCAGCTCCAATTAAAAACAGCCCCGCGCCGTATCACGGGGACAGTAGATCAAGTCAGCAATTAACCCTCCAGCTGGCCTCTATCAATCCTTAAATTGGAGCGGACTGGCCGGCAGCACACAATCTCTGCAGATATTAAATTTACATTCTATTAAGTTTAATTAGGAGGGATTTTAAATATACTGGGAATCCAGGCACAGAGCCTTGGGCCCGTCACCGACACCGCTGATTCACGAGTACCGGCGACCCCTGGGGACACAGACACACACACATGGACACGCACACACATGGACACGCACACACACACACCTTTCCCCAGCCTAGCACACACTCAGTACAAAGGTGGTCCTTCTATCCAGGCGGTCTACCACCTTGTACACACACACACACACACACACACACACACGTACAGAACACACTACGGTATTTGCCTGATATATTAACCTCTTCTACATTAATATATCAATGCAACGATTAAAGGCTCTGGAGGTTTGCCACCTGCAGCAACAGGCGCGTTGCTCACACAGATAAATAGGCAACACGTGACAATAGACTGCACTTGCCATCCCCTTGGCGTTTCCCCAAATGAGGAAATCGGATGGGGGGGGGGGGGGGTATCTGACCTCCGGCACGTCTCTCCACCCATCTCAGCCCCCGTGTGTCCCCCAGACACACCTGCATCTCTCTCCGCTGGCCCGGGACCCGCCCTCCCCGGCTGCCTGCCCGGGAGGGGTGCGTTGGTGGGGAGCGGACCACCTCGAGGCAGCCTGGCCCTAGCATTAGTCTCCACGTGGCTGTGTCCTTTGTCCACCAGTCAAAGGGCCGCTGAATGGGGGTCAATTGAAGCCAATTCCCTCTGTCGGTCACAATTAATGGGGTAGCCCCTGGCTGGGTAGGAAGGGGGGCGGCCACAGGCCTTTGGTTACTGATCCTACCGCGCAAGCATGTCAGGAATTCGCCACCTGTATCCAACCCTGGGACAATGACCCCCCGACTCCCCCCTTCTTTCTATTGTGTACATGCACACACGCGTGCACGTACACCTCCTGCCCCTGCCCGTCCACCCACAAGGCAGGATGGGTAGGATGGGAGTGGTCAGTGGTTCTCCAGGGTCTAGTCACCCCCAATGGGCCCAGGACGGAGATGAAGAGGAGTGTTGTAGCGTGCAGCGGCAAAGAAATGTACTGGAGCTTGTTTTTTTAATCCAGTGGCTCTCTATGGCCACCCAGGTCTCCCTGGGCGACGTCCTAGTGGGTTACATATATTAGAGACAGTAATAGTGAACGTTTTGGACCTACAGAACACAACGAAGGAATCCATGCATCTGAATGGGCATTTTGGGACTTGAGAAACTCCTGTCGATTTAAAAGGGGAATTCAGAATTGGAAAGAAACAAGAAAAAAATGAGGCAAAGAGACAGTGAGAATGAGAGCCTGGATCAATCTTCAGATAAGTATGGAAGATCGATCCACCGCGAGGTCCATCTACAGTTAAGCCCTTCAAGAGGAGATGTGCACTAATTGTCCTGCTGACATTAATTGTCCTTAAAGGGCTTCAAACAGCCTCCCGGCTGTGAGTTACGCCCCGCGGCTGAGAGTGCACCCCCCATTTGTTTACTGGTGACATCACGGTTTAGGCTGCCGTTGTGTCAGACGGGTTTATATGGACCGGCACTGTCCCTTTAACAAGCGTCTCATGCGGATGACATCACCAGCCTCTCCTGTTGTCCCCCGTCAATGATAAGTGTGTACAAGGAACCCTCATTAAGGAGAAGGAAGGAGATTGCCGGGTGTGTGTGTGTGTGTGTGTGTGTGTGTTGTCTCATACCCCACAGCTTTAACTTCCTGAGGGTCTCTTTAGTCTAAAGAGCCCCCCCTGTGATGTCACCCACCCCTTTTTAGAGGGAATATCAATCACATACATCTGGCCTAACAAATTGCAGCTTGTGTGGATCTGTGTGTGTGTGTGTGCGTGTGCTTCTGTGAGTGTGCGTGTTAGCGGGACCAAGGTGCATAAGAAAGGAGCTGGGTGGATAGGAGAGGGGTGTGTGTGTGTGTGTGTGGGGGGCAGAGACGGACACACACACACACACACACACACACACACACACACACACACACACAGATGCAGTCCTTACACATTCTGGAAAAAGGGGTCGCGACCCCTGCTCTACTCCGACAGCAATTGAGAGTGGTGGGGACATAGAGAGGGCGACTGCTTACCTACCAAAGACCCCGTGGAGCAGGCTAGCACAGACATCCAGATTAGATCTACAGGATAGACATTTGTGGCTTCGCCCCCACCTGGCCCGTTTGATCGCATTCTTTCTTTCTCGCTCTCTTGCCAGGTGTCATGCCAATGTGTTTTTACGTGCACCGAATATCACACTACATATTTTATATTATATGGATATGCTGGACCTCAAATGTGAAAATGCACAAAATCTAACCGATAAAGTAATGTGTAACAACATATCATCAGTGTAAAAACATCGACCTAAATGTCTGCCGGAGTGTCTCTGAGTTACTGTACATCTGTCGGCTTATCAATAGCTCAACTGTTTGCACATCTGCTGTTTGCAGATATGGATGGAATTAAGTTTCTAGTCTCATCTCTAAAGCAGCCTATATACACACATGATCACATGATCAAGAGGTTAACGGGACCCAATTACAGCCCCAAAATCAAATGTACTGCATAAACTTTGGGCCTATTGCTGTGCTTAATTGACGTGCAGTGCGGATAACATGTCATATGGTCGTAAACAGTGATCAATGCACTGACTGCTGGGAAGCTCTCCTGAGTGAAAACATGTGACATCCATTCCCATTCGGTCGACCCCCAGTGGCGGGATGACCAAACTACACCTCAAAATCAAAAGTCTCTCTTCTTGTTTACCTCACAGGGTGAAGTCCTTCCTAAGTCATTTGAGCAAAACCTCTCCATTCAGACAGCGTGCCCTCCTCTTTCCTTTTCCCTTGAATGGGGCTCTGACTTGAACAATGCTCATACCTTGAACAGGCCCACTGATTCGAGGGCTATTGTGTGTGTGTGAGTGTGCGAGAGAGAGAGATAAAGAGAGAGAGAGAGACTGTGTGAGGGAGTGAGGATCGCCCCAGAAGTGGTTCTCCCACTCTGTTATCATAGGGCACCGCTGTCTGCGGTGGGCTTTATGACTCGCTATGCCAGTCCCCGCCTGCCGAATGACTGCATTACTCTGGCTCTCACACTGGCCTCATTTGCACCAAGGGAGGGGGGGCAGGAGGAGGAGGAGAAGAGAGCGAGAGAGGAAGGGAGAGAGAAAGAGAGGTGAATGGCACCGTAACATAACAATATACTGTACTTGGAGGCTTGGTTGGCAAACACAGCTGGGCCGGCCCCAGATAATGAGTCGTAACTGAAGGGACGGTGGGCTGCTTAAACCACTTTTACCATGTTAGTACTTTGCACACACACACACACACACACACACACACACACACACACACACACACACACACACACACACACCCACACACACACACAGACTCTCTCTCTAATGTTATTACTGTACACATGTATACACACATTTTCAAACACACCACGAACTGTAAATCCCTTACCCAGGCCCTCTGTACTTTATTCGTGTAGCACTGCTTATTTGTATGAATACACACGCATTCGAAGGTCAGATCTGCTCTTAATACTCACCTCAATAACCTGCTTGAAGTCCAACCTGAAGTTGAAGTCCCCAAAGACAAAATATGGCACCTTCTCAAACCGCTGGTCCGTGATCCTGTAAAAAAAAACAGATTTAGTTTGTCTGCCAACCTCTCTGTAATGGATCCTGCCAGCGCTCAAGAAGCAAATTCAATAATGCACATAACACATCACTGAAAAAGTTATTATAAACATTACAGCTTCCTTCTGAAAAAGCATAAAACGAGCAAAAACATAAAACATAGTTTTTAAAAAATGTTGTATCTTGTAGATTCTGAAAAACACCCCATGGACGGTTGATTCCTCAGTGTATCTGCTTAACGAGGGCCACAGCACCACCTGCTGGTGGGACCACATAAGATGGCGCATGGGATAGGGGAATACTGTCAGCCTTATGTGAACAGTAGCATAATGCGCATTTTGCATGTGTCATTCATATTCATATTTAGCCTGCATTACATATTTTTATGACCACAAATTGTATTCATGTACTTACTTACACATAAGACTATAAATATTATTTATCTAGTTATTTACTTTGTTACTTATAAAAATGTAAAAGCTATTCAAGTTCACACATTTTACAGGCATGCAGGCTTCACCTAATTTATTTTTTGTTCCATAACCCATTGCAACAACTCATGAGCACCAGACAAATTATTATACAATTACGTATATATATCATATAAAGAGACATACAGGGTTTGCATTCACAATGCTTAAATTTACTGTGTAAATGAAAGAGATGGCTATGGGCTTTACCCCAAGTCATCCTATGCAGAGCAGACTTTCTTCAGAAAATTGAACTTTCAAATGAATAAACGCCAAGGTTGCAGTAAATATGCCTTGAATGAACCTGTTTAGTCGATTTGAACATTATTCAAAAAATGGTTAATGGTATATCCATTTCCTAAAGCGATATAAGTAACTTTGAATTGTCCCAAACCTCATAGAAATGCATTGCTGGATGTTAGCCACCTGCTCAGAACTGACCCATTAACATTTGTAGAGTTACAGACCTCAGAACCTCAACATGTTCTCCTAACACATTGAGCCAAGAGCCAGTTGAACACCTGTATATGATCATGGTTTGTCAGTTCAGGTTAAGGATAGCTGTCGTGATTTAGATTCTGACTGAGTGTAAAGGTGTGTAGATCGGATGGAGTGCAGGTGCAGAGAGCAGAGAGACACACGGACACCTGGGCTTTAGTTTAGCGCGTCTGCGCGTCGTAGATTTAATTTAAGAACTACAAAGAGAGTAAAAGTACCCAGCAAGAAATAATAACCCTCCTCCACCCTGCCGCTTATATAGCCACAGCAGGAGGCTAGATGAGAGGATTGGGAACAGGTGTGCGTAATGGATAGGGTGCATTGGTAACGCTGACGACCAACGGCCGGTGGCTAGTATACCGGCGAGCTCGAACGGGGAGAGGTGGCGGCTCTCGTTGTTACACTGAGGAGCTTCTCCTGAAGGGATAATTAACATGTACAAAACCACACAACCTTGGATTTACACCAGCATTAGTCGCTCTTTAGTTCTTTTTTGATGCCTCTTAAGGCTCTTTTTATTCAGGATTTTAGATCTCTTGTCATGTTCATATTTTTTATGTACTACACACATAAAATTATGTTTTGTAACCTGAAAGTGGGAAGCACAGTGAGGGAGGATTCATGGAGTCCAGATCCGGTGTCATGGAACATTTCCAGACCTCCAGAGCTCCAAGTGTCGAGGCATCCCCGGTACATTTAAAAACGCGCCTAAGCGACATATAATTAACCCACATGCCTCATCACTGACTTAAACGTGGCTCCTCTACAGAGAAGATAAGAAATTAAGGCAGTGGTAGCACAGCCTCGGTAATGATTCAGGGATGCTTGGCTCACTATCGCCACTAATCTTAGGGATACATTTCACTGTGGACTTCCTAGTGCCTGGTAACAATATATTTATGGGTCCGTAAAGAGAGAAGCCTCTACTTGGTGGTGGGTCTCTCTCTGTCCGGCTGTCGTAAAGCACAGCCACTTGTTCTTTATGAGGCGGGGGAGGGGGCTGGGAACATAAAGCAATTATATCAAATAGAGACAAGATCATTGTCACACCATTGGTGGTCTATAAGGACCGTAGTAAGAGTAATGGAAAATCATAATAAACATCTGCAAACAGCACACTACATTCAACATCACAAAAAAAGCATCTTCATTCCAAACTGCCATACCTATCTGTCAAATAATGTCATGACCTGTCATACAAAATAAAGGATTATCATTAATGATAGTAGATGCCCATCTACTCTTGTTCTTGGTCTACAAAATCATGATACTTTACATATTGAGCGAAGAAAGTTTCTTTTGAAATCTGAAAGCCACTTGTGACCTATAAGCTAGCAGTTCAGTGTGAGTATGTATCCTCCCTCATACACTCTGACCAAGACCAGTGATGTCATTAACGACCTCCCGCCCTTGTGCCAAGAGACTACACTATAATCAAATGGAGCCAATACCTAGTTTATCCTGTTGTCTGAGTGGAGGGCCATAAAATGTCCGAATGAACACGACAATGCAGTGGTTTGAGGAGTGATAATTTCCTATTGCAGGAAAATAAAGTTTAATTACTTGATGAAAGCCTGTTTGACTAACTGAGGTAGTCACGAGAAAAAGTGTTACAGAAAGAGAGAGACAGAAGTGGGAGGTTAAGTTTAGTGGGACAAAGTCAGAGAATGCGTTTATCCAGAGGGGAAAGGGGGAGGTCTTTCTAGCTTTATCCCCGCTAACAGCCATGTCTAATACTCGCAGCCTGGCTGTTTTGTCTGCTGGTCGAAGGTATCAGCCACAGGTCAGAAGGTAACACTCTGTTTACACGATCATTTCCTAAAGCACTCATGCTGACCCGCTGGTGTGAAAGTTGACGTTCGGCGTGGCCTTTGTGGTGGTGGGGGGAACCGCCACATTAGCTACAGCGGCCTGGGCGTGAATGGGCCTCAGGGTGGGGGGTCCTGGGCAGGGGTCCCCTCCCTTCGCCACCTTCAGCGCGCGGGGGGGGTTAGACACGCCATCGCAGTTCATTCAAGGCAAAACTGTAACAGTGTCAGCGCACCTCTTTACACAGTCTATAAACATGCTTGTCCCTCAGCCAATTCATCGTGCCACCTCACCCCTGAAAGAAGCTCTTCACAAGGGCTGTTCTCACTGGGGGGGAGGGGGGTATTCAGGCCATCCTGGAGGCCACACAAAGACAAGGGTCAGACACTAATTTATAACATGATCTCTATCTCTGCTCCCAGGACCCTACGCCATCAGCTCCCTCTCTGCTATTTCTTTTCATTCATTCAAACAAACAAGAACACACATGCACACACACACATGCACACACACACTGAACTGGAAATGCATTTAGACACACATGTGCAAACGTCTATCGATAGATATACGGTACATACACAAACACACTATAACATACTTTACTGAACTCTTTTTCCTCAGACATCCCTCAATCCCTAGCTTGGTCGACTGCAGATTGTAAAATGTGATTGACAGTTAAGCTGAGTCATAATAGACAGTCTATATAGGATTATAAGGGTGTGAGTGGGCCGTGTCACGATTAGATTGACAAGATGACTTACCATAAGTTGGCCAGTCAGATTCAACTGGGCACACAATGGCTGGGCCGGTCAGAATGACCCATTGTAAGTGAATGTTGAGAATTTGGGAGAATGTTAACATTGTGAAGAATGTGCTGGCTGACATCTGACTGAATGGGGCATGGTTGGCCCCTCATGGGACCTTTGACACTGCGGGACGGCCACCCCTATGTCCCCCTTCGTTAGCCCCCCAGGTTCTCCTTGACTCTCACCCCACCCAGAAATCCCAGTAACCAGGCTGGAGAACCAGGCTATTGGGGTGGGGTGGGGGGCGCGGTCACACAGAGGTTAAGCCGACTCAAGCTAACGGTACTGTCAACACAGAGCCAAGATGGAAAGTCAAGCTTTCTTGATACGTAACGCGGTCATCTTTAGGGTTGTGTAAGAGAGTTCATTGAAAGAGTGCATGAGAAAGGTATCTGCGGGGATACACAATTCTCTGTACTGTGCTCTGGAGGCACTGAAGATATAGAGGTGTTTAACAAGCACTTAATCATATTCATGACCATAAGCACATGCAATTTGTTTCCAATTATCGTACGAGTATGGGAACCATGCGTGAGAGGTGTTTCCAGTGCAGAGCAACTATTACAATAGGAACTGCATAGAACATGCAAGGCATGTTGGAAATGGACACATGCAGAGGTGCCGTTCAGAAAAGTTGTCCCAAAGTTTAGTTTAGTAAATGAAAACAGAGTAAACTAGGTCCCCCATTATAAAATTTTATTTTTGTGTTGTATAAAGGGGACCTGAAAGGGCTGTATTACTTTAACTAGTTACGCAACATGTCATGTAGCCAAAATTCCTCTCTGAAAAAAAATCATTGTGTTAAACAAGCCAGTCAGATACAGCCCCAGGTGTGACATCATTTCTGGATTGTAACCAATCGTCTCTGACCTGTCCTCCCACTCCCAGTCAGATAGCCAATCAAGTTAATGTGTTTAGAAAGGGGCGGAGGGTTGAAATAAACAGATCCACCCAGAGAGAAGAGACACTGACAAGAGCAGAGCAGATTAACCCACAGGCCTCAGTCACAAAGTAAGAGACACCCAAACACAAAAACACTAATATGGAAAGAGTTATAACAGTAAAATGAACACACATAGGCACATAGACAACCTACCAAGATATTGATCAAAATTAACACTACACATTTATACTTTCTTCTGCAGGAAATGTTGATATGCTATGAAATGTTGATATGCTATACATGCCGTCATGTTAAGGGCAACAAATAACGCATGGCATGCACCTACACACACATTCATCCTGGCTTTATGGAGGATCACTGTGCGATTATCCAGTCCCTCCCTTTTGCGGCAGAACGTGTCTATTGGCTGAAAACTAGCCGGGCTTTCAGCCTGTTGTTCTGGGAAAAGCCTGAAGGGAAACATTTAGAGTGGAGGGCTCTTTGAGACACCCTGACAGTTGACTGATGACCATCCATACAGTGACAAAGCATCGCTGTGTGGTGTGTGGTGGCCAGTGCGGCCCGCTGCCTCCCCATGGGAAACTAATTGCTCTGAATTGTTAAAGGCAACATTATTTTTCTGCCAATCATTGCTTTTCAATGCCCGAAAATGAGCATGAAATGAGCCTTTTCAGCTAACAAAACAGTTAAATGTCCCCAATGTTGATCAAATTAACTTCGGCCTTGTGACAATGGACTATATTTGTGTGAAAATAATGGCTCAGCACAAAGGCACCTTTATGCCAGGATTTCACAGTTGTAATGTAAAACTGTTCTCCCCTGAACCGGAGAGGCCACTTTGAATGGGGGTGAAAAAAGAAACAAACTCCAATAGACAAAGGCGAATTTTTAAGGAAGCAAAAAGTGCATTGGTTTTATATGATGCTACCATTTAACAGGCTCTTTTGGAAGCCATGTTTGCCATCTTCTTGGCTAGTGAAGCCCGGGATTAAATGTCTTTCTTCATTACATCAGCAGTCTTTGGCAGAACTAAGCAAATTAGCAAGTCATTTACTGCATGCACCACCTCAGCTTTCTGCCTTCTAGCAGTTTACAGTGTTGAAACAACATAGCGGCTGTAATAGGATTTCCAATACAGTTTAATCGACATTTAACACCCTCCCACCCATCCTTCAAACCAAACCAGACAAAACTAAAGGAGAAAGATGCACTATTAAAACCAAATGAATAAAGAAATTTAAAAGGTAGCGCATCGCACTCTGGCGTACATTGTAAAATAAATTAAATCATTATAAAACAATACACATCTTACATCTGCGTAAACAGGTTTGATAATACGCTTGCTGCGGGCCGGATCTCATGTTTTCTACCTTCAAAGTACAGGAACACAAGCAGGGAGGCGCATTACAAGCAGAGCTTTGCCTGTGCTTTAGTGGAAGCGGGCCACATATCAACAAGGGCTACACAGTTTTTTTTTGATGTGTCTCAATAGTGTGTTCTGGCTAAATGCTGTCCCTTCTCAGCATTGTTCCCCCCAAGGCCTTCAAGCGCTTTGGAGATAAACACCGTTTAGCAGTTAAAAGGACCACAGAGGAAAAGGCTTATCAGATATGCTCTCAATGGGCCATAAGCCGCGGTATTGTGCTTGGCCCCCAGATAAGGCTGTGTAGTGTCGAAGGCCCCGGCTCCACCGGCTTACTGCGCGATCGGGCTCCTGCTCCCACCGGACCTCAGCTGGTGGTGTGTGCTGCACCGGCCCCCCTCCCCTTCCCATAATGAGAGATTAGAGTTTAGAGAGGGAAAGGGAGAGAGGGAACGCGAGGGAGAGAGGGTGAGAGGGAGAGAGGGAGGGAGAGAGAGAGGGAGAGAGAGAGAGAGAGAGAGAGAGAGAGAGAGAGAGAGAGAGAGAGAGAGAGAGAGAGAG
>JAOEHI010000007.1:28547-38983 GCA_025447815.1 Percopsis transmontana | reverse complement strand
ACACACACACACACACACACACACACACACACACACACACACACACACACACACACACACACACACACACAGCTTATTCAGAGGTCAGAAGGAGGGATTTCCTCTGTTTCTGTGTGTTGAAGTCAGCAGAGCCTCATTGGTTCAAATGAAGAAGAAAAAAGTCCTGCTCTAAAAGGAAAGAAAGGATACGGTACAGATAGCTGCTGAAATGGCTTATGGAAAAATCAATACCAAAGTAGAACGGGAAATTTCATAACGCACAGTTCAGCATGGTGGAATTGAGAGAGATATCAAACTTAAAATATGATTTTGATTCGTATACAGTAGATTCAGTAATCAGATGTGTTCACCCTTTCTACCCAGAGTTGAAACATTACAAAAAAAGAGGGCAATATGTCATTCTACTGGATTCTATTGTATTTATTCACTACTACAACTATTGTAAACTTTGTGCCAATTTGTGTCACAACCTTTTCCTTCCGTCTGTCAATTAAAATCAGTGCAACAGGAAGCTGACCACAGTTAACCAATCGCTTATCGAGCGTGTCAGTCAGCCAACGAATCAGGCACTGCGTGTCTGCATACCATACCCACCTCTGGAAAGTAGTCCTGAGGAAACTTCTCCTTCTCCAGCATGGGTGTGCTTTCTAGTGTGTCTGAACAGGTTTCCTTCCCAACCACCTTCCGGAATTTCTTGGCTGGGAGAGGGAAAGTGAGAGGGAGAGAGACTATAAGCAAGAATCCATTCTGGCCTTTTTCAGACAACTGCCCCACCTGCTGGCCAGGATCAGGAATTGTCCGCATTCAACCAAAGCAACAGATTCTCTTCAGCAATTAGAAAGGCAGAACACACGTGTCTCAAACTTTTCTTTCTTCGAATACATGCAGAAAATATCTTCAAATACATGGCGATGACGAGAATACTAATTATCTTGTAAATTATCTGTTAATTTGATCGAGGCATCCAACGGCGACAACAAGGTGAATGGAAATCAGGCTTCTACTTGGCTGTGTTCATCACCGTTCAGCAGCCATGTTGGAGTGTAAGCAGGCGGTGCGTGAAGATTATGTCACTGCAGTGACGAATGAACGCATCTTTGGTCAATTCACAAGTATTTTAGTCTGACAAATTCTTTAATCCAATCTATAAAAAGTATTATAACCTCAAAAGAATTTCACATCTATGATGCCCCCTGCATTTTCAGGCGTAAACATTTGTAACATATTCTACTGAAATGTAAATGTATATATTTAATCACATATATCCTACATACGGTAGGCGTAGACACACACACACACACACACACACACACACACACACACACACACCCACACAGGGGGGGACAGCCCCTCCACCACTCCCTGTCCTTCACTGGGGGTGACTGGAGCTAATGCTGACGTGGACATAATAGGAAGTGAGGCGTCTCCACATCACATCTATATCCCCTCTTTAATTAGCGTGGCCGCCGGACCCCGGGGCCCTCTGACACGGCAGACTGATGAGGCCGTCGTAACTGTCCAATAACCCCGCCGCGCGGCCATTACCGCCGGCCCGAAATCGGATGAATTAAATCCTAATATTAATAAGCATTACCATTCTGTTCCCGCTTCTTTACATTATCCTGGGATCCAATCTCCCTGCTGATGGAATGTGGGGGTGGCGGTGGCGGGGGGTGGGGGTGAGGCGGGAATTTGTGGGACGGTTTCATTCCCAGAGGGCTTTGTGTGTGTGTGTATGTCAAAGTAAGTATATATTTGAATGAGTGAGTGAGCGAATACGTGACTCTGTGTGTGTGTGTGTGTGTGTGTGTGTGTGTGTGTGTGTGTGTGTGTGTGTGTGAGATTTCATTGGTGCGTTCCTTACCTTTAAAATCAAACTGCTGGATGTTTTTCAAAGACTCGTGGATAAAGTAGCAACTTCCTAGCGCCTGCAAAGGAAGAAGAAGAAAGAAAAACTGTTTGAGACTGTTTGAGACTGGTTGCGTTTCCCATAATCCTCTTTGCACACCCCGAGCACACAGGCGACCTCTCCGATGGCACAATGCTTAATTGATTGCGCCAAGGGAGGGCGCTGGAGCTGTGGGCAGCACACTCCCCACAGCTCCGCTCAATGGCTTTCTGCACCATCAGCGACACAACAGGTGCAACGGGCCGTCGCTACTGTACGCTGTGACCCGGTCAACGTGCGCCCCCTGTTCTCAGCCCGCGGGTCTTCTAATGTGGAGAGGCAACAATTTGGGCCTTTTCAAAAGACACATTCAGATGGACTTTTCAGTGAGAGGCAATGGACTTCAATAGGCTTAAAATCTTAATTTTCCCAGTGAACAATCGGGGAAACTTTCCCAGTCCTCGGACGAGCCAATGGCACTTTGTGGGAAGCTGCGAGAGTGGCGCGCTGGGGGGATTTGATGCGGTTCACAGGCCGCTACACAGCTTTCTGCCGGCCTCTTTACATGTAGGGCAAAACCTGCAGGCCAATCCCCTGTGTCTGGCGAAATAGCAAAACCTCGGCCTTGGGATAATTCTGCCGTTGGCACCAGAACTCAGTCTGACCCAAAGTACATCACGAAGAGAATGGGTGCTGGGGAGAGACAGAGAGAGTGTGTGTGCCTATATTATATTAGTAAAGACACAGAATAGAGAGGCGAACTTGTGAGATAACAAGAACGGAAGCGCGAGGGTTAGCTGGAGAAGAGAGCCGACGGCAGGTACAGTCGGGCGCAGGGTGAGCAGTGAGGAAAAGAGCGTGCGTTCCCGTCAGAGGACAGCGGTAGAGGTGGCTGAAGCAGTCCGGGCAGAGGAGGGTTCAGTCTCTCCTCCGTTTTGACTATCGAGGCCGGGCCGCTGACGCCCCCCCCCCCCCATCCCCATCCCCCGTGACAGCAACAGGGAGTTTGGGCCCGGCCCGCGGGCCTCTGCATTATTTATGAGCGCCGGCACATCTTGAGATTAAACATTTGCTGATTTGTCAAAAGCACAAACATGAGGTCCTGCCCATCTCCTTGACACATAAGTCCAGCCGACGGAAAACGCTGTCACACATTTAATTGATGAGAGCGGCGGTTGGTGACCCAAGCCCCTGCCGCACACACAGGCAAGGGCGGTGAGGGAGGGAGGGAGAGGGGTGGAAAACAGACTCAAGGTCACTGATGCGCACTGCGAGAAGGCCGCCTCCACAAAGCAGACCCCGCCGCTTATTTTTAATGTCTGTCGCCTCAAGTTGGCAACAGCAGGGCGAGAGACACAGAGACGCATGGGGGGAACAGAGTGAGGGAGAGAAACTGTGCTGTTAACATGGCTCCACAGTACTACTGAAATGTAATTACAGTAATATTCTTATTTATACGATAAGCCAGCTTCATGTACAGTATGGTGTTCACTATAAACTAAACCCCACTAAACTAAAATAACAACCCCACAAATGCTCCCCAATTTTCTATTTTAAGTTTCCCTCTAAGTTTCAACAGATCTGTATTAGTCTCTTAAAACTATTTTGATTATTCGGCCACGGGTCCATGCGACATACACATTACAGCAGAACCGTTTTAGTGTGTTTTACAAGTTGCCATCTAGCAGAACCTAGTCACTTTCATTTATAATGCCTGCGGTCCCTTTTGCTGCAAACAGTGATTTCACCACAGGCTACAGAGAATAGCACAGCCCCAAAAAAAAATACATTAATGTGGCTTCAAACAAATGGCCATTAATCAGCGTTCAAATAAATGATAAACAACCGCGTCTAAGTGGGTATTTGTGTAATCGCAAAACTCTACTTAACCTCTCAACCCTAATAAATATCCATTTGACGTCAGAGTTTAAAACCTAGTAGTGACTGTGTTCCCTATTCACCCTGCTCCCTCTCCCTCCAGCGCGCTTCATGAAGAACCTATTATATTAGCGGGCCGCAATTAATCCATTTGTCTCCCTGCATGACAGCCTCAAAATATTCATTTGGGCCGGACTTCGCTGACAGGCCGCGCTTATCTTTTACCAGTGTCTCCACAATGGCCTGTATCAAGCGTATGTTTGTCACGTCCGACGTTATTGATTAGCTGCCAGATTCACTTGAAATAATTAAAAGTATATTTTACATATTTATAAACCCCACTGCCACGGCCGCTACTTAATTTTCCATTAGTGAAATGCAGTCTATTAAGTGCACCGGGAGGGCCGCAGGGGAGGTAAGGGGAAATGAGTAATCACCATAATTGTAGACAGAAAGACAATAACCGAGCCATAAAAGGCCAGCTTTTATGGCTCGTCCTGGCAACACTCTCTCTTATCACGGGTTGTATCGGCTGCGCCACTGCAAGATAAGGACATGCTGACACAAAGGCGGGCTTGTGCTCGCTCTCTGGTGCGTCCGTGTGTGTGTGTGTGTGTGTGTGTGTGTGTGTGTGTGTGTGTGTGTGTGTGAGGGTGCACGCATTGGTGGGCGCGCGTGCAGTTGACATTTCCAAAACCCCAGCAGATGCGAGCTGAACAAGTCCCAATAGACTGGCTGGTAGAAAATAGAGACTTGAGCGCTGCAGTACATAGCCTGCATACTTGGCTCTCCTGAATGCTTTATCGATACCAGGGGCTGCAAAAATGAGTTTCGCCCGGCGAAAGGAAGCGGGGATTACGTGACCCTTGAATAGATTTCCTGCGTTTAATGTGAAAAATGAGCCATAAAGCAAACATAAAAGTAATCATTTTTCTGCAAGGTCTCACCTCCAATCAGCAGTAAGGGAGAGCAGCCAATCCCATGAGGACCGACATGCACACTGTAGTGCCATCAGAGTGTCACCGGGCAGCTTAAGAGGGCAAGGCTCCACTGTCCCTAAGCCACTAGCAAATTGCAGAGAGACGAGTGACGGGAGTCAATGAGCATCAAAGGAATGGTGTGCATTGTACTGTAAAACCCCTGTGTTTAAGGGTGTTTCCATGTGTAGTATAAACATGTAGTTTAATACCTGAGTAGAATTAACATTCAGGGGCGTCAGCTGCACTGTTAAACATCCGGTGCTGGGCCCAGATTCTTCGGGACGTAGCTATATGATAGGGTGTGTGTGTGTGTGTGTATGATATAGCTATATGATAGTGTGTTAACGGTACATATAGTACCGCTAACCTCACACGCACATACTGTACGTGCGCGTAGTGCATAGGGCCTATGCTGGTAAATGCGGGGCTGAGGTCACGTCACGTCACGTCTCGTGAACTTCAAACTAAATGTAACAACATTATCGCTCTCTTCGCAGACCCGCGAGACAGGCTGCGTCATGAACATTATTGCATTTTCCTACAGAAAATATTTGTTGTTGTTGTTGTTGTTGAACTGCACCTAAACTGTGTTGCATACATTTAAAATTACATTCGGGGCTACAGTCAAAACATTCGGGCCTGAAGCCCCGGAAAAATGACCTGGCAACGCCGATGTTAACATTTACCCCCTAATCGCCATTAAATCCCTGGTTTGAAAAGAACTACTTCCAAGCAGAGCTGTAGAGCATTTTGCTTGCGGCTCCAATTATTGGACAAAGCGCACATGCACATACGTGCACTTGGTTCCATGAGTCCCCATCGATATGTGTGTGTGTGTGTGTGTGTGTGTGTTGTGGTGATCCTCCCTTGCATCACTCTGCCTCCCAGAAAATACACACTATTGGACACATTGCAATGGCGCTCGCTGCCTTCTAACTTGAATATTTACACTGCAATGAGGTACCTGGGTGTGCAGACTAAGGCTGGCATCTCACTGCGTTTCCCACAGCCTTTTGCTAGTGACTGAGCAAAGATAAAACAGGCTGCGCTTGTCCAGTTTAGACTTTAATGCGCGGAAATTTCAGGAGTCCCCTCATCGGTCAAATCACGTTAGTTAACACATACATACATACATACATACACACACACACACACACACACACACACACACACACACACACACACGAACATACATAGAGTCGTATCTAAAAGGTCAATCAGATGTGCTGTCTGGCAGGCACAGTGTTTCCATACATCAGGGGCACACGCTATGTCACAACAGCTTACAGCGGGTGGCAGAGACGCAGGCCCTGACTAATAGGTACATAATACGCTCATTAGTCACCACGCAGGCGGCTATTCATACCTCCCCAACAGCTAAACACACCCTAAATCAAACGGTGAAAAAGGGATCATTCCACAGACAAGAACACTAAAACCTAGGAGGCTGACGGGCGCTATCGCGCAGGAACTTCTCCATTTCTGCTTTTGGACAGTGAGCTAAGACCCATACAGACTGGTCTCCCAGGCCCCCGGCGAGGGACCACTTGATATTCAGGAACTGGGGCCCTGACAGAGCCTCTCTGCACAAATCTCCAATACTGCACAAACAGCCTGTTTGTCATCCCTGGCAAGGAAAACAGTCCGGGGAAAAGACAAGAGGGCAGCGTCAATAGAGATGGCTTGCTTTTTCAGCCCAGATATAAACACTGAGCCGCCTTAGTGTTTCTCTGCCCTCTCCGAGCACCCCCCACCCCCACCCCCACCCGCCGGCCTACCATATGTGTTTGCCAAAGCCTTCTCCCAGCGCCATTGATTGAGTATTCTGAGTATTGAGCCATAGTGTCTATTATTCATCGGCTGCCTGGAAGACCTGACTGGATACACAGACAAAACTCTCATTAAAACTTCTTCTGTCACTTCCTCTGATTTGAAAGCAGCCCGGGTGTTGGAGCCATCCGTCATGTGCTGAAGGAGCCCTTGTCTGTTGAGGGGGGGTGGTGGAGGGACAGGCAGACATAAGTAAATGTGAAGAGGAAGAGTCCTCAAAAATACAATAAAAGGAAATCGACAAACCTACATTTACTATATAGACCTATAGCAACAGGATTTTGAATAAGCCCACAAGGTTGTATACCGTTACCTGAATGCACCTGGTGCATACCTGAAGCTTATTTCGGCCTAAGTTATGGCTGGTGAGGGTAGGAGACAGACCTTTTAAAGAAGATTAGATAAGTGGATGGTGTGATGAGGTCAGTGGAGAAGGCCATTTATATTGAAATGATGGGAGTACAAGAAGATTGAATGTTAACTAAACGAAAACGGGAAACCGCTGTGTGTATATACATAATATTTTTTAATCTACAGTAAGGGCTATTCAATCCACTATTGATTGTCTACCTAATGTAAAACCCAGGTGCACTGTGCATCTGGAAAGATATCTGTAGTTCTGCTCCATTCACTTGGTTGGTTTTCTGCTGAGCGTTTCCTGGCCTCGTCTTCATTATTCTAAAATCTCCCAGAATGCAGAGCGACATGCGTTCATGATTGATCTCAAAACCACTGATTTTATTTTCTTTTGAGGAAAATATTATGGATGGGTCTAAACAAGGCGTAATTGGCAAAACTCATGGCAGCGCCTGACCTGCCAACAATCTAGACCCACTCCCAAGGTTGGCTGCCTCCTTGGGAAATATTGTGCATTAATTTCATTTAGTCTCCCCTCCAACATTCAATGGTAGAAGTTAATTAAATTGCTTGTCCATTGTGTTCATCCACTTACAAAGTTAATGATATTGTGCTGGGGAATTAAAGAGCATTTTATAAAGCACTTCGGATAGGAGCTGGCAGGCACTACATTGCCCAGTTGAACTCTGTCAGTCGGCGGGCTGCCGGACCCCCTAATTAGCGGTGAAATGGATGCTTCCATCTGCCAATTCCCTGCCACGCTCATCAGTCGTGCAGTTGCTCCTCCAACCTGCCCCATGGAAGGGTCTAAAGCAATAAAACCATCACGGCACTGACATTCAACCGAAAAGAAAAGTGAATACGTGTATATACATGATGTGAGTCAGACTTTAAAAGAACCTCTTTGAAATGCCATGCGGGTTTTTTCCATCTGCTGATCACATCATTGAATCCTTGAGCATAATACTGATGTTGGGGTTTGTTAAATATTTAAATACTATGTATTTTACAAACACGTTCTCAATTAAAATGTTAGAATTCCACTGAGTGCATGAGGTCTGCAAAGTGCCCAACTTCCAGGAAGGCAGAAGTGCGCTGTTCAATAAAAGAGAATGATGAATGCTCATATATATTCCCGATGCATACAGTATTTACTAATACCCAGTTGCTACTTCAGCAGGTTTTAACGAGGACATAAAAACAGAGGACCAAAGTAAATGGGATTACACCTGCAGGGTCTGTGCCGTTGACCTCTCAATGAGGCTTGACAAAATGGCCTCCTGGTCTAATGGCAGAACAACACGGTAGCTAAACTTGTAAAAAAAAAAAAAACTAAATGGGGCATAAAGAAGGCCCAACGGAGACATTTTGAGGAAATTCCTGCTTGCCATTGTGTTCTATCGCCATGAGCAATCCCAGAATACCAATAAAGGATATTTCTCTCAGTAGACAAAAGTTTACCAAATGTAAGGTAGTCAGTTGACTATTTTTGTGTCTGGTCATGTCATAAATATGTTTAAATGCATTTTCAACATCAAGGAGGCCACAAGGAGGGGTGCTCATTTACCTGACAGTGATCTTATCTCATAAGATAGCAATGTGAGACGGCCCCAGGTGTCTCATGCTTTGGCAGTTGTTGCTACTGTTGCTTCTGCGCAGGTCAGTAAACTCATGATTTAAACGTAGCAATGTTCAATTGTTCTGAAGAATCACAGGAATGTATTGGCTTACAGTCCAAACACTGGATAATGCATCAATCTAATAAGCTACCAGCACGGCGAGGACTAAAACAGGATGCAACATTCATTCAATGACAAACAGTGAAGTGTAGATTCTAGGACAATTATAGTTCTGAAGGAAATTAAACAATGTCTGTCTCGCACAAACAAGGTCAACCCTCAAGCCTAATGGCAACAGACATCTGCAATAGGCCATGAAGACCCTTTCTTTCTTTACAGAAACACAATCTTTAGAAAGCTATCTTCAAATAAACCAGTGATCTCCGATGCCAACATGGCCAATAGCCACTTTCTTTACTACGTTGTCCAGACTTAATGAGATCATCTTTTTAAGAGGGATACAAAGATGATGAATATTTGCCTTATTGGTTTGTTCCCAAAAATGAAAAATCAAAGTCTGAACAATGGAGGTTATCCATTAGTAATTAAAGTTACATTACCTCCTTTCAGGCCGATACACAGCTGCCAGGGCCATTATTCAATTGTTTCGGATGCTGGGAGATAAAATGCCTTTAATATACTTATGCTCATTAATGTAAATCATATTTGGCTATGGATGTCCAATAATCAGAAAGAATATTTCAACTTGTAATTCCCCCTCTGTAAGTATTCCCATTAGGAGGAGAGGCGAATGCAAATGACAGGTCTGTGAGCCATTGATTTTATTTTTCTCCGCGTTTTTGAAAAGGCCGCTAATGTTGTCATGGGCTCTTCATCAATCTGTGCTATTATCTGATTTAATATTGTGCCTACTGCCTATTCACGTGCCCTCATTTGTGATAGAATAGATTCAATTAGTTTCATGAGAGCTACGGGCCGATTGTAAGCAGCGCCATGCTAAGTGATTGCTGCGGTTGAACCAAGGACTAGAGAGAAGGAAGCTCGGCCTTGAAAAGTTATTAATGCATGTCCATATGTAAGTTGTTTAACAATTACTAAAGTTTTGAATGATGATTTCAGTGATTAAAAGAAACAGACGCACTTATGTACACTCTCACACAGTGACTGGTCATAAGCAACTCTATGTGATTTGTGACTGGAATAGCCCTTGTTTAACCACTGTGTGTCCAGGTGCTAAGTTGGTGACACTGTCCTCTACCCCTCCCCCAACAGCCTGCATTTCAAACATGCGTTTAAATAAGCAGTACAGAGCAAACTGTAGTCTTCCTGAGGATGCTGGGATCGCTGTCAGAGCTGTGATGGCAGTCGCCAAGGTGATCAGTCAGCTTCTGTCCTGAGGCAGCAGTGATTCTGTCGCTGTCCCTGTAGCCGGGGGCCAGCTCGCGTGGCCTTGTAATGACAAAGTGGCATCCTTGGCTGTCCAATGAGATACAGCTCTACTGCCGAGTCCCGTAATGAAATATATTAGTTTTCTGCATCTTAGCTGCATCCGTTTGTCACTTGTGAGAGGAATTTATCAGGATGTTCCTCATTTCTCTGCATCAAGAGCCCTTCCTCCTCCCTTAGTACCAACACAACTCTTCCCAAAGGAAGGCTACACAGTCTGGATTATAGACCATGTCATGAAACATCCATAAAGCATGACAGCGACAGCGTCTGAGTCATTGGGACAATCAATGCTGGTCCGAAGTATACTCTTGAACCAGCAGACGGAGGAATCAATCCGCTGGAGGAACACTTCAATTTTGATATCGCGTTGCCAAAAAAAAATAATTCTCAAGACACCCAAAAAAAAAACATTAAGCAGCTTTCTCTCTGTCTTCTGTCTGGGTATGAGCAGAGGCGTTCTTGCAGCACAACAGT
>JAOEHI010000006.1:4824222-4836345 GCA_025447815.1 Percopsis transmontana | reverse complement strand
GATCACACTTAACATAACACAAGTCGTAACAAAGTAGATCACACTTAACATAACACAAGTCGTAACAAAGTAGATCACATTTAACATAACACAAGTCATAACAATGACCCTGGTGCAGGTATGTAAAGGAACACTCCCTGATCATAATTAGAAACACAGCTGTGTTTACATTCCAGTAAAGTTGAAAGTCAACTCAACTTCCCCCTGTTGCCAGCCATGACTCCGCCCCCTCTATTAGTGACCACGCCCCCTGTGTGGTCACCAGGTCAGGTGACCTGGAGGCAGGTGGCTTGTTTCATGTGTCCAGAACAAACCAAGGTCTTCATCTTCCTGCATATTGAATGTGTATTATCGTCACTTTGCTGTAAACATTACGTCACTTTTATCTGTATCTTGTATCCTCAACCTACGTCCTACTGCTACTTCCTGGTGTACCGCGTTCCTGGAACCGTGTAGTTCCTGGAACAGTGTAGTTCCTGGAACCGTGTAGTTCCTGTTCTGGAAGGTTCCTCCATCACCCCTCCTGGCTGCTGATTGGCTGAGCTAATGAGGCAGCGCGCTGCTGACGGTGCTTTTGAGGCAGCCAGGCCAACTGTACCTCTGCAAAGATTTATATTACATATTTCTATCACATATTTAACAGTGGATATGAACACTTGTTGCTGGTTTAACTGTTACTTTTATTTTGCCTCCTTGACTGTTTATCACTTCAATAATTAAACTGTGAAACTGTGATTAAATATTGTGAAAAATTAGAATTATTATTGGTAACAGTTTGATTTGAGTAAAAGCCAAATTATGTTTAGATGTGCTGTTTAGGAATGAGTGTTTTTGATAGTCGTGTTGCTGAGCTGAGGTCTAGAATGGTACACAGTGAAGAGACTCCCGTCCTTGTTCAACATCATCACAGATTGAGACTGACTGAAGCAACCTCATGATTTCTGTCCATAGCTTCTATCCAGGGAAACGTATTCTCTGAAAAGATCATCATGTGTTTGCCATTCTCCAGACTTCCAAAAGGTGTCGCTGTGGAGTAATGTATCAGCGACTGATGCTTTCAGCTTGTTGGTGGATTGGTTGTTACAACAATAACGCTCTGAGCCGTCTATTTACCGCCCTCTAGCGGTCAGAAACCATAACCAGTGGCCAGTGCGAACATTATAACTACCGCCATGTGTAGATGTACATTGGGACTTAACTACGCAATACATTGTGATGTCATCAATCATTGTGACGCATTGTGAAGTGTCAATACGGCTGTGCCCCAGGCTGTAGCCTAATGGAGGGTTTGGCTAGCATGTACATAGACACACTAGCTTCATAGGATACACACACACACACGTTTTGTACATGCACATACACACACACATAAAAAAATATATATATATATGCTACATCTTTTCTTTGTTTAAACATTTGTAAAGGACATCTTGTAGACTATTTCTTTCTATTTCTACGATGTTTTTATCTCAAGGAGAAGCACACACACACACACACACAGCCAGCAGTAGAAGCTGACAGAGTGCTAACTGCTAATCACGTTTCTGTGCTGATGAGCGGTTCCAGCCTGGCAGCTCTCCAACCTCCTGCACAGTCAGGGTGCTAATGGGGTGTTACACAATAACTTGTCCCCCAGAAACACAGCAGCATTTGGCAGACGCTGCTATCCAGAGCGACTTACAGTAAGTACACTAGCCAGCGGATGAACGGGTCATCCAGCAGTCAAGCTGAGCAGACAGCATCCTGTTAGAATGATGACAGCATGTCGTCAGGGCTACCCTAGCTATCCGGTACATCTCCACACACCACTCAGTCCTAAGCTGAAGGTCAGCCTGCAGATGGTCTGGCCTTGCTCAGAGGCGTGTCTTCACTGTGGGAGCTACTATAAATAAAGTGTATTATTACTATATGTTATTATTATTACTATCATGATCCTGAACAGAATTAGACAAAAAGGAAAACTTAAGGGAAAATTCATTTTACATTAAGAATATAAAGACATTTATTGTTAATAGAGATATAGGTAAAGATATGGTTTATTTCTTATGAGATCATTTGTCATACACCTCATATACCACGCCCTGCATCCAGGCAAGACTATAGGTATATATACTGCATATGCTATATATGTCTATACTTGAACCAACTGTACGTGATAAACAACCTGGGCTGGACAAGGGCAAACAACATCAGGAGAAAAGAGAGCAGTCCAAAACCTCTAACTTTATTTAAATGATGTCACTCAAAGCCCTCATATTCACAATGTTTCTTCATGAAGACAAACCAACAGAACGTGTTTTGCTGTTAGACCTGGAGCTACAAAACTCATGCTGCTTTCACCAGAACAACAATAATAATATCAAACCATTATAAACGGATCAATGGTCACAATATAATTCAGATATGCATACAGAACATGTCCTACAAATGGGACAGTATAGGCTATAACTTATAAAAGCTTGTCTTGTGCTTTTAAAAGCCCCTGTTGCAATGTAGTTATATCGTTTGTTGAAACGACATCGAATTGGTTAGAAGACCAAACTAAAAAGCACACAAGCAATGATGAAGGTAAATATAAACATATGGTTTTGTGTCACTGATTTGCATCAGTTGTCAAATAGAGTGATGTGAGCCATGTGAACATGCAGGGAGTCCCTGTGATTCCCTCTAAACAGCAGTATCATCATCATTCACAGCTCGGCTCAGCCAGCATAATAACACGGTTTGAATCACCCCAGTGTGCCACTATCAGCCTCTGAAGGGGCTTTGTGTAATTTGGTTTTGGTTTTTCATCACATCCAAAGGAGAGGGGAAACTATCAATTGATACGGTTTGAATTCATAGTTGAATTCATTGCCCACAAAAAATTTAATTGGATAAACGAGGTCTCTTATAGGAGTTTTAAACTGGCCATAGCTGTCTAGAGGAATGACCCCATGACTGTTGACAACCACTATGAGACATCTAGAGCTTCGTTACCTCTGGAACAGAGCAGTGCGAGGATTCGAGGAACCAATAAAAAGGTGTCGTGTCTGAATTAAACATACAACCGTCTGTCAGTGTGCTGGAATCACACGCATCATCACATAGATGTCCTTCATCACATCACCAGGGACAGAAAAATCATGCACTGAAAACACATTAATATTTTAGAAGAAAAACAGAAATAAACGATCCAGTTTTGACATCATCATCATCATCATTTTGAAGACCTCTTGTAAACATGATCTGTTGGCCATCACGTTAACATAAAGAGATCCTGTTGTTACATCATAACAAGCTGTAATATAAAAGATGTACAGCAGAAAGACAATAGACCCCATATGGCTTCGCAGAGCTCTCCTCACCTCACACACACAAAGAAAGGCTTTATCCAAACACTCAGATGTCTAGATTGGAGCGTTCATACTACTACTGCAGCCTTCTTACAATGATGGCATTTAGCCATCATTGCATTTAGCCATCATTGATGCTTGTATCCAGAGAGACCTACAGTGAGTACAGTTACAGTATTAAGACCTACAGTGAGTACAGTTACAGTGTTAACACCTACAGTGAGTACAGTTACAGTGTTAACACCTACAGTGAGTACAGTTACAGTGTTAAGGAGCAGGTAGAGGTTAGACATCTTGCTACAGGATGCTAACAGGCAGGCTGGACAGGGATGAGACCTGGGACCTTTGGGCTGGAAGTAGTAAGTCACCTAGCTACTAACTAGCCTAGCCTGCCCCATACACAAAGTTGAAAGAGTACGTGTCCATATATATATACAGTATATATATATATACTGTATATATATACTGTGTATATAAAATGGTATCAGTGAGAGGGGAGTCCCTGCTACTGGGAACAAAGCCCTGCAATGTCATGTGATGGTTTCATAGCCTCCAGACTGAGAACACCCCCCCCCCACTACAAACACACACACACACACCATGAATCTGAGATACCTTGGATCATGTTTTCTTTTGGCTTTGTACTCTGACATGACTTTCTGTTCTTTGTGGTCCCCCGTTTTCCCATTTGAATCCACATTTGAGTCGCTATAGCAACCACAGGCTGAAGGACAAGGTGCTTCCAAAGGATCTCCAACAGAGAAGAAGAATAAAGCCCTGCTTCTCGTCACCACACTTCAGGGGGGCAGAGTGGAGCACTGAGCCCCCCCACAATGGCAATAGCCTGGGTTCTACCAGTAGAGGGCAGTCACCACACGGTCAACCCTGAATCAACCAGGATTAATGAACAGAACATTCTGTCCATCGTCATGGAGACAGAGCTGCTATGGTGTTCACACTGAGGAGGTCCCCCCGTGGGTCACAAGATCAAACGTTACAAAAATGATAATTTAATGAGAAATGGTTAAAAAAATGAACCATTAACAGTTTTATCTTAAATACAATGTGCATGCATTTTTAATCAATTCCTGGTGGTTTATATTATATATTTATATAATATTATTCTTTGTTTTCAACGGTCATGGCTTAAAAGGTTTGGAGGAAGGAAGAGCGCAGTCTTTCACACTGCAGCTGTAAAAATTATTGCAGAAGTTCTCTGTAGAAGGTCTCTGTAGAAGGTCTTTGTAGAAGGTCTTTGTAGAAGGTCTCTGTAGAAGGACTCTGTAGAAGGACTCTGTAGAAGGACTCTGTAGAAGGACTCTGTAGAAGGTCTCTGTAGAAGATCTTTGTAGAAGGTCTCTGTAGAAGGTCTTTGTAGAAGGTCTCTGTAGATGGTCTCGGTAGAAGGTCTTTGTAGAAGGTCTCTGTAGAAGTTCTCTGTAGAAGTTCTCTGTAGAAAAAGTGTTTCATTTTGTTCATTAAAGGCCCGACAAGCTAGTCTGTCAGTCTGTCCGATCCCACTCTTCTGATTGGTCCAGCCAGCTGTCTTTCTGCCGTCATTCTCCTCCCTCCTCTCTCTGGTAGGAAGCCATCACTCAGCACAGCTCAAAGAGGACCCCTCCTTCACAGAGCGGACCGCCCCACACTGTAGGAGGCTTGCGGAGCCTTCAGGAGCTTCTGGGAGCTTCTAGGAGCCCATATGAGCTTCTTCCATTCTGGTCCAACCGGAGCCACATATCAACACATCACCCAAATGAAGCCGTCTGTGCTGGGTGTGTTTTGTCCTCAAGATAGACAGACAGACAGGCAGACAGACAGGCAGACAGGCAGACAGACAGACAGACAGGCAGGCAGACAGGCAGGCAGGCAGACAGACAGACAGGCAGACAGGCTGGCAGACAGACAGACAGACAGACAGACAGGCTGGCAGACAGACAGACAGACAGACAGGCAGACAGACAGACAGGCTAGCAGACAGACAGGCAGACAGGCTGGCAGACAGGCTGGCAGACAGACAGACAGACAGACAGGCAGACAGACAGACCGGCAGTCCGGCAGACCGACAGGCAGACAGTACAGGCAGACAGACAGGTAGACAGACAGACAGACAGGCAGACAGACAGGTCACATGGCAGCCGAGCCCAGGCCCAGCCGGGCAGCCTGGCTCATGCAGGGTCGTGTCGGGGGTCCCACCAGGGGGAAGTCATGGGCCATGACACGCCCGTTTTCCCCCCCTGCACCTCCCCCTGCTCCTCCTCCTGTGCTGCCCACCAGACCTTCTGCTGGGATTCTGCCCACACTAGAGCTCATGGCAGCATCAATGAGCTCCTGGAGAGGAGGAGAGGGAAGGAGGGGAGGAGGAGGGGAAGAGAGAGGACAGGAGGAGAGGGGAGGAGGAGGGGAGGAGACAGGAGGGGAAGAGAGAGGAGGAGAGAGGAGAGGGGAGGAGGAGGAGGGGAAGAGAGAGGAGAGAGGAGAGGGGAGGAGGAGGGGAAGAGAGAGGAGAGAGGAGAGGAGGTTTAAGGGGAATATAAATACATTTCTCTCTTAAACAAAGTGGTTCTAATGGTCCTGATGGTTCTAATGGTCCTGGTGGTTCTAATGGTCCTGATGGTTCTAATGGTCCTGGTGGTTCTAATGGTTCTAAAAGTTCTAATGGTCCTGATGGTTCTTATGGCCCTGATGGTTCTAATGGTCCTGATGGTTCTAATGGTCCTGGTGGTTCTAATGGTTCTAAAAGTTCTAATGGTCCTGGTGGTTCTAATGGTTCTAAAAGTTCTAATGGTCCTGATGGTTCTAAAAGTTCTAATGGTCCTGATGGTTCTAATGGCCCTGGTGGTTCTGATGGTCCTGATGGTTCTAATGGTTCTTATGGCCCTGATGGTCCTGGTGGTTCTAATGGTTCTAAAAGTTCTAATGGTCCTGATGGTTCTAATGGTCCTGATGGTTCTAATGGTTCTAATGGTCCTGATGGTTCTAATGGTCCTGATGGTTCTAATGGTTCTTATGGCCCTGATGGTTCTAATGGTCCTGATGGTTCTAATGGTTCTTATGGTCCTGATGGTTCTAATGGTCCTGATGGTTCTAATGGTTCTTATGGCCCTGATGGTTCTAATGGTCCTGATGGTTCTAATGGTTCTAATGGTCCTGATGGTTCTAATGGTCCTGGTGGTTCTAATGGTCCTGATGGTTCTGATGGTCCTGATGGTTCTAAAGGTCCTGGTGGTTCTAATGGTTCTAAAAGTTCTAATGGTCCTGATGGTTCTAATGGTTCTTATGGCCCTGATGGTTCTAATGGTCCTGATGGTTCTAATGGTCCTGATGGTTCTAATGGTTCTTATGGTCCTGATGGTTCTAATGGTTCTAATGGCCCTGATGGTTCTAATGGTTCTAATGGTCCTGATGGTTCTAATGGTCCTGGTGGTTATAATGGTCCTGGTGGTTATAATGGTCCTGATGGTTCTAATGGTTCTAATGGTCCTGGTGGTTCTAATGGTCCTGGTGGTTATAATGGTCCTGATGGTTCTGATGGTCCTGGTGGTTATAATGGTCCTGATGGTTGTAATGGTCCTGATGGTTCTAATGGCCCTAGTGGTCCTGATGGTTCTAATGGTCCTGATGGTTCTAATGGCCTTGCTTCACCTTCATTCTCTGGGATTCGATGCGGGACTTGTAGCAGAACTCCACCAGGGCGACGAGCATGGCCAGGCCCAGTCCACCAATCAGAATGTAGAAGACTCCTGCCACGTTGCTCAGGCTGAGAGCGCTAGTCTTGTCCTGCCAGTGGAGAGTCTTATTAGGGCTCATCACATCACTACAGCTAGCACCGTAAGCTAACACGCTAACACTGAGCGTTCAGGCTAACACTCACTTTACAGGCTAACACTAAGCTAATGAGATAACACTAATCTAATGAGCTAACACTGAGATAACAGGCTAACACTAAGCTAATGAGATAACACTAATCTAATGAGCTAACACTGAGATAACAGGCTAACACTAAGCTAACAGGCTAACACTAAACTAATAAGCTAACACTAAGCTAATAAACTAACACTAATCTAATGAGCTAACACTGAGATAACAGGCTAACACTAAGATAATAAGATAACACTAATCTAATGAGCTAACACTAAGATAACAGGCTAACACTAAGCTAATAAGATAACACTAATCTAATGAGCTAAGACTAAGATAACAGGCTAACACTAAGCTAATAAGCTAACACTAATCTAATGAGCTAAGACTAAGATAACAGGCTAACACTAAGCTAATAAGCTAACACTAATCTAATGAGCTAACACTGAGATAAAAGGCTAACATTGAGATAACAGGCTAACACTAAGCTAATAAGATAACACTAATCTAATGAGCTAACACTAAGATAACAGGCTAACACCAAGCTAATAAGCTAACACTAATATAATGAGCTAACACTAAGATAACAGGCTAACACTACAATAACATAACATTAATCATATAACATTAAGCTAACATACTGACAGTAAGATAAGAGGCTAACAGTAAGCTAACTTATCACTTATTCACGAATCATCGATTACAAGACAACTTTAAAAGACCATGACATGTTGGGACAACTTTTGACAAGCCAAGGAGTACTAGCCAGTATTTACTGTGTTCACATGTATCATAAATAGATAAGTGTCTTTCAGTCACTGCTGACCATATTGCTGTGCTCCATTGCTTTAAAAGTTGACCTTGCATGGTCTTATTACGACATGCTTCATGCACAGAAACACAAATTAAGATCAACTCTGTAGAAAGTGATGTTTGTGTCGATATTTTATACATTTAAATAAGGAATAAGGAAATAAACACAAATACAGATAAATAAACAAGTCATCCATGACTACATCCTTGATAATTAATAGCAGAAAACCAATTCATGCTGATATTTATATTATTATAAGAAACATGTGTAGAAGCAGGGAAAATATAACTAGGAATTATGTGTTATTATCAATTTAATTAAGTGATTTGAAGAAGTTTAATTTCTAATGACAACCAAGCGGCAACATTCGATTCTTAGAAATGAAGCCAATAAGGAAGTGCCAAAATTTGCAGTTCCTCCACTGGCCACTTGAGGCCGGCTCCAAAAGCGAGTCCATCCCCATAGACCCCCCATGTTAAAATGTCCAACTTTACAGCAGAAATAAACATGGGACATAAAACGGTTTTGGCCTCTAGAGCTAGTTTCCCCGTTCATAACAACTGGGGGTGAATCTTTATATAACTCATCAGTTGAAATGATTAAGCTAATGTATCCATCCATTATACATGGCGTTAGCCGGGAGTCAGACACTGCCAAGATGGCGACGGCCCGAGCCAGCACACTTAGCTTCAAACCCGTTCTTCAGATAATCTATGGGTGACGTCATGGAGGGTTTGTCCACTTATTTACACAGTCTGTGATGACTACACAGGGAGGGGAAACGGTTATTCTATCACATGCATCACATGACTGCACTGGGCGTGTCTCGGCCAATAACATGCTGCTCAAGACAGATGGGGAACACGGAACCCTCCCAGACTGTAGTGTGTGTGTGTGTGAGGGCTTCAGTGGGGGTGTAAAAACATGTTACTTATCTGTAATTATTCCAATGTCTTGTTGGAACTATCAATGAATCCATTTATATGTTTGTTTGTTTATGAAGAGAAAGTTCTTGATGAAAGCATTTCCTTCTATCCAATGCTTCACCTCACACACCTCTGGGACCGGGCCTGCCTGTGGGACAGGGTGAGTCCACAAGGGGGCGCTTGCTATAGAAAAGCAGAGCACTATGACCCCACACTGAACCAGCTCAGACTTTACATGAGGGAAATACCCACAATTCATAGTGACGGAAGCATTACAAAGAAAGAAAGCAGGCTTGTAGAAATAAATGTAAAAATAAATAAAGGAAATAAAAACCTATTTCACATGGTGAGACTGAAGAGCCTGGTGTGTGCGTGCGTGTGTGTGTGTGTGTGTGTGTGTGGGGTGGGGGGGCTGGGGGATCAAACCAACACAGTGACCTTGGCACGAGGCCGGGCGACCTTGGGAACTGACCTTTCGCGCTGCGTCCCTGCTGCCACACTCTCCTTTGTCATACCACCATTTGTTTTTCAACTTGTCTAAGACGGCCTGTTCATTGAGCTTCAGCACTGCTAGGTTTACTGGGATTCTTCAAAGACATAACATAAATAACATTATGCACCTCCATGTTATCTTATGTTATTGCTCAGCTACGTTAGCATGCCTGCCATTAGCGCTACACTATAGAGAACTTCTCAACAAGAACAGGAAGGACAAACAAAGAAAACGACAGAAACAGGAAACGAGCACGGTCACAGGTAAATGTGTAGGAAACTGTCCAGTGATATGTGTTAATACTCCATCCAGCTGGGCGTGGCCTGGCTCGCTGCGTGCGAGATGTGTATTAGATATCACTCAGGTAACCGGCAAGACCTGGACACCTTCTAGAACCTCCCTTGTCCAGGACACACAAGCAGAACCTGGGAGTGTTCTGGACAAGTAGGGCCCGGCGAGGGGGGGGGGTGATAATAGTTGTTTCAGCTGTTTTGTTGTTGTTTAAAATGATTGACAACGTCCAAAAACAAAGGCCAAGTGAAGTGACACCAGTTCAAGTGGACCATGAGGTGCCTTACATCCACATTCCCAAGGTCAACAGGGGGTCATTGTGAAGCTTCGGTGACTGACTTTCTCACTCCACAGGGTTCTAGAGGCCAGTGTTTGTACACGGGCACGCCCGTAGGTGCCACCTCAGTCGTCGTCGTTGCCGGTTACCCTAGGTTACCCCCGCTGCCCGGAGTTCCCCGTTGCCAGGGGTTACGGCGCTCTGACCTTTGAGTCCCCGCCCCTGGCACCACACTCGCCCTTGTCATACCACCATCTGTTTTTCAACTTGTCCAACAGGCCCTGCTCGTTCAGTTTTAACACTGCCAAGTTTACATGGTTTCTATGGGAACGATAATGCTGTTAAACACATATGCATTAAGTTATGTAGAGTCATAGCAGCCATGGAACTAATAATCATCATAGTATAATCCTCATATGAAATGTACAGTAGCTGGCCTGATGATAATAATAGTAATATTTAGTAATAATACATGTAGCTGACACAATGAGTAGACACAAACATACATAAAGACTAGTGACAATACAAATAGAAGACACAAGCCTTTATCTGCATCAATAAAAGCGGTACAAGCATTGATTGTTGTGGATGTACGATACTGCCATCTAGAGGCTCATTGTCATGCTACACAACACAGCAGATCACCTTGACGACATGCTAATGGCTCAAAGTGTTCCTCCTTCTAGTCTAGTTCTGTTCATTAGCGACCACCATAACTAATGGGGTCATTTTATGTCTTACAAAAGTATGCTAGATGTATTCTTTGTCCCGTGATGTATTAATCAGCATAAGATAATTTAATATACTGTATCGATCTACTAAAACAAAGATGCGGCCATTGGATGAATAAGGATGCAACAGAATACAAATACATTTTCATAATTGAACTCTAAGCATATATGACCTGTGGACTTTTAATGTATTAGAAGAGATTAATCTTTGGTTTAGATTTGGTTTCATTTTATAATCTTATAAATAATAATTCTGATGAAATAGTTGCCTAATAGTGAATTAATTGAAAAGCCTACAGTTTATTATCTACTGTCTTAATGTGTTTGGCAGTAATTAAAAGTTGATGAACTTTTAAAGGTAATCAATTATCATAAAACAGTTCAACTGCTTTACTGTAAGAAGGGCAAAAACATTTTCATTGGTGAAAGGCTATGTAGTAATCTGAATAATAATAATACATTTACATTTACAACATTTAGCAGACGCCTTTACCAAAGCAACTCACAATTTACAATTTTGAAAGATGCAGGTTTAACAAGTAGTAGATATTCCTACTTATTCTGGTGATCAGACAGACATGTTGGCAGAAAGACAAGCCCAAACGACGATCAGGCAGACATCCCACAAGCAGGCCGACAGGCAGGCAGACAGGCAGGCAGACAGGCAGGCAGTAAGGTAGACAGACAGGCAGACAGACAGAAATATTGACAAAGACACAGACAGAGAGTAGAGAGAGAGAGACAGACAGACAGGCAAACAGACAGAGACAGACAGACAGGGTTATGACTGACATGACACTATAGACCACAACGCACCACTAACCACAAGAAGAAACAAATAAACATGTAACAGGTTTAATAAAGCAGTTCTCCAGTGATGTGGTGTGATGTGGCAGGACCAATCAACAGCCCTGTTACCTGAGGGGCGAGCCCTTGGGCGTGGCTACGCCGTAGCCCTTGGAGTCCAGGTTGCCGCCCACTTTCATGGTGTCACAGGGCTTTCGCTGCTCGATGTACTCGTTCATGCTGGACTCCAGCAGGTAGGCGTACTTGCCCTTTGACCTCCGGACCCGGGCCACGCCCTCGTTGGTGTTCTTCACAAACACCGACGGGTCCGCGCTCCTCATGTAAGACCACATCTTCTCAAACACAGCGATCTTGGACCGCTGGGCGGGAAATAGATTATATAGATATTTATATATTTAGATATATTTATATTTATATATATGAGTTAAATATTATACCAGAGAATGAATAAAAGACTGCATAAATAAATAGAATTACATAAATAAATAGAATATATATAATAACAAATCAATACAGTTAAACAGATACCAATAGAGTAAAGCACATAGACAGTTAAACAGATACCAATAGAGTAAAGCACATAGACAGTTA
>JAOEHI010000006.1:4786877-4820820 GCA_025447815.1 Percopsis transmontana | reverse complement strand
CCCCCCCCCCCCCCCCCCCCCCCCCCCCCCCCCCCCCCCCCCCCCCCCCCCCCCCCCCCCCCCCCCCCGCCAGAGAGTTCAGAGTGGAGCAGATGGAGAGGTGGAATGTGTGTTGGAGAGTAGAGTGTCATATAGGAGCCTGGGGCCTTTGGATACAGGAAGATCTTTAGATAGGTGATGCCACATTCCTAGAGCTTGCCCTAATGTCTTATATGTTTAATTTTAAGATATTCCATTCGCAATACTTGAATGTATTGATCTGTAATGAATTGAAAGATAGATAAAATACATTCACAAAACCCCAGAGAAGTGCAGCTCATAGCATACTTTAAGTCCCTGAAGTTCATACAAGTAGCTGTCTGTCAGACTGTTATAGCATCAGTTTTGACCAGATGTCTGTATAGTTTTCTGACTGCTGCTCATTAAACACTTATTATATGCCTCCTTTCATTTCACCACATGTAATAGCTTTGTTTTGCTCCACAAAGACCAATCAATCTTTCATTGTGTATGTTCAGTCATTAAAACGTACAACAGTTAATGTCCAGTATTCCGCAGTCATGGTGCCTTCATATTAGAGAGCGCTGCACACCCATACCCAGGCACATGGGAAGTTTTACTGCCCCTATCTTTACACGCATAAAGAAACCCATTCTAGTGCTCAGCAGGGGTGAAAGGTCCATAGTATGTATCATTAGTTAGTTGTCTTACGTATGTTTAGGTTACAAGAGAATACAAACTGCTACAGGTGACTCGGGATTTAAAAACTGAAAGAAAAACAACATTTAGTTTCATTTGTAAGTTCCCCCTGCCAGCAATCTCCCAAAAGCCACTCCTTCATTTATCACTGTCTGAATGGAAATACCATCAGCACAGCCAGTGTTATTGGGTCTTCTTGGAAAAAAGGCAGTTGAGGAGGGTTAACCTAATTTTCACATGCTCTACATCTCAGAGGACCACTTTCTTGCCGCTAAATGCTGGTAAACTAAATATGTTGGCATTATGTGTGCATGTAGATGTGTCTCTGTACATGTGTTCATGCATGACTGCATTCAAAACGATTCCCCCCCAGACTTTTATGCACCATTTCTGGGATCACACTTTTGCCCCCAGCCTCACTAACTCTACTCTTTCATATGGTGTGCATCCACATTTAGAATCCACATATCCAGGTACAAAACAGATATCATTCTATTATAAAGGGTGGACTTTCACTAGGTTCTAGGTTTTGTATAGGCCTCACCTCTTATATCTTGAAAGCAGACCTCAATGATAGCACACACACTGGCATAAGGGATGAAATATTTCGTTTGATTTCTGTATCTAATAAACCAATGTAATAAACCATTAGGTTTTATTGCATTTACCAGCATTGTATATGCATTCGAAGTATGTTTTTGAGGTACGAGTCAAGTGGGGTTAAGGGAGGAAAAATATAAATGTGGTTAATGAAATACAGAACATAAATGGAATATTTCACCTTAAATGTCTCTATGGACTTGGGGTAGGGCGCTATTCAGTAAAGGGTTTTTACTAAAGTTCAACATCACTTTAAGACTGTCCTTTTCCACCAGCTGGATCACATCCACAAAGCAATGATTGGTCCAGCCTATAGAGTAGCCACGCCCCTGAAGAGGAAGCACAGTTCCTGCGGAGTTTGTCGGCTCAGGTTCAACTCTGAGGTGAGCAGGGTGGGAAACTCAGCATTGTATTGTATTACACACACACACTCACATGCACACACACCCTTAGCCGATCACGATAACTGCTAATGAGTTCAGTTTTTGTCATGGCCTGTCCAACTGGTTTTAAAGGGGACTTGAATGCCGGCCAATTAAAGTTGGCCCTTGGTACACTTCCAATAATTCATAATTCATAATTTCAGATGCTTATATTAATGGGATTTCAGAACAGGCAACCAACGTATGAATTGACAATTATTGGTAATTAGATCTATTCGTAAAGTGTAAATGTTTCCACAAACCTCATTATCAATAATGTAAACATTAGAAATGTGCAGTGGGAAATAACGCAATAAAACTCACACCATAGCGTTAATGTTTCTTTTGATGAGGTTATTGAACCAAAAGCCAAAGTCAAAGGCCCAACACCAAGCCTGGCTGCAAGTTGACATTAACAAACTATCCATATGGAATAATAATAATAGAATAATATTGTATAACTGCACCTGGGCCTCTCAGCTTGGAAATGCATAGGGTGCAAGTAACATAGCAATAGTAGCATTTCATGTTTTTTTGTTATGTTTTGTGACAGCAATTAAGCCGCACCAGAGATGGGAAATTCGAATTTTGTTAATAAAAAGGTTAATAGTGATTGTAAAATGTAAATAACTGCAACACTTGATTGCTAATCATGTGCTAGAGTCCCCGCCGTAGCTTGACCTCTGCTTGTAATCCTGCTGTGTGCGCAACAGATGCAGGCCACATCCCATTACAGTGGCAGCAAGCACGCCAAGAAGCTCAAAGCCCTCGATGCTCTGGACACAAAGATCAAGACCTCTGAACTAGTTGCCAAGGAAACCACAACGCTAATCCTCTCATCATCCTGCTCGCAACCCTGCAGCTCGGACGCAACCACAGCAGGTATGTGTGTGTGTCTGTGTGTGCTTGGACGTGTAGGCCTACTTATGTGCACATATAATAGTACAGTCATTATATGTTGCGCCCCTTGGCTTTGTGTGTGAGTGTGTGGGTGTATAAAAATGCCTCACTGGTGTGTGTGTGAGTGCGTGTGCGCGTGTAAACATATGTTTGTGTAAGCATTCATCGTTTGTGTTGGTTTTAATCTCTGCCTAATAGCTTCTCCTTATGCATGCAGAGGTGAAATGCATGATGGGATTGCATATTTGACTGCGCATTTCAGACTATGCTCTCCATGTCATGACTCTTTGATGTAATATATAAGCTTCCCACAGCCTCAGACATCTCTACTTACGGATTCAACGTTACAGATTATTATCTGATTCTTCTGTATGATTGCACCTAACTAACTGCATCTAGTGCCCTCCCGAGGTCCTAAATACAATAGAATCCGTATACTGTATGTACATAGACGTATGCTCGCAGAAGTGTGGAGGTGTGCTGATGCGCTCTGTGGCGTGTCCTGATGTTCTGCTTTTGCGTGCGTGCATGTGTGTGTGGGGGAGTAAAGAAATGAAAATCACAAATATCCACGACGCCTCAAATAGCGAGAGAAACAAAGGAGCGCTCGTGACACCGCCAGAATTAGAGTTTGTTTTCGAGTAATGGCGGAGGGAAAGTGAGAGCGCGCACGAGAGCAAAGGAACAGCAGTGCGAGATTATTTGCAGCTTGGAGTCAGTTTTAGGGGAGCAGAGGCAACGGCAGCGGAGTTCTCTCTGAAGATTACTTCGGCAAACAGCCTTATCAGCCTCTGAGAGCGCGGAATCAATGGTGGCAAACAGGCACTTACTCAGCATGGCAGATATAATCACCGTTATTAGCATTGGAAAGGAATCCTTAAATCAGCGTCCGCTCCTCTGAGGGGAAGCTCCAGCAGTCAGTCTCACAAGAGATAACGGCACCAAATAGACTCCATACAGAGCAGGTTGGGTTAAGCAACGGGAAGCGGATCCTGGGGGAAAGCATTGATTATTAGTAAGATTAGAGAGGGGGATGAAGCTCATAAATGTCTGAAGCCTTGTGCGGCTTTTGGCTTGCTGTCAGAGTAATGGATAAAAGCAAGTGAAAATTTAAAAGTAAAACAAAGAAAATAATGATAATAAAAATACAACCAATAATATATACATTTAAAGATTAAAAGGATAGCATACTTAAAAATATAATACCACACAAATTAGATTACTATAGTATCTCTCTTTCTCTTTCTCTCTCGCTCTCTCTCTCGCTCCCTCTCCGTCTCTCTCGTTCCAAATCAAGATGACCTGCAATCTCCCTCTGCACCCGAGGCAGAGCCAGCAGGCAGTGGCCCAGCTGAACCCCTGCAGACCCCTGCAGACCCCAGCCTATCGCCGCTCCTGAGGGCAGAGAAAGAGACGGATGCCGACCAAGGGGTGGAGGTGGAGGTGGAGGCAGAGGGAAGGGCAAAGACGGAGACAGAGGAAGGGAAAGCCATGCGACTCCTCTACTGCGCCCTTTGCAAGGTGGCCGTCAACTCCGCCTTGCAGCTGCAGGCCCACAATAGTGGTGAGAGACACTCTCATGGTGGACGGGGTAGACTCTTCTTCTGGGGATTTAGACACGCACCTTTGTGCAGTAGCTCTCCAGAATCACACCTTCATTCACTCCCTATTCATTATACAATTCTATATAGAACACTATAGGAAGTAGTTAAGCCTGGAATCCACCAAGAAGAAGACGGCTAGTGACTAGCAGGGTGACTAGTGTGCTTGGTGGATACTACCTTTGGCGCATACTAACGTGCAGCTGACAGACAATATCAGCACAATGAATCTTGAAAGGGGGAGGATGAATCTTAGATCACAAAAGCAGAAATTAAGACCGTATGTAATGGTATCTTAAGCAAAGAAAGAATATTATTTTGGGTGGAAAAAGTCCAATAAAATTTGTATTTATATTTTCTTTATATTTTCTGTAAAGCTACTCCACCAAGATCACCTCAAGCGCAGACTGTATTGGCTTTGTTTGCATTAGTTCCATTCACAGAACAGATGTTTTTTTATCTAAAACCACTAGAACTTCACGTTTTTACAATACCAAGTAAATATTTATAAATTAACCAGTTACAGCTGCAACTCTCAAGATACAATAAAAGCATTATAGGCTATAGCTTGTCTTAATTCATGTTTCCTTCAAGTACAGTATTAATTGATTTTTATTTTAAGGTAAATGGAACTCTTTATTTAATTTAGTTATTCTAATTAAACAATATTTCATACACCCTCTTCAACATGCAAATGAGTCATGGTCTATACGTTTTGGTGGAGTTGCACTTGTTGAGACACGAGTCGACCCTCCACCTAGTTGAGTTGTGTCGCGTTGTATCGTGTTGGCTGTTTTTTACCTTTGTGGATTCCAGCATTAAAAGAACAACTCACCTAATTCGACACTTATTGGATGATTACACGGGAAAATTGTTATCAGATTTCATCACATAAACAGTACGGAACATCAAGTGTCACCACACGTATCCAGGTAATACAATTTAGATATGTTTTAACATTTATATACGAGATTAGCCCGTCTAGAGGTCCCACTTTTGTCCTCCATTTTGAGTGAGTATATTTTTAAGGGGATGGAAATATGCATTATGGAACTTAAAACTACTTAGCGCGGTAGTAGCGTGACGCGGTTGTACACTACACTAGGGTGACTCTTTACAGTCATTTCAGTCTTGGTCTTTGTTGTTTGTGCCTTGAGGATTTCTGGCATGGCTGTTTTTGCTTACAGGTTTATTGTCTTTCCATTTGGTGAGGTGGAAAATCTTGCTTCTCATCTTAATGCCAAGGCAGTTTTAAATGAAGTTTAACTTGATTTATACTGCACTTAGCTTCAAGCAACATTCACAAAGTACTTCAAATGGGTTTACAATCTTAACAGACATAAAAGCATGACTAGTAAAACTCAGAAGAAAAATATTGTGCTTTTTCTGTTTTAGTTTTATTTTGGGTGACTGCACAAATGAAATTGGAAATTCGTTGGCATGTTACGATTTAAATATCATAAAATATGGTTTAGACATTTATAGCTTCATTTGGCATAATATAAATAAATTGATCTGCCATAAATTAGTTGAATCTCAAAAGAAATATGTCTTGATGGCAACTAGGCCTTTATTCAACTCACGTTGAAGGTCTTATACTGTAGCAAAGTTAGCTATGTAGTCATTTGGGTAGTTTTTCAAGCTCTGCAAATCATCCTTAAATGGCATAGCTCAGTGATCCATTTGCTATGTCTGCACTGAACATACAGTATGTTAAACTTAGCATATTAAAAACTAAATTACAATGATGCCACTGCATAATTGCTCCTCTGTGTATTTAAGACATCAAATAATTTTGAATGCCATTCTGTTCAGAAACCCAAGCTAGGTTTTTATATTCGTTACTTTTTTAAATGACTGAATGTGTACATTTGAAGGCCTATTTTTTTTTAAAGAGGCTTTGTGAGCAATAGTGATATGTATTTTTCTTGTGTCTGAAAAAACTCAAGGCAAGCTTATTTGTCTAGAGGCAGAATCCATAATAATTCTATGAGTGCATCTTGCAGGAAGGCAGTTATGCCTGCACAAATCTCCATAGTTGGAATCCCTGTAGTGGGCTGCTCATGCAATATCTGCCAAAGTACCTCATTGCAGCACTTAAATGAGCTCTATATCAGGCCTCTGGTGCACACATGCCCTACATATTAGCCCGAAACAGTGCTGTTCTAACACTAATATGAGCATATACTGTCTCAGGTACCAAGCACAAGACAATGTTGGAGGCTAGGAGTGGAGATGGTGCCATCAAGTCCTTCCCAAGGTCAGGGGTCAAAGCCAAGATGGTAGCGCCTTCCGAGACTTCAACTGGACTCCAGAACAAAACATTCCACTGTGAAATCTGTGACGTGCATGTCAACTCCGAGACACAGCTTAAACAGGTGGGTGTTGCAAATGTCCACTCAAGAGCAAAGTAGATTAGTGTGTTATTATAGATGCATTTGGCATCAAATGAGAAAACAACCCAGACAACTCAATTTATGCACAAGTAGTGCTAGACATGCTATCATTCCCCTTTTAGCAAGTCTTTGTTTATATAACATTTTTATTTGTTAGGCTGTCTTCCTTTATAGACAATAATGTACATTTCACTGCATTAAGTCAACAGGGAAATGCAGTGAAATGTACAGATAGTCTATAAAAGGCTTAATTAGGTGTTAGAACATCGACTGGACCTCTTGCCTGGCTTATCTCCTCAGCAGTTGTGTTTTGGTCATCCCAAACATGAGATCCATTGGATTTGCTGATGCAGTTGTTATTTCCTGCTAGTTAACCTACCCGTACAGTACATGCTGTAAATACAGTTAATCTATGCAACTTTAAGGTAAATTCATCTTTTATGTAAATTCCAATTCACGAGTGAAATCTCTTCCGACTGTATTGATCGTTTGTGACCACCAGAAACTGAATTGTTTGATTCGATTTTGTTCTCAGACGATCACCATAGGAACAGATAGGAAAATAAGGTCATAACTGTCCAGATTTCCCTTTAAACCCTAATGCCCAAAGATAATCATCCCCAAGGTATGAAGCTCAGCCAAATTCAGCAAGTCTGAAAACATGTTGTTACTGTCTCTGAGATGTGAACACTGTGGTCTTTCTAATCAGCACTGTTTAAAAGTTATCTTCAGCCAGGTGCTTATGAATATTCAACAGCTCACCACTGATTGTGCGTGGCACGGTGGCCAACGCCATCTGTTCATGCTTGTCAAAAAGAAGATTTCAAAAAATATTTTTCAAAAGGATTTTCAAGCCTATTCCCTCATGAATATTCTGAGGTTCCTAAAGAGTGCCAAGAAAATATCAGCATTCTATCAGAGATGTCTAAATGGGATCTTTGATTGAGTTTTGTTTCATTTCTGCTTCACTGAGCTATCTCCTTGCTATGCAAACACAGCTCTAACTTAATCCTCCACGTCTGCTCTGCCTGTGTAACGGCCCTGTTTGTCTGTCTTGTTATGTCTGTCTGTGTGTGTTTTTTTTTTTTTTTGCTGTCTGTCTTCATTGTTCCAGCACATTAGCAGTAGAAGACACAAGGACCGGGCAGCAGGAAAACCATCCAAGCCTAAGTTCAGCCCCTACATTCCCGCACAGCGCAACCAGGGCCTCCAAGCAGTGAGTATCTGTATTCATTGCGTTTATGTACGTAACATAACAACTAATTCTCAAGAGCCACCTCCCAACCCCCCCAAACTATCTCGTCTGCTTCCATCAATTGTGTACAAAGGCCTAAATACCCTCAACCTTTTGCTCTGAGGAATGATCAGCTTTGAAATTATTTTTCATTCTCTTTTCAGACAATAGGTAAGTAGAGACAGAGACACAGGGGAGAAAGCTCTGTTGAATTGTAAAGGGAAATAACACTGGGAAGGACATTTTTGAAATCCGTTCTTTATAAAATATTGATAATGATGTGGCTAAAATGTTGTAATAACCCTTACCACTGGAATGAAAAGGCCAGAGGGCCTTCTTTCAATTTTAACTGTGTGTGTGTGTATGTGTGTGTGTGCGCGCGCGCGTATCTTCAGGTTCGCCTGGCTCTGAGGAAGGAGCAGGACTTGACCAAACCTCTGGCCTCCTGCCTCCTACAGCGGCATCTGTCTGCTGCCGCCGCCATGGCGTCCTTGTCCCCGTTCCATCTTCAGCCAGCCTCTAACTCTAGCCCCGCCCCCTTTCAGAGACGGCCCCTCCCCCAGCCCCTGTTGCATCCAGCGCCCGGCCCAATCTGCTCCACACACACTCCGCTCCTGTTCTCGCCATACTGAGCAGGCCTACAACTCCATCAGCAATAAACTACACTTACAGACCTGGGGCCTCATTACAGAAACTTCCCAAGTCTGAAATCCTATCTTATCTCAGTTTAGGAGGACATTTAGGAATTTTGGTATTACAGAAACATGTTTCCTGGCTGCATTTAGAAAAGAAATCCTATCTCATCTTAAGAGAGGAATTTAGCTATTACAGAACCGTCCTAACTTAGGGATTTCCCAAGTTAGGATCTTAAGTTAGGATGACATAGACCCTGTCCTAAATTCAAAATAACTGCCAAAAATGGCAGCAGCACTATTTATGGCAATGAAGACAGAAATATAATGATTGAAAGACTACTCAAACCAAATGATGACGCTTTACATTTCCCGGACCATGTATTAATGAGATATAGGCAGTCTCGTGTACATTCTAAGTATAGATACAGGCATGACAGGATGACTGCCGATTGAATCGACAGTCATCCTGTCAGTTCTAGTACAGTTCTAGTTAGGATTTCTTAAGATAAGATAGGAAGTCTGAGATAGGATAGGACACAGCCGTGATGAGTATAGGAATTGTTAAGATAGGGCAGACACTTAGGGTGTTTTTCTGTAATGAGGCCCCTGAACCAGATGGGATTTTATATATGTACGTACATACTTTATAATGCATTCCGGCAACAGCTGTGGGTTTAATGGAGGATGGCTGAGGATTTGTCCCAATACCAAATACAGAAGGTGCTCCTGATTCACCATGGGGAAATGTATATACCAGGAAGTACACAGAGGTGCTGGGAGTTTACAGGCGTAGGCATTGTCGAAGTACTGCTGCATTTTGGCTCCACGTATGCTCAGCTCCTTTCATGGTTGGGGTGACAGCCAGTATGTGTGTAAAAGGGTTTTGTTGATTTCTTACATTGTGTATAATATTCAGGTTCTGATGCATTTCTGATGAATGCACAGTGGAGAACAGATGTGGAATGAAGAACTTCAAGGATGGTTACCACTTTATGTGCAAAATGCCGATGTTTATGAATGTACTGTATATCAGAGCATGATTGAGTTTAGATTTGTATTATTTTCCAATAAACAATAACTATGGCTGCCCCATTAGCCATTATCGGTGCGGTAATGTATTGCTGCAGGGTCTGTGGTGAAGTTTGATTCTTTTTTGACAGACATACAACAAAATATTAAGATTATGCTATGATGGACACGGTCAGTCAGGATTCAGGAATGATCTCGTATTGTTTTCATGACCCAAAATGTACATTTGATTCAATAAATGTGTGTGAGGCATTGTTTCAAATAGTTTTTTTTTTAGATGTTAGGGTGGATAATCGTCACAACTGGCTTCTCCTCGATTAGTAGCTGGAATTATCCTTGTGGTTGACCACCATTACACGAAAGGTTTTTGGTTGAACTTTCCAACAATGCATACCCCTCCCAGAGCTGAGTGACCCACATAGACTCATCCTATTCCCTACCACTCTCCCCACAAACGACCATACTTTTGTGGACAGTTGCATTTTAAACATTTGAGCTGGGAAATAAATTAAGAGATTAATCAGTTTACCTTTTAAGTAAAATATTTCAAGTCAAAATGTTCATTACAATTAAGTCATTTACCAGACGCTTTAATCCAAAGCAATTTACAATTACATACTACTATTACATGGTGGAGCAGATAGGGGTTAGGCATCTTGCTTAAGGATGCTTACAGGTAGGGCTTGAACCCACCTTCTGGAGAGTCCAAAACCTAGACCGCTAGACTATCCTGCCCCCTGTTTGTTAGGCCCCTGATAAGAAATTCACTGTCTTGATGGGCCTCTCTTTAGCATTATACCTGTGTCATAAACTGTCAGACACATAAAGACACAGATAAAGACCCAGACAATTCATAACTTGGGAGTTTAGCCTCACACCTAAAACAATCTGTATCTCCACTGCCGCCAACAAGTATTTATACTACAATCCCTTCTTGGTTGCTGTTCAGGTATTTTCCTGAACACAGAATGAACATTTATTTGGTTTCAGATGAAGACTTTTTTAAAATAATTATTTATTACTTAGATTACAGATAATCCCTAGGCACCTTCCTTGCTGCCATCACCCTGAGATAAATCAGTGCAGGAATGTTCTGCAAGGCTTTACTGTCTGACTGATCAGGGTCATAGCCTTAGGTAACATGGAACTTATGGTGGGGAAATTTACGTTTTGAAGGGAAATCATTTTAGATGCCTAGAACCATTGCCACATGGGATTGTGAGCTGCTTTTGAGGGTGTTACAGTATTATTTAGAAAATGTTGAGATCAGTGGCTATGTTTTTGTGATGCATGTATCTGACATAAGAATGTGACCATGCATGACACCATGAGTTGTCCATTTTATCATACAGTAATGATTCCAAATGCTTGTCTCCATGTCCATCTGTTCTAGATACAGGCTTTTGGAAGTATATTAAAAACTGTAGTTGCGTTTGTGTGTCAACATGTAGCTAATGTTTGTATTGAGTGTTATGTGATGTCACTGTTGTATTATATATCTAAAGTCTTACTCACCGCAACATAGTCAGAAGTCAGATTTTGCTCTTTAAATGTTCAGTGCCCTTTCATCTTACCTCATGACTTTTTTTCTCATGACTCTTTCATCACCCCAGTGACACAGAAGCTCACACATCAACTGGATTACAGATATATTAAAATCATAACGCCGGCAATATTAATATTCGGGCCCCTTTGGCCAATCCAAAATAAATTATTCCGCTGGCCAATCTGAAACTCGCCATCGAATCCGTCATAGCGTCCTGTCCTTCCAGATGTCACAGCAGTCAGATTTCTCTCATTAATTGTATGGAGAGGTGATTGTGAACATCTGTGTGTGGGCTTCACACTGAAACATTTCGTATTCCACTGACTGTCAGAACCCAGACCCCTCTGACCCCTCAGCCAGGCTCCCCAGACGGCCTTTCTCCTATTTTTCTCCTTTTACGTTTTGTCATTCGTCTTTGGTTATGTGTCCCTCCCAACGGTCATAGAGGCAGTTCTTTCTCTCTTTTTGTCTCTGCCACCCTGACTACCCCTCTCTCCGTGTGTTATGTGTATTGACACAAATACACACACACACACACACACACACCTAAAGGCAAATATCTCACAAAAGCCTTGGCATTGGGTTTTCTACATTTTGCAAATGCAGTACAAAGCAGTCTATAGGTGAAGGCAGGTTCGCCCGCAGTTCATATTAATAAATACTATAAGAGACAACAATGTGTGTTGCAATTCTCTGCTAGGGGAAGCAGGCTTTTACTGTCACTGCTTTCATTCATATCCAGATCCATTGGAAAATGGTTTCTCTGTTCCATTGGTTCTCTGTTCATAAAAGATGTTCCCGTCAAATCATTGGCCGCACTATGCAACTGAAGCCTTGACTATATGCCGGTACGTTCCCTGGTTCTTTAACAGGGCTCCTCGATCCTATTTCCCAAGTTACATATAGAGGTATCATCTGTTGTAGGGCTGATGCAGGGCTCCAACTCCAGGAAGGATGGCCGGGGATAAGCCATGGCCCATGCCTCGGGGTCAACACTTCCTGTTTACGACTTTCCTGGAAGCAAAACTTGTCAAGGGCGACTCAGGTCACAGAACCCCACCCCTGCCGAAAAAGCAGTGAATCCTCTTCTCTAAAGTGAACAGACACCCTCCAACGCTGTTCTCTACATAGCTTTTGTTGCTCTCACAGCATTGAAAGTCTCATACTTTCCATCTCTCGTGGGGGCGTGGGCGAGGAGGGGGGTTTGCAGGTGGGGAACACTGCGGGGAGGTAACTGTGAGGAAAATGGCTCTGCAGGGTTTAGGTGAAGCAATAGGAGCTGCATCCCTGGAGAGTTTATTGTCCGTTGGAGGTTCAGTCCGTTGAGATGTGATGACACTGGAGTACTCACTTTTTACACATGTTGCCAGCCAACTGCCCGCAGCCACAAAGAGGAAAAAGATCTGTCCATGCTTAAGTGTGATTATGCCACAATATAACAGGCCTTGTATTAAATAATTTGAACACATCATATCCAATATCATTCAAATGTCTTTTGCTCGATTACTGAAACCTATTTTATTGCTTGCAATTAAGGTTCCCTATAGGACATTAATGACATTTTACTGCATCTTAGCATAGTTTGTCAAAAGCGCACAGCCAAGCCTATAGAGTAATAGAAAGAGCTATCCCGCTGTCCACGACCATTCCAGGAGCCATTAAACAAACCTTAATTCCTGACTTTCTGAGCTGTGTCTCTCATAATGTTTGTTTTGATACTGCATATCCTATGTAATGATTTCATTAGAACTAAAAAAAACTAGTGAGTTTGTCTCATACACAGTTTCCATTTTAAAAATGGAGCTGTGCGTATTTGGCTCTGTGGAAGTGAGCGACTAGATCAGAACTAATGCTTTTCATCTGGTGGGAACGGAGTTGACCTGCTCATTTGACAGATCAGTGCTGGCTAGCCGTGGAAAAGGGCTGTCTGGGGATCGGACAAGGTTAATATGAGCTCTTGAATGAGTAATGATGTAGACGAGATTTGCTAGTATTTGTTTACTTTTGGATGCTGACGACGATTACTTTAATCAGTCGTTCCTTATATTAGTGAAATTACAATCAATCTGGCTATTAAAGCCAACAAACATAATGATCCTTTTGTGTAAGCCCCCCACCTCCCCTGTCACACACACATACACACACCGGCTGCAGTTGTCACAACAATGCTGCTACTGCCATAACATTGACAGTATCAATACCAATTTTGCCACCCCAACCTCGCAAAAGCAGTACTTAAAATGCTCAGTCAGATTCAGTCAGATTCAGTATTCAATGGTTTTCCAATTTATACCGATGAAAATAAACTTGGATATTCTATAATAGCACATAGCACACAATTTAGTTTGGAATATATATGAACTGGTATATATTATGAAACTGTATTGAAGTAATAAGCCATTAAGAGCGCTCCTAATGTCAATATTACCTAGGTCTTCAGTCCAGAGTGCCTAATGTTAATGTTGTTACAAAGCTGAGGTCATTCGTTTTCAATGGGGGGACTGACAGCACCGTGCTTAATCAAGCCCTAACTGTAACCGTCATCTGTCATTCAGTTGGCTGTCACGGTGAACGTTTTCTTGGAACCACACTGGCCCTGACTCATCAGGTGGTGTTTTGTTAGCAAAAATAAATGAGATCATGAGCAGGTATTCACTTTAATCTGTTTTAATGGCAGACTGATTGAGCAAAACCTCACCCTATTTCTGGCTTGGCAGCAGAGAGAGATGGAGCTGTAGGTGTGTGTGTATGTGTGTGTGTGTGTGAAGATGTGCGGGTGTTGTGCATGTGTGTATTGAAAGACAGAAAGCATGTGTGTGTATGTGAAAGTGTGTGTGTATGAGAGAGTGAGAGAGAGAGAGAGAGAGACAAAGAGAGAGAGAGAGAGAGAGAGATTTTAAATCTCCCAGCATGTAATAATAAAGTGAGCACTTACATTGTGGATTAATAGTGACCTTATTTGCTTTATTAACCTTCACTTCTATTTTATAGAAATTAAAAATAAACCTGCAATATTTTACATAGCCTGCCTATTTTAATTAGTTATTTTATTTAAAAAGCAAGAACATCCTTCGAGAGAGTAATCAGAACGGTGGAAGCCAAACAATTTATTTGTTTGTTTGTTTCATTTTATTCCTATATTTATTCCTTTTTTATATATTCGTTTTTAATGACGCGAAATGACTGTAGCATTACATTATTTTCCGACGAGCGCCATCTAGCGGTCAATGTTAAAGTGAGAGGAAGTGACGTTTATACTCGGCGTTTGGACCAATCATCGGCCGCAGCGCATATAATTCGAATATCAACTCGCAGGGAAGGCAAATCTTGATCATGCTCGTTTTAGTTTATAAAAGCTTTCAGTGAAAAGCTTGAAAGCAGTTTTCGTTTTCGCTACGTACATATGTGGGTAAGTTAAAAAATCCCTCGTTTATATAACGTCAGACTAGTGGATGCACATTAGCGTGCTAACCTTAGCAATTACTATACTGTTGTCGTTTTTATGAATCTAGTGCTTAACGTTATTATGTTCTAGTCTAACGCTACTAGGTTTTCTTTCTATACAATTTTCTATAGTACTGTACAGTGTTCCTATGACAAATACAGTAATAGCAGCATGCTTTGCTTTTGATTCACTGTAACGTTTACAATATTTTTGCAGTAACGCGAAAGTAAGTGACTTTGAGCTATGGCGAGGGAACGGGGACAAAAGAAGTCCTTCCAGCAAAGTCTGGAGGACATAAAGGAGAAGATGAAGGAGAAGCGCAACAAACGCCTGGCTAGCGCAACAGCACCCGCCAGAGGACGGTCCAAACTGATAAACAGAACCAGTGGTGAGAGCCAGTTATCTGTAGTAGTAGTAGTTGTTGTTTGGCTGGGTGCGACAGATGTCCTTTCTGCAGCTATCTGCTTGCAATTTCTATTTAATTCATCTGTAATTATAGAGCATGACATGCCCCATTGCCCAACCGTAAAGCAGTTTTTCCTGCTTCACAACAAATTACTATTTTTCCCTCTCTGCTGTATTTCCCAGCTGGGAACAGCAGACCTATCATCCTTAAGGGGGTCCAGCTAAACAACAAAGCCCTGGCTCTAGCCCTGCAGGCTGAGAAGGACAATGTGAGGCAGGCCAACGGAATCATCCTGCAGTTGAAAAGAGAACAGCAGGCACTGTTCCTCCACCTTCTACTGCTCAAGAGGAAAGTCAAGGAGCAGGAGGCTTTGGTCACCGCAGCCAAGGTGAGTCCCAAACACAGGGGTGTGTGTGTGTGTGTGTGTTGCTACACACAGTAGAGCTGGCATTTGATTACAGTCACATCAGCGGGTCAGACGCTAGCCTACATGCAGGTATCCACCTGAGTCAAGCTTCTTTTTGGTTTTGAAGGGATGTTTGTCATTGTGTGACGTTAAGTCCTTGTCAAATCTGTGTTGTTCTAGAGTCAATCTACTAAATTCCCCACCGAAGGTCATAATCCTGTGGAGATTTCAAGGTAATACACACACACACATAACATTGCATACAAAATTGAGCACATTATATTTTATATATAATATTTGTTGGCTTTATGTGTTTTAATTTAACAGGAAAATGGAGATCAGCCCAAGCCTTGACACCCTAAACTTCAGTCCAGGTACATTAACTAGTCTTCTACAATTATAGGCCGTATGGCAGCGGAGGTGTTATATTTTTACATACACAGGATACTAGATGGGATTATTTAAAACGTTGCAGAATCACTGATTTCCCTCCCCAGCTCACTGTTTCTGTTTCCAAAAACAAGTGTGTGTGGCTATAGGATTGGGTTAAAGGTGTGAACCTAGGAGTTCTTTAGGGGGAGGAGTAGAGAGAAGTGCAAGCTACTCAACATAAACAACGTTTATGTAATACTGGTTTCAGCCAGAGGGGTGAGTGCAGACACGAATGGCGTGTCCCCTTTATAACAACTTGTATAATTTAAGGGACATTCTTTGATTTGTGTCAGGAAATGCCCACATCACACACAGCCTTACAAAAAATACCTTTGTTTCTGCCATATTGCCATAACATAAACAATTCTGCTAGATAGGCACTAAGAATGTTAAACACTTTGTAGTTAGAAATTATTGACTGTTTGAAGAGTGATAAGAGTGATTTTAGATTATTGTAAATATGAATCGTTTTGAGGAGCGAATGATACACTTTACAGTAATGTTGTGCAAATTAATAGGTTAAGTAATTTAGGCTACTAATTGTAAGTCGCTTTGGAGAAAAGCGTCTGCTAAATGCTCGAATGTAAATAACATGTAACATAATAACATTATAGCAAATATTAATAACGGGTATTTATAATGACATTCTTGATCGTTGTTAACAGTTGTTCCCGCCCCGGAGGACGCAGTAGAGAATAAATGTCTCTCCCAGGTGACGTTGCCAAGCACGGTGGGCGTGAGGCGCCGTCGAGTGGCGAGCTGCAGTAAGGGGCGGTCCGAGCGCGTGCTGGAGTGGAGGTCGTTCAGCGAGGGGAATCCCACAATGCCCCTGGAGGATGTTGCAGGAGACGTCATGGACGGTGCAGGGGCCAGAACAACAACGACGACGACAGCAAGCCCCGTCCAGAGTGAGGATAGGACCCAAGCGCAACAGGAGGTGCAACCCCAACCGGACATTCCCATTGGTACAAAGGAGTTCAAGCACTCCACCCCGGAGCCCGCCCCAGCCAAATCCACCAATCAGCAGCCAGCTCGCAGGAAGCAGGCCCAGCAGCAGCCCCGGCCCAAACCGGACCCGGCAGTGCGGAAGCCCGAAAGGGGCCGCAAAGCGGAGCGGGCCCTTCTTAAGAAACCGTGGGACAACCCCAAGCCCAGAGCACGCTCCAAGAGCCGGGACCGCTCTGCCACGCGGGCGAGAGCGACGGCAGCGGCGCCCCGGGCCCAGGGCGACAAGCTCAACACCTCCCTGGGCTTCAACGACACCTTTGACTTTGACTGCGAGGAGGCTGTCCACCTCACCCCCTTCAGGGCCAAGACTGAGGGCAACCAGCCGGCCACGCCCAATAGGGAGGAGGAGACCCCAGCACGCTCCGGGCATGCCGTTTCCATGGAGGCGGAGTGCAGCGGCGTGTTGCCGTCGTCCGAGTCCGAGGACAGTCTGTACGTTCCACAGCGGGGCCGGAGGGGGCGGAGCCCGCCCAGCAGAATCAACGCTATTCCCACGCGCAGGAGGCGGGGCTCCAAAGTGGCCAGTCAGTCCGAGAAGGATGTGCCGGGTAAGAATTTTGTTTTATATGCAGTATTTATTACATTGTCTTTTAATCTATTTATCTAAAAAAAAAAGGGATGTTTATAGATATAGAAAATCTCTCTTATAGATATAGAAAATCTCTCTTCCAATTGATAGTGATTAAAGTAGATGAAATATGTGTTTCCTTGTTGTGTAGTCTCTGCACCAGAGAAGTCAGACAAGGCTGTGGCCCATGACGAAGAGGAGGTGCACCTGCCTCAGTCCGATGACTGTGTCTTTACAAACAGCCCTAGCTCAATGGAAACGGCTCAGGAAAACCACCTTGGTGAGCTTTCTGCACACATAACAAACAGTAGGGCTGTTGATAACCATAAACGGCAATAAAAATTTTGTTTAATTTAGGGAAATGTTGTTTTTTCATGACTATTTTTTATTTTTACAAAAAAACACTTGCGACCCCTCTGGGGTCCTGGCCCACAGTTTGAGAACCCCTGCTTTAGCCGACTTGATAGTCACATTAGAGCTGACAGAATATGTGCTCTGCCCTTTTGCTCCAGGGGCTCCTAGAGAGGACCTGGAGGAGGACGGCCTTCTCACCGTCACACCCGGGGTGGAGGCAGAGATGATGAGGATAGACACAGTCTTGTCCGGCTTCGGGGATTCTCCCACTGACGCGCCCCCTCTCCTGTCCAGCCAAACACCCCAGAGGACCAAGAAACGTAACGCTTTTTTTCCTTTTCTCCCCCTTGCACCTCGCATTTGTTCGAATGAAATGCCTCTTTCCACATGAGATCACGAGATCAATAGGTGTTGATATATTTCGTTAGAGTCGCTGTGTCTGGCTTATTATCTTGCCTATGTTTATTTCATTTCACTCTATTGTCGGTTATTTTTAGTTTATAAGTTCACTGGTGTTCATGGCCTTTCACTCATGTCCAACAGGGATTTATTTAGTGGCTTCTGGTGCTCTGCCCACCGCTTTAGACAGTCATCGTCTCCCTCACGTTCTTCACAGGTGGGCTTGGTGTCCGCACAGGGAGAGGCTTGAGTCTGTGTGATGTGACCAATATGTCCCCCGCAGCATATCGCAAGTTCCCACGCGCTGGCCTCCGCCCCTCTGAGGCGCGATGCTCCACCCCGGTGCCCGCCCGCAAGCGGCGCTGCACCATGACTGTGGACTACAAAGAACCTTCACTGAATGCGTAAGTTCGCCCAGACACCCTTTGGATTGGTTGTTGCTCAGAACAATAGAAGTTGTGTACCTGCATTAATAGTGTTGTAGGGATGGGCGATATACTGTAGACTTGTTTCATAGTGTTTTTTGTGTTAACGATATAAATGATGATATGGAAATTGTACCATTCAACATCTTTTTGGCCACAAATCCTATCATGCTTTAGAATTTGCAAAGGTGGTATCTTCCGTCAACGATTAACCTGTTTTTATACTGAAATGTCAAAGTTATACACACCCTCATCCGGGCAATTAATGTGATTATCCTATGGATTATTTGAATGGGGAAATCATGTTGGGCTCCAGCGGTTAAAACATCTAAAGGGCGTGTGTGGCAAGTGATTCCAAACTTAGGCTCTCTATTGCAAGTGGTTCATTGGATTGGAAAATAATTTTATTTCCATATTCTTCCTTCTATGCCAGGAAACTCCGGCGAGGAGACAAGTTCACAGACGTTCAGTTCCTCCGCTCTCCCATCTTCAAACAGAAGTCTGGCAGGAGGTCTGTGCAGACGTCTAGGATGTCTATGAAGAGCCAGCAACCGTTTCAGAAATACAATGAGTCGTTTGTAGGGTGTCGCTGATGGCAAATCCTAAATTTCATTCATTCGGATGTGGGAATTTAAATGTAATTTCTGCTCGCATCAATTAGAGGAAGCTGTGAACATTGTTATGTTGTTGATTTTTTTTTTTAAATGTTCCTTGCTAAACTTTTTACAATTATTTTTATAAATGAAATGTTTAGTATCACTGTATCAGGTTTGTAACGCTGGTTTTAACCACAGGGGAAACTGAAGATACAAACTGAGGAGTATAATCAATTGTGAACATATTTTACTGTCCTTTTGTACATGTTCTCATTGTAATTTAAGTGATAATAAACTTTTTGCTAACAGGAAAATGAAATGGTGGCTTGGGCTTTTCCCCAGTGCTTTTTGTATTTTATAGTAAATGAGGCCAAATTTGTGAATTCTTGTAAATCACACATCTGTCTGCTTCAACCTGGGTGTGTGGAAATGCCTCATGATACATATCAACATGCTTCAGTGGAGCCTGCTCTAACGCAGTGTGTTAGACAATGTGGTTTCTGAAATATTCTGCAATACCTTTTTAATATGCATTAGAGAACCCAAATAACGGTGAACACACTTTGTTTAGTGAGTTACAAATGAGTTGTCTTCCTACTGTATCGCTAGAAAGACTACACAAAAACAGCATGTTAACTTTCTGTTCTATTTAATTCCGTCTATAAAATAGGCTAATATATCATTAAAGCCAATAGTACAAAGAGCATGAAACAATGTCTCCAGACATATTACAAAATTGAGTTTTCTTTTCCTTAAAAGTACAAACATTTCTACAAAACAGCAAACTACATAGTATTGCACAATCCTTTTTCATTTATCTCCAAAGTATAAAGGTACCAATCTCCATCTGCAGGACAAAAATAAGACAATAAATTAAGACTTGTTAAGCATTAATTATTTAAATTACAGCTCATAAATAACAATAAACTCTAGATAGTTAAATTAGTCTAAAATGATAGTAATATCTAAAACAAATTTTGATTGAAATTGATGCTCTTATTTGTCTTGTTAATTTATAAAAGAAAATAAGCGCATTTGGATAGTCAAATTGTGCCTTATGCAGCTTGTTGGGGGGAGGATCTTTTGAGTTCTGAAACAAAAATAATATATACACACATTTGAAATATACATGAAGTGGACTAAGTGCTTAGGAGTTAAAATTTGTACAAATTTAAAATGTTTTCTTTTTTTTGGCAGGATGAACTCAACACAGATACAAATGTTTGACCTCATCGACACCACACAAACTCGCATGTGTTTTTTAACACAGGAACAGTTACACAGACAGGAAATCCTGATCTCTCAGTCCAGTTCTTCACAGGCAACACTTGAAAAACGACATAGTCCATATAGACGCTCGTATATGCGTGCAACATCTCAATACCTGAGTCAACTGAGAGAGGCAGAGTAGGAAAGAGACAGACATGCAAAAGAAAACGGGCTGACAGCCTAATGACGACAATAGAAAACAGAAAAAAAACGTAAGGTGTACTGGTGAGCCATAAATCATACTTAATCCTGTCCTGCCATTCAGCGTCTAGAATAATAAGAACGCACAGGGCAGAACGCCCTCATAACGATGTTATGCTTACACTGTCTACCTGTATGCTGTTACTTCCTTGAGACCCTACAATACCATTAGTAAACACAATGCAACCGATTCATAAGCAAGCAAGAGTATGTCTACATTCAAAACAACATAACAACATTTAAAAGTGAATATGTATCTTTAGCTTTATAATACTTATTTAAAGAGCCGGAATAGATTAAGTGTTTTACGCACTTTGAGGTCACACTTGCAGTAGCTGTCTTTGCAGAATAGGAAGTGACTTTTCTGATCAGGGGTCAGTTTGGGATCATCTTTGTGGGTGTCTGGGTTTGCCTTACAATCTTTTTCATACATTTGAAATGACAATCGAGGCCCAAAGTTTCTATTGTCCCACTAACTAACACAGACAGCTTCACAAGGCGTAAGTGCTTTTAGCTTTAAAAAATAAGCCTATAAACAGTATCTCCTTCTGGTCTCTTTCAATCTCTCTCTTATTAAAATATCAATGTAAGCTACTGATTCTGGGTGTCGCACAGCATGCATTAAATATAGAACAGGAAAGCTGATCTAAAGCCATTTTGGGTCCCAAATTAAAGTCAGTGTTAAATGTCATTATGAAACCCGACAGTCCCTCCTAGATCAGCTGTCCTATTCCCGCTGAAACACCGGTTCTGATCATCTGGTCTGAGCTACTTCTCGATGAGGCCGGCCTCCTTGATCTTCGTGTAGAAGAATTTCTCAAGTAGGTTGGCACACTTGTAGTACTCGCTCTCCGGGGGGTTGTATTCACGGCAGTTGGTGAAGATGCGCTGCATGTCGGCCATGAAGAGCTTGCGCGTCGTGTAGTATCTGCTCTTTAGCCTCTCGCTCATTGTCTTCAGGTCTGGAGAAAAGAAAACACAGTGTCTTATGTAACTGTTGGACACCATTATAAAAACATACATATATACTGTACATACAGACATACCCATAGGGAAACGAATGACCTGGTAATACCCAGGTGCCTCGGTTTTCTTCACTGGCTCCATAAAAGGCCAGGCGTTCTGATGACTCTAAAACACGCAGAGTACACCGGTGAGAAGAAAGTGTATATTTGTTGATATATTATGCATATACACTGTATATACATAATCTGTCTAGTACCTTAACATGTTGGAGGATGGTCTTCAGAGTGCTGTACAGTTGATCTGGGTCCTTGAACTCTTTCCTAAGAAATGGAGTAACCGAAAACATTTAAAAAATTTGATTGACCGCAATATTAGATTAGCCCTAAAAACGTATTTTGTTTGTCTGGTTGAAGAAAGTGATTTAACTGACGACGGTATTTTAATGTCATTTTTTGTTGTTGTACTGAATTTTAAAAAAGCACTAACTAAACAAACAAACAATGCTAACCTCTAAACTGAGCTCTTAATACAGACATCTTTCGCAAGTGTTCTTGCCAATTTATAAAAGAGGAACAACGCAACACAAAAACACTCGGGAGGGGTTTTATCTTCAGTCTTTGGAGGAGTAGATAAAAGTTGGCCATTCTCACCCTTTTCCCATTGGTTTCCAGCCTGTTTCACCTGTTGATGTAAAGAAACAAGAGGTTAGTATCAAATCACGCTATAGCATATCCTAAGTTTCCATCCGAATTACAACAAAGTAGCAATGACCGTACGTATGCCAGGAATGCTCTCAATAGGAATCTGCCGTACTCCTTCCTTAAAACAGGAAAGCCCTGGATAGACCTTTCTGATCTGAGCTTGCTTTCTCTCAATTAACTTCTTAATGATCTGATAGAGAAAGAGACAAGAATGTGTTACAAATTAATTAATTACTGACGAACCACAGCATGAGAAAAGTGAGTTTGATAAATTCTCACACACACACACACACACACCTCCTTCTGCTTTTTGATGATGACAGAGAACTCTGTGTAGGGGATGCTGGGGTTGAGTTCACAGCCCATTAGTGTTGCTCCCTCGTAGTCCTTGATGTAGCCCACATACTTAGCTTTGGGAACCTTAATGTCCTTAGAGAAACCCTGGGAGAGAGAAAGAAATGTGTTTTTTTTAGTATTTCACACATTCTAGACTAGATGTTACACCATTTTAGTAGTTTTTGTATTAAATGAATGCTTGCTAATGTAGAGTTTTAGGTCATCAAAAGGAGCCACACACTTAATTTGTGTTTTAGCATACCAAAATGTTTTGTAAAATAAACAAATAGATAAAAATTGAATTAAAAAAAAGTTAAAATGGCGAAGGTGATAATGAACCCCACCTGTTTTTTGAAGTAGCCGATAGCATACTCATCAGCATAGGTAAGGAAGTTGAGTATCTCATGCTTGATGTGGTATTCTTTTAGGTGGTTCATCAAATGGGTACCGTAGCCCTGCAACCGAAGAGGCAAAGCAGTCAAACTTGAAAACAGACGAATGAGCAGGAGTTGACTATGGTCAAAGCAGGACAAATCAGAGCTGGGAAGTAGGGAATGCTCTCACCTTGACCTGTTCATTGGAGGTCACAGCGCAAAAGACGATTTCTGTGAAGCCCTGCGAAGGAAACATTCGAAAGCAGATACCTCCGATCACGCGGCCATCTTTGATCAGTGACAGGGTCTTGTGCTTCCTGTTGGGAAAGGAAGTGAAATTATTAGTACTGGCAAAAGACAGTTACAGTTACAGCATTTAGCAGACGCTTTTATCCAAAGCTACTGACAATTACATTGTTCTATTACATGGAGCAGGTAAGGGTTAGGCATCTTGCCAAGGATGCTTACAGGTAGGCTGACTCTGGGGCTCAAACCCACGACCTTACGGCTGGGAGTCCAACACCTAGATCACTAAACTATCCTGCCCCCCCACTAGATTATCCTGCCCCCACACAAAGCTACACAATAGACAAGGCAAACCTAAATGAAAAGAAATGAAAATGCTAAACGAATTTGACAACTCACGGATCAAAGACCAGCCGCGTGATGTACTCCTTGGGCATGCGGGGCAGCTGGTGAGAGAAGACATTCTGGAGGCCCACGAGCCACATGAGGATCCTCTTGTTGGGCTTCTGGTTCAGAGAGTTCCCGATGACGTGGAACTCTATCACGCCCCGGCGCTCCTCCAGGCGGGCCGCTTCATCTCTTGCAGAGTGGGCTGAGAGCAGGCTGGTCTGGGGCACAAAGCATCATTGCCAATCATTGTCATCTTCACAGCAAAGCTGCATTACCCTAACACAACTGAGGGTCAGAGGGTCACAACTGAGTGTTAACTCACTTAGTGTAATCTGATAATGGTGTCCGTAAGCAGGAACTACTTTGTTCAGGGATGGTATTAATGCAGCAATTGAGATAATCAAATGTAGTCATATATCACTTATCAAAGTATACACAGTATTTCCTGATAGACTGAACCAGTGTTATCTCTTATCTCTCTCTCTCTCTTGTTATGCAATAATGACCATTTAGCTCTTCTCTTCAAATCAGTAAAATAGAAACAGATCAGTTGTAAATTTGTAGCTTTTTTCTTTGAAAATGCCAAAAAGGTCAAAGCAAACATGCCTTCATTCCGTTTTAATTATTTTAGGTAAGCTGCAAAGCATAACTTGACCTATTGGTGCCACCGTATGGTCATGAAGAACTGCAAAGCTGTCCTATTCGACTGAATTTCGGCAAACCTTTTAAAATATGTCCATAGTGGCAGAAAGCATTTGAGATGTTTCCTCAATAGTGGTAAAGCAGACAGCAGCACGTCCTCCTTTTTCCTGCCAGTGTACCTACCAGTACACAAGTGTATCAGCAAATCTAAAGGATCTCTGTTACACTGTTGGTTCCACTTGGGCTTGGGAAGACCAATTACAATACTAATAGCAATACAGTGTAATATTTCACTTTAAACAGTTATTATATGCAGCTGTTTTCCACAATGCTGCCCTCAGTGTTTACCTCTGGAATGGCGGCGGGGTCGGTGATGGTTGCCATGACTTCGTTGACAAGCTCCATGGGGATGTCTCCTACCACCTTCGGCCGCTTGTTTTCCTCATGGGGAAGCGCATCAGACGGCTTTCGCTTCTCTCCAACTGCATGAACACAAGCACACAAAACAGTACCCATACATTAACAGTACACACAGACTACGTACACAGGCTATGTATATAAATACTTGTGCCACAAATACAAAAAAAGAACAAATGAAGATGAAGTGTCGATAGAACATGCCTATACAAAAAGTACCAAAACAATGGATAGAACTTTTTTGGGGTGAGTCAGGTATAAAATCATCAAGAAAAAAATCAAGAAATATTAGCAAATTATTATACTACCAATAATGGTGGTATTTTAAAACAAAATATAATCTTTACCTAGATGTTCACTGCTGATGATACATGCTGACTTATTATAACATTATAATAATCAATGAAGGCATGGTTGGATGGCATACTTGGGCTTGGCTCCAATACAGAGGTGTTTTTCCTGGCAGGACTGACACTACCACAGCTTGACGGGTCTACTGACACAGGACTCATGCTGTAGTACAGGGGCCTGGCCACCGGGGAAGCACTGATCACTGCAGGGAATCAGATTTGACAGTTAGACTGTAGTTAGATAGTTAAGACTATTGGAACAAATTAGTTCAGTTGACAACACAGTGGAAGACTGTGAAGACTGTGTCTATATACTAGCTTTATGTATATTGTTTGTATTACCCTTGTTGATGGAAACCTGTCCGCCTGAGGCCCCAGCCAGGAAGTCTTGACTCCAGATCGGGGAGCTGTGACTGTACACCTCCTCTTCCAGCATAGACAGGAATCTAGGGCACAGGAAAACAACAAATAAATAAAAATTATGTCACCAGTCCCCCCGGTGCTTTTGCAACCCACAGCTAGCTAACAAACCTTTATTTCAAAACACAAAATAGGAAAAACTCTATCTAAGTTACGTCAAATTGTGAGAAATAAACCTGCCTTTTTAGTATATTAGTTGAACATAAAATAAAAGTTCATAGCTGTGTTTAAATACATAAATACTGTATCTGCATGCGAGGCTGTATTCAGAATTGCTAGCCTCGCTTTTTTCTTTTTTCGCTTACTTGGGGAAGTGTGTGAGAATGAGCGTGCGTTTTTCAGGCGGCAGCTTGTCTTTCTCCTGCCTGGCCTGCTCCAGCAGCTGTTTCCTCATCACCGTGAAGACCGACTGCAGCAGCGTCCGGCCGAAGATCTGCGTGGTCTCGTGGCGCGGTAGACTGTCGCAGAACTGAGGCACGTTGCAGTAACACAGCCATCTGTAAACATTGTGGCTGTAAACGACGCATTCATATGGAGGACCACAACATTAAAGCTGCACTCCTCTATTGTGTAACAGCAACCCACAGCACCCCAGCTCACTGTGTGTGTGTGTGTGTGTGTGTGTGTGTGAGTGTGAGCCTAGGAGCTATGTAGAAGGAGAAGTAGAGAGGAGTGCAAGTCACTCAGCAGCAGGTGTGGGTCCTCTCAAGAGTTTCAGACCAAAACAACAGTGTATTTAGAATGCTGGTTTTCAACCAGAGGGGCAATTTCAGTCACAAATCGACGAGTGTATCCAGTACAAAAAATAAATCTTACTACAGCTACAATGTTGACAACATATAGCCATGCTGGCTAATAAATTTGATGTTTAATCATGTAGTCACATGTTCAATATAAAAACACAAGTGTTTCTACCTGGTATAGTTGGCTTTGTACCCAGCCACATCGTCATTGGGGACCCTCTGGCGCCTCTGGGAGGGGGTCTCCAGCTGCCAGTAGTTGATCTGGTTGAGGAACATCTTGGCCAGCTCCACGATGGTCTGGCGCTCCTTCGATGGGAGGTGGCTGAACTTGTACTGGACAAAGTTGTTCACCCCCTACGTGGGAGGCCAAAGGGAAACGTTATTGCGTTAATGAAGAACGTAATGAGGAATGCGTTGTGAGTTGTTAACTTTGTGAGGAAACTCTGTGTTCTCGCCTGTTCTATGCTGGGTCTCTCAAAGGGAGGGCTTTCTTGTGCTTCTACCATTGGTTTGCCCATCTGTAGTATGGATTTCCTCAGTAGCTGACAGAACAATAGAACAGCGGGAGGCCAGCGTTGGTTGTTAGAACACACTGCTAGAGAAATCCAGCTAGGCCGATGAAAAGGCAGCGCATTCGGCCAGCTGCTTTTTTAATACCACCAGCCAGGCATTATGTTGTTAAGCTGTGAATAACACTTACTTTGAATAGGGAAAAGTAAACTTGTTTAGTGTCGGCATCCTCCTCCTTGTGGACACAAGTGTAAAGGTACTCTACGTCTAGGACAATACCCAGAAGTCTGTTCATCTCCTCCTCCGACACGTTTTCCAGGTGGGTCACATGGTCACCTGAGGGAAAGTGAGTGAGGAAAGGAGAAACCAGGAAAGAATTAAGTGCACATGTATTCTTTATTCTTTTCCCTTTCTAATTGTCTCTCTCCTTTCCGGTGTTTCCTGACCCAGGTTTTCTTGTTTCTTTTGGCCAACGTACCCAGAGTGTGCGAGCAGCTCCGGCAGGGCTCCTGTAGGTTGACCGTGTTGGACTGCTGGTCAGTGCGTGGGGGTGTCGGAGGCGGGTTCTGACTCTTCCAGCCATTGCACTTGCAGGCTCCCTCAGCCTAGCACAGATCAAGGATAGAAATCTAAATGGGTCTATTCCACACTGGTTGGTTTGTTTAAGTCTTTCAAGAGTATTGACTCTATAGTTTGAGTGGCAGATGGGAATATGGATACATTTTAAGACTTGAAGGTAAGGAACATTATTTAATAACTTATTGTCTTTTTTCTATTTTAGAGATGAGGAAGCTGGTGCAGTGAGCAGTCCTGTCACTATCAGCTGGTGCGGGTGCACTGCGTGCGACTGGAAACATCAACAAACTCCGCCCCCAAGCAGCTGTCACACTGTCAAAACAAAGACACCCTCTCTGCAGACGATATATATAAACGCAAGAAAATACAGTCTCTTTACCGCCGTGCACTGACAGATGAACGGCGCGGAAACAGTTACTTTTCCTTTGGAGAGAATTGGCATTCAAACGCTCTCCTGGTCGAAGCCCCTGAGCATAGAACCAGCTACTCTCAATAACCTGAATTTGACAGAGCGCCAAGCGAATGTTTACGTTCACCAACCCCCCACATAGAAGCAACATTGTAACATTGTAATAACTAGGGGAGACTTGTAGCTGATGGGCCCCGCAAGATGCCTGCAAGATTCCGAATGCAATGCTAATACACACCAACATAATTACCAACATATTATGAATAGTTGGTTCATATTCACAAAATGAAAAATTATAATTGCGGCAATGGCTTCCTTTGCTGCGTTTGCATTTTGCAAAGTATTGCACGTCAGCGAGGAAAATACGATCGGTTAAGAATAACCGAAAAGCGCTCTTAAAAATTTATTCTTGGCATATAGGACGTACTTTGCAGGAGGAATACACGCCGAGTTTTTCCAGTTTCTTCGGTCGAGGTGAGGAGCGGAGCTGCGCCTTCTTCACGGCAATACGGGCAGATCCTACAGCAGCGCCGGAGCCCTCCGTTCCCGCTGCTCCCGGAGCAGCCGGAACCGAGCCTGCTGCCCCGATGGCTGGAGAACCTTGCTGAATACCAGTGGTTTCGGACATCCTGTCCACCATAGGCTTACAGGACCCCGATCGGGGTACTATTAGACCTGGTAGTGTTCTATTCTACCACCACAGAATCAGACATGGCGGTCATCCTTATTTTTAATTTTACAGTGTAGGCCCCGTTTCTTCCGCTAGGGGACTTAAAATGGGATAGGCCTATTCCATTAATTCAGGGGAGAGGTCACAAAAATGCTTACATTTTTGTGAGGAATTCAAGGTCAAATGTAATTAGAATATTCTGGGCATTCTGACTAATATAGCCTTTGCATAACACAAACAGTATGTATTTATGAAACACGATACAACTTGATACAAAGAAAAATGTCTCCAAAAACTACATTTAATGCATAAAATTGAAGATTAAATTATATTACATGATCCCCATCAAAGCCATAAAGACAGCTGCCTTCTTGGCAACCTGAATGCCAGTCAAATCAGTCAGCTAATAATTTGTATAGTTTATGGTTACTTAACATGGACATGAATTGCCTGCAAAGGCCAATCAAATGCAGATATTAAAATAAATAAAAGTTTATGTGACCGGTGCGTGAGGGCCTTCTAGTAAATCTATACACATACAACCTGTATACAATAATAAATGATCAAATTTATTTATGTATTTATTTGGTCATTACATAACAGTACTGTAAAATGCTTGCATTTAAATGTTTGAGCTGCAATTAAGTGTCCACAGCAACAAAACAAAACAAAAAAAAATACAATGTACAACCCTATTATGTGTTATTTCATTTGTGGCCTACAGTTGCATTTCTATTTCACCACAATGTTACCGTTACTGAAATATAAAGGGTCAGAGGGTCAGTTGATCTAACTGTTTTGTATTTTGCCTCCCTCCCATATGGAGCGTTTATAACCAAGTGGAATTTCAGGTCTATTAGGAGGTCAAAAAGGCATCCTAGCCTTATACCCAAACAAACATACAAACAAACTGATTAGTGAAATGCGAGAGATAATGTTAAAAAACAAAAACAATGTGTTGGTTATTATTCTTTTTATCGTTTGAGAAAAGGTATAAGACAGACCACTAAATAAATGCAATTTCATTTTTTTGTTTTGTTAATAACACTACATACATTTATAAAGACCACCACTGATTATAATTGAACCCATTTGTGTGGAGAACAAAAACAATAAAACAGCAACAAAACTCCAAACGCAGCCTGAAGCTGTTTTCTTTCCTGCTAACTGTACAGTATTTTGATTATCCAGACGACTCCCTAGCAAGCATTAGTCCTGTCAATTGTAAATCGAGAAAAGTAGACTACATTGCAACACCCTATTTACAGTATATTATTTATATATTTATATATATTTATATCACACTGGCTGTAATTATGACAAGATATATTCATGAGCATCATTAGTGCAAGGCATGAGTAAGACAGACCTGTCAAGAGTTATGACCAGGAGTTGTGTGTGTGTGTGTAAATGTAACAATGTTTTAGTGAGGGGGCAGGACACAACAAGTGTGAGAAAGCGGTGTAACAGGTTGTGTGTGTGTGTATAAAGTATGATGATCTACAGGTCTGGAAAAGGTTTAGGGAGAAGAAATCAATCAACTGCATCAGAGAGACAGAGAGAGACAGAGACAGAGAGAGAGACAGAGAGAGAGACAGAGAGAGAGACAGAGAGAGAGACAGAGAGAGAGAGAGACAGAGAGAGAGACAGAGAGAGAGACAGGGTGAGACAGAGAGAGAGACAGGGTGAGACAGAGAGAGATCAGACCACAGGAAGGCTGGGGCGGGCGAGCACATGAACTGTGCACGAGACATGGCACTATATGACCATATATTATATGGGGGGGTTAGACATGTTTTACTTGTGATCTTTTATGGCTTAAATCAAATGTGCCAATGGTAGTAGTGGTGTTTACACAGTGTAGTGTAGTGTAGTGTTGAGAGCCCTCAGCGTGTGTGGGCAGGTGTTCATGTACCTGAGAGCTGGTGGTAGCGTCCTCAGGCTTCTTATCATCCCTCACCCGGAGAAACCTCGGGAATCTCAGAGAGATGCCCTTCTCTGAGTCCACCTGCAGACAGACAGGCAGGCAGAGAGGCAGGCAGGCAGAGAGACAGGCAGACAGACAGAGAGACAGGCAGACAGACACACAGAAAGGCAGAGAGAGAGAGAGAGAGAGACAGATGAACCACAGATTTCTCTTCTAAAATATTAACATCTCTACTTTATATGAAGTGAGTGTGGACATATTTCACGCCAAACAGTGTGAAAACACACTGAGGTAAAGAAGCTACAGAGGTACAGAAGCTACAGTGGAGGGTCTAACCAACGGTTGCTTTAGGAAACACTCACACAGAGTGGGACCACCGCTAATGTTATTTTTTTTTTTATGTTTGCTTAATCGAGTTCTGTGACCCTTAGCAACCGTAGAGCTCTTAAAACCCCATTACACAAGTTCAAAAAGTACATTAGCAGAAACACAATAAGCAAATAAACATTCCATCTTCCCTCTAAATGCATAATTTCCCTCCAACTTATCATCATTTGAGGACTCCTGGTAAAACGCCGAGTCTCCCTAGCTAGCTAACCGCTAACCACGGCCTGCCGCATGCATGCCGCCCACAGACCACCAGCAGGGGGACCTAATGAGTGCGAGCCCAACTGACCAATCCCATGGCAGCCTTGTAGATGGGGGACAGCGACAGGTCGGCACACTTGACCTCCCAGATCTGCATGGCGTCCAGCCAGACGTCGGGCTCTGCCGATTGGTCAACGCGGTAGTACGCCCGTGGCTTGGGCAGGATGTGCTCCTGAGAGAGAGAGAGAGAGAGAGAGTATAGAAGGATGCATGTTGGGTTTCAATGCGCGCGCGCACGCATACACACGCACACACACACACACACACCGTGAGCCTCCAATAAGGCTTCTATAATGCGTCTCATGCAGTAAATAAGGTGTGTATCGTGTTTCACTTTAAGAGTGTTCCTAAGCAGCCAAGACGGAGGTAGGTGAGAGAGAGTGAGTGAGTGAGTGAGTGAGTGAGTGAGTGAGAGAGAGAAAGAGAGAAAGAGAGAGAGAGAGAGAGAGAGAGAGAGAGAGAGAATGCATGCAGGGTTTATAGTGGACAGGCCAGTTCCTATCATAATTAATGTGCATAAAGACGCGTCCAATGATGGAAACATAATTGCTTCCTGATTAAACGTACACTGGCCTTGCTAACACCACAGCACACACACACACACACACACACACACACACACACACACACCAGAGATTGCATGTTTTAATCACCTTAAATCCAGCCCCCCCCGAGACCCCCTCCATCCAAAGGCCTCCAAGCCCAGGAGCTGAGCCCAGAAAGAAGTCCCCTACATCAGTTGGTGCAGAGACTAATTGACCCCCCCCCCAACCCAACACACTTTGACCAGTCTCACAACAACACTGCTGTCCAAACACTAGTCAGAGCAAACCAAATGATAACTCATGTAAAGAACCCTGTTTAGAACCTTGGAAAGAAGAAACTACAAGCCAAAGCAGATTATAATGTAATCTGGCCCTAAACAGAGTATGAATTGGCAGCATCTCTCTCTACTGTCAGAGAGAGAAAACTGAATGATGTGTCTCCTGTTTTAAGTATGTTGTGGCTGCTTTGGCAATATAATAAATGAATATATATAAATATAAGAGAGCGAGCGAGAGCGAGCAAGAGAGAGAGCAAGAGAGAGACAGCGAGAGAGAGACAGCGAGAGAGAGAGAGCAAGAGAGAGACAGCGAGAGAGAGACAGCGAGAGAGAGACAGCGAGAGAGACAGCGAGAGAGAGAGCAAGAGAGAGAGAGAGAGAGCAGAGGATACATGTAGGACAAAGCGTCCATGTGTAGCTGTTTAAGCAGACAGTGACAGAGTGGTAGAGTCTGACCCAGAGGATTCTGGGAGCACCTTGCAGGTGCGGGATGGGTAGGGGGGGGGTGTTTAGTCCTGCTGTATTCAAATCACACCCAGCGACCCGAGCCACCACCCCCAGGACAACAGCGCTCTAGTCTGACACTACTCGCACACATGCGGTTGCCCTGGGCAACACTGGTGTTAGGTTTCACCTTGACATCCGTGATTATTAGGTTCAGGGTTCCTCAGACCTTCCAGCACGACGAGACAGGTTAGCACTCTCTGCTGCAGAGTGAAACTGGGTCGTGGTTAACTGAAGCAGAACAACCCAGACAATGGTAGCAGAGGTTCCCCCCCCATACATACACACACACTTTATCAAAGCAGTATTTAGCGTCTGAAGCTACAGAGAGTCAAACCCGCGTCCTTCTCGGTGTCCCCCCGCGAGGAGGGACACAAACCCAGGAGCGCGGTGACAACCGGCAGACCTTCTGGAGGATGAGAGCAGGTGACCTCTAGACGTTGCCCGGGACGACCTACAGCGTCAGACAAGCCCTCGGATGGTGATAAATCTAGGTCGCAAAAAATAAAAATAAAACAACCCGACACATACAGCTGTGCAGTGGAAACCGCTTAGCGAAGAGAGATAGGACCATCCCAAGTGTTTCTCATAAAGGCCCCAAAAATCTCATAACATTTATTAATAAAAAATATAAATCGGTTAAAAAAAACCATCATCTTTAACCGATGCTTCAGAAATCATTTATGAATCTGGTGTCAAGAGACGCGTGGCCTGCACAGCGTTACTTGAAAGCGTTGAACATTTAGGTTGCGGTATTTCAGACGGCCTGAGGAGGGAAGTTGTTGGGTTTCCACATGTGGAGTTCAGCTGTAGTCTGCTTTCAGGCAGGGGGCTTTATTACCCTATTACCATGCGGGGGGGGGGGTTATGTGCCCATCTATCACCGTGCCACTGAGACTTGGACCGGCACACTTGGTAAACGGTCCGACTTTAGTTTGTTGAAAGACCCTTTTCCCCATTTACCCCGAAGGTTCAAAGCACATTTAATAATCCTAACTCGATGTAAAGAAACGTCTGGATTCTAAAGATTCATCTGTTAAAATCTAACATGATAGTCAGCATTTCTATTCTGAGAGAAGGTGACAAAAGTGTGTCTATAAAAGGTGAATATTGTCCATCTCCATCGCCTTGTGCTACATTGGATGAGAGCAACACCCTCCCGATTGTAACGACAACACACCGGGTGGAAAACCACTCATGCGGGCGGCAGCCATACAGCCATACAGCCATACAGCCATACAGTCATACAGCCATACAGCCATACAGCCATACAGTCATACAGCCATACAGCCATACAGTCATATATATTTCCAAAGTACAAGGTGATACACCTGCCACCAGCCATCACTTGATCCAGCTCTGAACGTACTTTAACGCTCAAAGCTTCCATTTCTTCCGGTGCCCGACAGAGAACGGGATCTATCCTGTGCTCATCTGTGTCGCCTGGGAACGCTTCCAAGCCCCTCTATGTGATAATCAAGCACGTTTGGGAATATTCATTTGTTGGCTCAGAACATGGAGTTTAATCCCGGAATCTAAGGAGAACGTTCAGTGAAAATGTTCCACGTGCGTTGACATGACATCCTGCCGTGTGCTTTGATACGAGGACGCTGTATCCAGGGTACAGGCACCAATGCCCCCTGTGATACGAGGACGCTGTATCCAGGGTACAGGCACCAATGCCCCCTGTGATACGAGGACGCTGTATCCAGGGTACAGG
>JAOEHI010000006.1:4771264-4785151 GCA_025447815.1 Percopsis transmontana | reverse complement strand
TGACTCCCTGTTTGCCTGGACACATTGTGATACATATTATTCTGTCGTTGCCCACTCTGCACCTATAGCATCCTAACAGTCTTGGTTAGGATATTTTGACAAAAGCCTCTGTAGATTACCACCCAATGAGTTATTGATTACATTAAATCAAACCAAAAAGTTCTGACTTCATCTATTAAGTCAATATTTTGTTTTACAGAATATGCAAATTGGTGCATGTTTAATGAGATAACACATAATTTTCACAAAAAAATGTGTAGGACGGTAATTTTTAATTCTGATAGGACAGGAATTTTTTTTCCTATTTGCCTGTAGTAGGCTACCGGTACCTCCCCGGTACCACTCCACCATTTCAAACAGGCCTACAACTAAATAGTTTCTATTCTCTCAAGTTCAATACTGTGAATTGAAATAAGAATAAATGTTTCTAATCAAATTCTGGTCATGGAATGTTTATACAGTAACTAAATATATTATACAAGATGATATGATATAAGGCTACAGTATGAATATAAACAGGCTATACATCAAATTGTAGAATTATCTTATGATTAACTAACCAGTAATAATTAACTTTTACTCATATACAATTGTTCGATACATGCAACTAAATTCACATAACTATAATAGGACTAAATATAATATAAATATCCTAATATAAATATGCTAATATAAATACCTATTCAACTGTAATTAGGCTACATATAGATTATCTTACTCACAAGCAAACCTAATAACACAGGAAGTAGGGTGAAAAGGGTGTAACGTTAACCACAACTGAAAGACTATAGGCTACCAAACGTACTGGAATAACCGTTCATTTATTGTTCTATAGAATTAACCATTTAGACTGTATAGGTATTAACCATAGACTGTATAAATATTAACAGATATCACATTAAATACACAGCGACACCAAGAATGGCCAGGAGGAGGGAGCAAAGGATCAAAACAACGACAAAACGTGGGAATGATACAACAATACTAACATCAGTTTCAAAAAGAAATGGGAAAGAATTGTTAAATAATGACTTGGGCATCGGGAATTTCCGGTCCAATCACAAGATAGCACAAACGCCACAAACAAATGGAACCTAGCATAAATACATAGCCTACATAAATAAAAAAAACTTATTATATAAATAAATTACTGCAACATGAGCCTATATTAAAACAAAAAATATTTTTGAAAAACTTAAAATATGAACGCTGTTCAGAGTTACAATCTCTCCAAGACAAATATTACATTCTAAAGACACGGCTGAACCGGAAATGTCGTAAGGCGTTTGCTGCCCAACTGCCAGAAAATGTGATGTAATCTCACAAAATATTTTATGTAAAATCATGAACGATACTTTTACAGAACTTGAATATAAAGGAGTTGTACGAGTAGGCCTATATAGAATTTTGCCCCCAAAAAAAACGTTTAAGTTTTTAAAGAGTTAGGCCTATCTCTATTCCTTAACGTAACCTTTATTTTGGCTACATTCTATATAACCTAACGTTAGGCCTTTAGCAAACCACAGAAAAAAGCTCGGCCAATTGCCTTCGCCGAAGGGGAAAAAGAGCCCGTAGAACGTGGGTTCACGAAACATTGCAGTCTCGGGATCTTTACGGCGAATTCAATTTAGTCAAGGAGCTGACTCCGAAAAGCCTGCCATCGTTTTGGGGGTTTTTGCACGTACGTTCTCATGGATGCATTATAGCATACACCTAAGGATGGGGGCCTAAGTGGCTGATCTGGTTACTGCCATTTACGATATACAATCAAATCAGTGTGAATGCTACCATCAAATTCATACCATCTTCTAGCTGTATGCAATCAATTCTCATCTCGGTGTAGATTTGGCTGACTAAATTAGTGGCCTTAGAAGCACAATTTTTACAGTTGCCGCCCTAACAGAAGCATTCAATGACACAAAAAATGCCTTAGAAAATACACTAAGCATAACTTAAGCATTCAGTAATAAAAGTTGATTTGTGAAAAACGCTACAAAACAAGGTGCGGTTGCAAGACGAATTGAGCTGCCATTACAAAAGAACAGCACGTAGTATTTTTGATTCTCCCTTATATTTAAAGAAACTCCAACCTGAGGATTGCGGTAGTTACAGGAACGTAGCAACGAGTTAGTACTAAAAGAAAAATGGACAACCTCCCTTCTGGCAGGTCTGAGCCTACCTGCGAGAAGGGATGTAAAGAGGATATTACAATTAACAGCAACCCCTGATACTCTAAAGCTTCACCTAGTGGATTGTATAGCCATGGTAATTTTAAGTTCTAATCATGATAACTGTACATCACACTTATCACACTGTAGGAATAGATGACTGAAATTGTGGATTTGCCATATGCCGGTCACAATTCCTTATTTCCCCACAGTCTGAAACCCACCCAGTACAGGTAAACCAATGTCGAGTCTGGAAGCACCAGAACAACAATTACTGAAAATCATTTTATTTTTCAAAAAAAAGCTTTACAGCATCAAGGTTTCTCCTGTAAAGCTAGCAGACATGTAAAATACAACCCTTAACAATACATTAGAATCAAAAAGGTACCAAAAAGTACAGTAAAAATTACACTTCCATTACTGGAAATGTGCAGGAAAAAAAAAAAAAAAAAAAAAAAAAAACTAAAAACGATAGGATAAAACAAAAACAAAAACACTTGGAAAAGTTACATTTTATTCGGATGGTTTCTGTACAAATGGTCTTCTGTCATAAAAGGGAGAGGTTGAGTCCAGCATGTCCCTGCTATGCTGCTGTATCTCCATTCCTCACACGGGATCACTTGAGCCCTGAAAGTTAAGATAGAAAAATCCTTATCTTTAGAAACCACACAAGGACCAGCCTTTAGCACCAAGGATATAGTAATACAGCTGACAAGATGTTATTTGGATCTTGAGGGGCCGACATCCCAAAATAGAAATTCTTGAGCAAGTCTAGTTTGCAGAACCACCTACAGGTAAACTCTTTTAGTCAGGTAGGGTTAGAAAGCCAGAGCAGGAGGATTAGATGGTCTGGGGCAGCATGACGTCAGGGCTCAGATCAGTGTAGGTTTGTTTATTGGGGGTAGAAAAGGCAGAAGCCGAGCAGTCTTTGTAAAAGGGATGATTCAGTCATTAAACCTTCCTCTCCTGGACTCCTTGTAGTCCACTTGCTAGCATTGTATAGCTCCATTTGGCTGCTACCATCACTGAGTTAAGTTATCATTAGCACTACACATTTTATTTAACAAATTTGTATATAGCATACTAAAATGGTACATAGTTCAGGTAAAAGCTATACTATCTTAGGTCTTAACCCTGTAGACTTGCATTAACTACCAATGGCAACTGCTAAACTAAGACACTGATGCAATTGTTGCTAGAATGCATTGAAAGAAGTCCAGGGTAATGAACAAATGCTGAACCATCCCTTTAATGTGAAGATGCTGAGCAATAGTAAAGCAGATGGTCTCCCATCTCCCGGACAAGCAAAACCTATGGGCATCTAGTCTACAGCCACCAGTTCGAGGTGGCCATCGTTTCATTTTAAAAGCCTCCCATTAAGGCTCGATAATGTGATGAATGTTCTAAAGTTTAGAATGGGGTAAAAGGCCATTTTCCCACTAAACCCTGGAGTTACAATAGATCCCAGCCCCTTAATCCTCGCCTAAAAATAAAACTCCAGCTACTCAAATGTACATGAACGCTACAAAAAGGGGATACAAACTGCTACCTGCTTTTTGCCGAATGGTATACAATAAAATGTGTATTAAAGCTTTCAATAAAAGCCAACTTTAACATTCTGGAAGAAATTTGAAATTAAGACAGTGTATTCTCTTTTACTCAACGGTTAAAGTAGCGTAAAGTAGACTCAAAAATAAAAACGCATCGCCTCAGTTGATTCTGGGCCACACTACAAGAACCCACATCGTATGTGATCATAAGACAAGACTGAACATATTTAAAGACTCATCTGTCGTACTTTACGCAATAGCTTCACAGAGTCTTTTATCCACACAAAGAACTTATCTAGCCTGGACTAACCTCTACTAAAGTTGGCCCGATTGCCAATCGGGTCCAAAAGGGGCTTAAGTTATGTAGTGTGGCCACGGTTTACGAAACTGTTCGATGACAGCTCGACTAACGCAACGCCAGCCCAGTGTGCCATGGCAGTAGTAGTCACAAGTTTTGACTATGAAGACATAGCATACCTTGCACTACAATGTGATCAGTATGGCTTGTAGCTAGTCTGGTGGCCTCCCCGTCTTGGAGTTTTCCCATAGCTGGCATTGCCCTGGTCTGCGGGGACAGAGAGAGAGAGGCCACTGAGTGCAGAGACAAGTCAAACAGTCGGGCAGGTTCCCAGTCAGGTCGGCAACAGCTTCACCGTCAGCGAGCTAGCTCAGTCAGTCAGGGGACGTCGGCGTGCAAATACCAGGGATGCACCAATACAGCACTCCACCCACTCTATATATAGACATTAAGGTAACCCACCTAAAATGTTGACTGAAGACAGAGGAGCTAGGCTATCCTCTTCTGGCTTCAGTAGACAATTTATGTGAAGGAAGGATTTAATCATTGAACTACACTGCGAGCTCTGACATTTGTACGTGGCGTTGGGTATTCAAAGTGCTACAATCGCCACGCTACCTACCTCTCCCCAGTGTCACATCCCACTAGTGGTGCATCCCTTGCCCATGTGTACTTACTGTAGTCGTATCCGCCACCGTAGCCATAGTAATTAGAGGTGTAGTCATAGTTGCCGTAGCCGCCGTATCCCCCGTAGCCATAACCTTGGTTACTGTAGCTCGGATTCCAGTAGTTACCATAGCCCTGGTTCCAACCCTGGCTTTGTCCTGAGACAGACAATAAGTTTGGACTTAAAGCTACACTATTGAACATTACAGTTAACTGCATCTCGGTGATACCTACATGTAGGCCCAAGTGATAACTGATTAGACATTTTCTGTGACTGTAGCGTATTGAAAGCATGGGGGACACTAAAACTAGTCCTGCCAATAACGTGTATGAATGACCAGTAAGTTGAACCATTTTATTACCGCAGAGATTTCGATTTAAGCTGCAACTCACTGACGCGCATGAATGTGCGGACTGGACTTGTTTGTAAACTAGGAAATTTAAGTTTCTGCTCTTGCGCAACAGGCATGAGTACAACTTTAAGACTACCCCACAAAACAGGAAGAACGGCAATACATTTTAAACTAAATTGTTAGATAAATATAACTAAATTATGTTATCAGAGAACCCCTACATTGATTTTTACGTAAGCAGTCAGGGAAATTAAACGCAATGTCTCCTTATATATCGTATTTAACGTTATCAGAGGAGCACCAACCCAGAGAAGCAAATTCCCTGGGAAAAGCAGGGCATCGTGTAATTCAGTCAAAACACTTGATATATAAATGAAAAACTGGTCCTTGACAGACACCCTTCCTCACCTCCACGACCCCTGCCCCCTCGACCGCCTCCATAGCCTCCCCGGCCTCCTCCATACTGCTGTTGCTGGTAGACCTCTTTAGGCTGGGCAATCTTCAGCTCACACTGGGAAAGGAGACAAATGCTGTAAAACCAACAACTAACATCTGCTTTATCAGTGGTGCTCAATGTTGGGGCGAGCTTGCTACTAGTTTGGTGGGACCATGGGTCACAAAAGGCTCAGACGCTACACGCAATAGCCATGCTATAACGGTCTCCTATACACATTTTATTAGATTATTATGGTTAGCAGCACAACAGTGTTACCTTGCTGCCCTCAACAGTGTGGAACTTTTTCTCCAGACACTTCTTGACGCTGGCTTCATCTTTGTACGTGATAAAGATGAATCCCCTCCTTTTCTTCGATTTAGGGTCAACGGGAAGCTCTATGGTCTCAATCTTGAGGGAAACAGATGGAAGTTAGATAGAACACTATTTAAACAGCAGCCTCGTGATACAGAAATATGTGCCAACCTCGCCAAAGGCTCCAAAGTATTCCCTGATGGTATCTTCGGAGGCTTCAGGGTTCAGTCCCCCAACGAATATCTTTTTGGCAGCCTCCTTCTTCATGGCCATGGCTCTCTTTGGGTCAATCTGCCGGCCATCCAGCCTGTGCTCCTTCTGTTCTAGAACCTACACAAGTAGAACATATGCATCAGCAGTGTATTTTGACACGTATGGTTTATCATAGCATGAAGACTGTGGCTATTTTTAGACCACACCTGTTATTATCCATCCAGCGTTGATACATTCCAACATTAAGTTAGTAGTTGTATGCCGTCGAGCATTCTCAGCAAAACAATAAACTCACCTTGTCTACACTGGCAGCTTCTTTGAAGAGGACAAAGCCAAAACCTCGAGAGCGGCCGGTGTTGGCGTCCATTTTGATGGTGCAGTCTGACACCTCACCAAACTTTGAGAAGTAGTCCTTCAGGTCTTTTTTACTGGTGTCCCAACTGAGCCCACCCACAAACATTTTACTGTAGAAACAATAGTACAGTTTATTAATAGTCACACCTTGTAAAAAAGTTTTTCCTGCAAAGCCTTCATTTAGTCAAAATTACCAGAATTTCATGCCAATATGTATACAAGCTAGATTTTGCAACAAATACTCTTGATTGAAGTAAATCAGGAGGCTATAGCCAAAATGCATGCATGAATTTGTGCTCCAGCAGATCCACTACACTTTAACACTGCCCATGCTAAGCTTTACCTTTAGCACTGGGCCATAAGTCAAAGACACATGCTCACCCTGCATCATCTTCTCCTTTGCTGGCATTGATCTTGCCGCCGTCACCTCCTTCGCCAACTTCCTCGCCTCCATCCTCCCCCCCATCCTCGCCACAATCTTCCCCACCATCCTCCTGCGCCTCCTCTGCTGTGACAAACTCCTCCTGCTCAGCACCATTCTGGTCATCTCCCTCATTGCCGTTCTCCTCTGATGTCTCCATGAACTGGTTCTCAGCATCTGCCATGATGACTGCTTAAATAAAAGACTGAGAAGATTTTCATAAGGCTTACATTTGTTAAATATAGGTTATTTACACATCAATTAGGAACTTAAATGAGAAAAGTAAACTCCCTAATAGTGATTTTATGAGTGGCTGGTTTTTAAAGGCAGTTCATAAGTTAAACATGTTTTAATCTTTGGAGTTTAGAAGCATTTTAAGTTCTTTATTGTTATGTTATACCGAATGTATATAAAGATACAAACTATAAAAACACGCATTTGATTAGCCTATGCCTTGTATAAAACAAAGCAACAAAATTAGCTCAGGCATAAGCGGTAGATAGTTTCCTGAATGGGAGAAATTAGTTTAAGTCGAGTAATTTGGTCTCAAGTGCAATGCAATTTTTAATTTTACTTCGTGAGCTTAGTAGTTCACACTCCAACAACGAACAGAGCACTGTGTTCAAGTCGACCGCGCTTTGCAAGGCAGCGTTGCCGCTCTCCGCACGTTATAGGCCCAACCAGGAAACATTAATTGACCCACACAGTAAATACGAAGTTAGCAAAATCACGAGCAATGCCCCAGCATAATGTTATTATTTCGTTTGCAGAAGAGCTAAAACCATCGCTCTGAATACACTAACATAACAGAGCGGGAACAACATAGCGTCAAAGCCATCACGCCTGAGGCCCACTCATCGCCCAGTCGCGTTATCCTAGCACGGCTTCCGAGCTGTTTTTAACACAGACCTAGCTACCGAGATCGCTTATAAACAGATTAGAAGTGATATGAATCAAAGCTGCATAAAATCCTCAGTGACGCTATAATGTATTCGGTGTAAAGGCAAAGCTATAAACAAAGAAATCATGCGCTTACTTTTAACAAATAGCGGAGACGGTGACTATCTTGTCAAAATGGACACTCTCCAAATTCGCCGCTAACTCGTGGCAAAATATATACCACCGGATGTGACAGAGCGCTGAAAGACTGACAATGAGAAAGGCTGTGATAGGACAATCCGTAGTGTCACCGTAATGAAGAGGGTATCCCATTGGTTACCTTCACATATTGACAAAAATGAAAGACGTTGTGTCTGTACGTACTTCCTGTCCGCAATATTAGGGGTCAGTTGCCGTTATTTGTAATACATCCATGTTTATTCAATAATTTACAAATCTGACTGACAATAACATTGTCAGTCAGATTTGTAAAGTGTACTGGAATTATCCTATATGTACGATAATTTCACAACAAAGCAAATAGGCTGACAGTTTAGAGGGCTGTGTTTTAAAATCAGACAAATCACGTTAAGTAACGTTACAGAAGCATTAAAACTTGACCCTGCATCAGCTGTGAATGATCCAATCATATCTTTAACGTTACTTGTGTGGTGGTTAAAGCAGTACTGAACTGGAAGCCGATTAAAGTATTTTCTGGTAGCATTAGTTAACTGCCTCGAAAAAAGTTTTAGGGGAGGATTCCAGTACAGAGTTTAAATTGAGTGAACGAGTTGCCTTAACCTGGAATAGTTGGCTATAGTTGGCTAAAGTAGGCTATATCTTTTTTATCCTTCCTGCTATATGTTCGTCTCTTAGCAATTGACAAATGTATTGGATAAAAGCATCTGCTAAGTAAATGTTTTAGTTAATGGAATCCTGCACTAAGAATCAATTGAACCACTAGGGTGTTTGCACATGGCACTGACTTGAGGTTACTCATAAAAGGAGGAACAGATCACAAAAAGCCCATAAGTGGGTGGAATAAGAGTAAAAACAAATAAATCCCCCAATCCTTAGTAATTGTACTTTTAATCTGAAATTAAATCTTAGAGCCTTCTAGTCCTGTAGTAGCTCTAATCTTTCTCCAGGAAAGGCAGTCAGTTAAACCAAGACTAGGCTAAATCTAGAACTAATTTGGTTAGACAATTTAGGTCTACTTTAGTCAAGAACTAGATCCCTCCTAATTCCTGTTTTGGTACTGTCATGACATAAATAAATATATTCTTCACCAAATGTGAATTTAAATTTAGTAGATACACACTGGTCGCATGATAAGTAATGCTAATCTATCACTATCTACACTCTTTGGTGAGAACACAATGTTTGCTACTTCTACTGTTAAACATCTCTATGGTGACCACAAGCTACCTGCCCATCTGGGGCAAGTCTAGACTTGACATTCACACACACACTTTGTTTCTGTGGAGACGGTTGCATTTTCTTCAGCAGAGGTAAGTTATATAGTGTCCAAAAATCGTCAGGATGGAGCCAAATGTACAGCAGTCCTGGGACTCGCCAGCAAGTGAGTAGGCTATGCAATACTAAAAACATTATTGTACTTTAAACAGTCAGTGACCTCAGTAGGTCAAGGGCAGTAAAATTCTGTGGCTGTACTGGGCAATTTGAATATTCATACCTGTATCTAAATCATTGTTCCACTGGTCTTTATTGAAAATTTGTGGGAGCGACAGAAACCTGATGCAAGTAGCTTGGTATATTAAAAACCTTTTTGTTGTTGTCAAAAAGGGAAAAACAAATTATAGGGTATTATGATTTGTGAAGTGATGTATGTGGTGATTAAAGGAATTCTAATTGGGGTTGATGTGTAGGCAGTGTTGTTAGCCGATTGTTATTACACACCAATCACTGACTACACAGCCAATACAACAACTACTACATGCCCAGTTGTTCTTAGGTGTGAACTAAGGTGAACAAATACTTAAGGAGCAACTATTTTCATTTTACAAGCCCCTTTCTCTGAATACTTTCAATTTATACTTGCATGGGAAGAGCAGCATCTGCAAAATATTGCCATTTTATTTTACAGTAGTATTTACTCCAAGCATTATGGCCAGATGATCTGTACTAGTCTAGTACAAAGTGTGCATTTTAAATAGGATTCAGGCCTATAGCTACTGTAAGATCGGCACCCATGAGCCTAGAGAATTGTTCATTTGAAGTGTGCCTCTACAGTGTGTAGAGGCACACTTCAAATTAACAATTTAATCTTGCGCATTATGGGGCTGTTTGAGTCATGTAGATTCTACATGACTCAAACAGCACCATAATGCACAAGATTAAAATAGTTGCAATTGGCATTCTAAATACTTTTTAATTTATAGTAGGGCACACAACAAGTTAGGAAACTGACATCAGTTTATTACAAGTTAGTCCACTTGCCAGGTCTGCCATCTGAAACTAGGTAAAGCCAGTAAAACCCGCATGAATACTGAATGATAGACTACAGTTTTGAAAGTTTCAACCTACAAGTGGCCGCATTCCCCCAGCAAAGGGATTGCTGGTCCATTGAAAACAAGACAATTTCCCCAATGTGTTGACCGTTTCTTTATTCAAATATTTATACACAGGTTTAAAAGAAAACATTTAGAAGGTTTTATATAAAATACTTAATTTCTGAAAGATAAAAACATGCTTAAACCGCATTACTTTAAATTATTTTCACAAATAAGCAAACTTTTATCCATTTAAAATATTTAAACTGCCTCCAAAAAGTCAATTGTGGGGATTTCAAAATGTTTTGTCTGAGGAGTAACCCAACAGACTTCCAAGTGCAACAGTTGCCGTCCTAGGAGCGGGTCTTGTTGACCCAGTGGTACTTGTCAACACGGGGCCCAGTGAAGGAGAAGGACGGCCGGTAGGGCTTGAAGCCCTTTTGGCCGGAGAACTGGGAGCTTTGACCAGTAGATTGAGGTGGGTGAGGTGGAAATCCATCCCCAGAAAAGGCCTTCCTCTTTGGGTAAGTTATCCAGTTCAGGGGGGCCCCTGAAGAAAACTCACTGAACTGTTGGGGAAGAGTATAGTTATTCCGAGAGCAGCCTACATTTACAATAAATAAATTAGTTAAGACTATCATCGAATGTAAAACCCTGTATTAATTAAAAATGTATTCAATGTAATGAGGCAACATTTGTGTAGCCTTCTGACACAACATACCCATAGTAACTAATATACAAGTAATCACATTATGTTGCTATGAAGCAACAATGATTACCAACTCCCCTCTAGAAAGTAATCCCGATCAGCCTACCTGGTATACACTGTTGGGGTTGCTGACTGTTGGGATGGTTTTAAGATCTGGATTAGAGGGGTTGGTAGGGGCTGAAGCCTGGCACAGAGCCGATTGGCTGCTACTGCTACTCATGCTGGTGTCGCCGCCCTCCTCTTCATCTGAGGAGGATGTCGATTGGATGTCAACGCTGGCACGCTCCACAGCATTCTGTATGCGCCGGGAAAACTCCCCATCACCACGGCGACAGCTGTCCACCAGCGACACGCAGAACGGGCTGCTGCATTCACCATACCTGGTAGAACAGTTGGAGTTATGAGCTATGCATGCATTTTGGACACTGGATGTCATAACATTCTAGGCTCCAAATCACCAGTCAATCTTTCTCTAGACACCATGCAGGCCACATGCCAATTTTGTCATGTTAAAAAAAAAAATACAGATGTGGCTGAATGAAGTGAAATGGAAACAGAATATAGTTTGAATTGCACTTCATTGTATACTTTGATTTTTTTGTGTTACGGTTTCATTAAAAATGTTTAGCTTCACGGCGTCAAATTCATTGTATGTGCAACTAGTTACAAATATGAACACAAAATAGAGAAATCAATTGAAGGGATGACGCTAGATATTTATCTTCCATATTTAAAAAAGGAGCAGAAGTATCCAGATGGGCAGTATTTCAAATTCAACAGCGCAAGCCCATGAGAGTGGACAGAAAACTGTGGCTCATTGAAACTAAAGTATTTGAGATACACCTATATAATACAAGCCAGCTGGGGCCATTCATACCTGCAGGAAACCTCTCCTGGGTCCACCCAGAGTGTCAGCTCCTTGGGCAGGCCCAAGTCTTCATAGCGTACAGCGCTTCTAACACAGGCCTGCTCCAATACTGGGTCTTTCAACTGTACTCTGTTCATACGTAAACATCTAAAATGTACAGCATGGTAGGAAATACAGAAATGAGTACACAGGTTCTCACTTGGAATTCAACTCCAAGTTCTGTGCCAATTGAGCTAGATAAAATATGAAACCATTTGAGCTACATTTTACAGTTGAATAACACAAGCATTTCATCTTTGTTAATCCATGGTTCAGTACCAACCTGTAGGCCTGTCCTTTGCTGGGCACATGGGGGTCCCAGTGGTTCTTGTAGCACTCAAACAGAACAGAAGTGAGCGCAGCAGCAAAGCGATCTCTGCCATCATTATCCAGACAGCCATACTTCTTGGCCAATCGAGCCATAAAAAACACTGCGGCAGCGATCTCTTCTTTCATGGCTACAACAGGACTAACCCCACAGCAAAGCTACCGAACTCAATCGGCTACTAATTATAAAAATTCTTCTTGCATAAAACCTAAAACAAACTTATAGGGCTATCCTATATGTATAATTAACTGAACTAGTCTAGAGAAAGTATACCAATGGCATCAAAACAAACTACAAAGTAAAGAAACTCAAGCAAACAAATTTGCTACTGAAACTTCAGTTTTTTAATCTTGTAAGGCCTGCTGCTCCACTAATTCAAACATCAGGTGCTAAAACGTTTGCTATTTATTCTCTTCTCTCAGAGATTTTCCAGAAGCTTTGAATAACATAACATTGAGTGTGCAGTCAAGATTTAAGCCTGGCTAAGAAAGCAGAAGCGCTCCTGCACACCTGTGTCCGATTCATGTAATGGGCTGTGTGGGGGAGGGCAGGCCAGGTTATATCTGTCAGGTGAGATAATATTCGCTCAAATGGAAACAGAAATTAAAATTTAAAAAATATACAAACTGTAAACAATGTATGCACTTACTTACAGTATTTGGAATCATAATTTTTTTTAATAATGTGAATGTTTTATATTTATTCAAAATCCCATTGAACTATTAATATGTCTGAAAACTTTGATTGATATACTGGCACTATAGTGGTACAATATAAGTGGACCAATGCTAATTATGTGCCAATGTTAACTTTTAAATGATTGTTTTCAACCCAAATCCACATAAGTGAAATGTTACATAAAACAAGCATTAGCAATAAAGACAGTCACAGACAATTTAGTGACCGTTATAGAGAAACTCCTTTTGCATGAAGTAAGAGGCCAGATGACTAGCCTACAGTGTATATAAACATATAAAGCACATATTGGAGATTACATATTTGATAATTTAAACAAAAATGTTGACTACATTGTAGCCTACAGTAGATTAAATTGTAGATTGAACTGCCTACAATATTTAGACTGTTTAGACTTATGAAAGCATTATGGACTCTTACTATAGAAACTACTACATAATATTTACCTCATATGAATAACAAAAATGACTACAAATACCTCACGTTTGGCAGAACATAAATGGAAATTACAAAAATATATTCTTGCAAATACATTATGTTTGGCAGATAAATAAATTTAAAAAATACAGCATATAAAAAAATGCTAGAAATCAAATAAAAAAAATCCTAATGTATGAAATAAGAAATCACAAAACAAACCAGTCCTTGAACAAACCAAAAGTGTTTCCCCTAGGTTGGACGCCACTGAAAAACAAGAAGAGTGTGAAAGTTAGATGCCAGAGAAGGTGGTGAAGTATTTAAAAATATAAGTATTCTGTTATTGGCCATTTCATTTGTTTGTGTGAGACTACATTTATGTTGCAAAAAAGAATTCCTACCTTTTACCAGCAGCCTGGTAGAGGCAGGCCATCCCTGCCCTAGGAAAAACAGATCATTTAACAATTCAGAAGAAGGTCAGTGCCACATTTTAGAACTGCTAAAACATCTTGTTTACATTAGTGTATGTTATAATTTTCCATTTGAAACAAATCTCAAAGTGCCACAAGGTAAAAGTATCAATATAAAAGATAAAAATAATATCATAAAAATAAAAGCATAAAAGCAGCAACCAGCAATTAACCATCATATGTTCTGCTAAAAATAA
>JAOEHI010000006.1:4735221-4761886 GCA_025447815.1 Percopsis transmontana | reverse complement strand
ACCCCACATGCTGTCGCTCCCACCCGTATTTATGTTGCCTCTGGAATAAACGCGAGGAAAGACCTCAATAACCCCCCCCCCCCCACACACACACACACACACACACCCCACCCCCACCCCAGGTACTTCCAGTGTCTGCCCAAGTTCGGCCTGTTCGCCCCCGTCCACAAGGTCTTCCGTATAGGCTTCCCCTCCACCAGCCCGGCCAAGGCCAAGAAGAGCAAGCGGATGGCCATGGGCGTGTCCTCCCTGGCCCACAGCCCCAGCAGCTCCTCCATCAGCTCCGTCAGCTCCGTGGCGTCCTCCGTGAGCGGGCGGCCCAGCCGCACTGGCCTGGTGAGACGCTAAAACCGTAGAATCGCAGCCACACAGGTGATATACCGGGCCTGGGCAGCAGGGGGGGCCCCGGCCCCACGGGCAATTTCACAGTTTGTTTGTGTGTGTGTGTGTGTGTTGGTGAGGCACACTGGTGACCTTGTGAGACTGTTGGTTTGAAGACATTTACATTCGCAGCGTTGAGCAGACGCTTTCATCCAAAGGGACTTCAATTAGTACACGTGTCAACAGCTGAACGGGTCACACACCAGTTACCGTACGCCAACCACAACATTCTGTCAGACTAGTGACGATAGCATGTCATCGGCGCTTGGTTACACATTTGACAACATACGTTAGCTATTAACATATCAACATATCAAAATATTTGCCAACAGCCTAAGTACCATCAAAGTGCTGAATCTTCTAGGAGCTGCTCTAACAGGGCAGGAGAGAGAAGGGTTTTGGAACAACATAAATAAGGGATAGAGACAGAGTATAAGGGATCGTCATAGAGAACTTCTGTTGGTGGGAGTGTTATGAGGTGCTTATATACACCACACAGTTATTGTTCACTCCTAACCTAAAGTGTGCTTTTTCTGCTCAAACGTCACACGGCGAGAAAGATGAACTCCCCACATGCCAGAGGCCTTTATTTCATAGATTTATTTGTTTATAGATTTGACTGTTGTCTGCCCGATTTTCCTTTCGGGAAATCAAATTGCACCGCAGTCACGCACAGTGAGCTGAACGCCGTCCGCACAGCTCGTCGATAGCTGGAAGTACCTTGTCCATCTTACCCGGCTAATCAACTAAAAGCTAGCTGGCACCATTTGACATTGTGTCTCAAATTAGAAGGAAGATACTGACTGAAACCGCCAACCTTTTTATTAGCCCCACCTGTTGGCAGGGAGGACTGCATCCTGGGAGAGTAACAGCAGTCGCTCAGAGTTACCTAGATAATCGCATCAGGCTAAATCACTTGATATGAGAGCCAATTTTCGTAAGAAAGGTTGGAGCAGTCGATCTACTTTATGGTCTAATTTGTATGGCCTCACCTACAGGCAACTACTGTGTGCACAAAAAATCTGATTTGCATATGAATAATTGTCCAACACAAAAAGTTGCCTAAAGGCCCTGTCTTCTTAAGTTATTATATAAATAATTCCTGCTTTCAGCTGCAGTTTATACACCTCTACGTCTTGGCCTTGAACCAACCATGTTCCTTTCGAGTTGGAATAATTCTTTATATTAGCCTGCGTGAGTAAAGGTTATTCATTTGAATTGCTTTGAATCCCTGGTATTCTGTCTGTCCTAGAGTACCCTCTAGTGGTCAAACAAAACGGTGCATCGTCCAGGTTACACACCAACTGCTGCCTGTGAGAGAGTACACAGGCGTTTGAGATAGCCTGGCAGAGTAGACCACTTGAAGGCAGCTCTTATGTTGTCAGTCAAACGTAAACCAATCATGAGGGAGCTTTCAGTGTCCACATTAACTGACAGTCAGGTGATATGAAGCACCACTGTCTTTACATCATTTATCATTTAGCATTCGTGTTGCAATGCTGTCATATTGATGGGGTTTGGTTTATGTCCCCCCCCCCTTTACCTCGGCCCTGTGTCTTAACCATCCTAAAGTATCACTCTCTCTGCTCTTCCTCCGTTTCTCCCCCTCGCGCCCCTCCCCGCGCCTCTCCCGGCGCCCAGCTAACGGAGACGTCGTCGCGCTACGCCCGCAAGATCTCGGGCACGACGGCCCTCCAGGAGGCGCTGAAGGAGAAGCAGCAGCACATCGAGCAGCTGCTGGCCGAGAGGGACCTGGAGAGGGCGGAGATGGCCAAGGCCACCAGCCACATCTGTGAGGTGGAGAGGGAGCTGAGCGCCTTCAAGGCCCAGCACATGCAGGTATCTTAACCCCCCCCCCACCCAGGAACAGGAAGTGATGTTAAAGGTACACTCCTTGATTTTGCTCCATAATTACCTTCAGCGCACTCCCCTTTACCCCTCCCCTCCCCACCCCAACCCACCCATTCAGCTCTCATAGATTCGCATTGTTCTCTACCCCTCCCCGTACCTCCATCCACTCTTTCCTGGGCAGTTAGATAGGACACTGTAACACCATTGGGGAGTAAACCTTTTAATACACCTGCTAAGGCTAATGCTACTAATAATTATAATACACATGTTATAAATAATAATATAGTTATGGACGAGTGACTACATAATATCCTGGATACAGATATGTTTGGGCTCTCATTCTTTATTGTGCCTCTCTCTTGCCTGACCGCAGTACGTGACAGAAAACGAGAGCGCCCTCCAGCAAGTCAACACTTTATTGTCCAGCACACAAAAAGACAAGCTGGAACTGGCCAATCAGCTGGAAGAGGAGAAGAGGTACGTAATTCAGGGAATGTGCAGGTTTTTTTTTGGAAATCACATACAATTTACTTTTCATTAAAGGTATATATGGAAAAAATGCAATTGTGCTGCTAACCCTATTCTATGAATTAAAATAATTACTATCCTTTTTTATTTTGTTTTATAAACTTTTTTTTTTTTTTTTTTTAAGTCCAAACTCTTTATTATTGTTCCTGTAATTTTAGGTTTTCAAGCCCACACAACACAACCTAAAACCACTGAAATCTGTGTCGCTTTTGTGTTCCTCCAGGAAGGTGGAGGACCTTCAGTTTAGGGTTGAGGAGGAGTCCATTACAAAAGGAGACCTTGAGGTATTTCTCAGCACACATGAACATTGTCATCATGAGCAGGCTTTCTAATTACGTTTATGTAAGTGTATGATGCATTTAGCTTTCTTTCTTTCTTTCTTTCTTTCTTTCTTTCTTTCTTTCTTTCCTTCTTTCCTTCCTTCCTTCTTTCTCTCTTTCTTTCTTTCCTTCCGTCTTTCTTTCTTTCTTTCTTTCTTTCTATGAGATGAGCTCTCATCTAGAAAATGTAGGGTGTAATGCCTAAAAGAAAAGCCTTATGTACGCCAGCCGAGTTACAGATATTTGATTATATATTTCTGGGTGAACAAGTCGTGACAGCCTGTGTGCTCCATGAAACACACATTGTATTGGCCTAGGTGGGCTCATTTCCAAGTTGAAGAGGAGGGCCCTAGTATATTGAGGGCATGCGTGTATATTGGTCGAAACTGCCCGTGTCCCATTTAACTAAAAATAAACCAACCAACCAACCGCTATGTTTCGCCTTCTCTAAAACATCTCTAGCCTGTTGACCAAACCTTTGAGAATCCTGCTCCTGAGGTTTGGTCTACTTGAAGCTAGAACTTTATATTTATTAAAATTTTTCATGAAGGTTTTACAACACATCGCTGTTCTAAATCGCTGTCCTCGCTCTGTGCTCAAGTGTAGCTTCCTTGACTTCTTAATAAGCTAGCATAATGTTCCAGCATTGAAAGCGGATGAAAAGGACAGTGGGCTTAAAGCCTACTCGAATAAGACACGCTGAAAGCACAATTAAAAGGACACACGGTAGAAAAGTGCAACTGAAATTAGCTTGTCATTGGCAGCCATGACTGCCTTTTAATATGTTTTTGTCCAACTTCAGAATGTGATGGTTTCTGGTGAACAACTAACACATCCTTCAGTGACCTTTTCAGAAATATCTATTTCAGTACAGATATATTCCTTTCAGGAAAACGTGTTAGGCTGAATTGTTATATTGCATAGGTAGGAAGATCTGAGTGTTGTAAATTGGGCAGGCACTTGAAGCCTGAACTCAAGTGTAGCTTCAACACACAGTCGCACAGTTTCTCCTGAGAATGTTTGGCCCGGGCCCTGGCCTCTCCTCGACTCTACCACTCTGTCTCTTTTTTTCTCCCTGTCTTTCTTCTCTTCGTAGACTCAGACGAAAATGGAACATGCCCATACGCGTCGGCTTGAGCAGAGTCTGCTCCTCGAAAAGTCGAGAGCAGAGGCGCTCCAGAAAGAATTAGAGAAGAAGAGGGTAAAAAGCCTCAGCCGAGCCCCCGTTGCCTGTAGCCACTTCATTTTGTCCTCCTCCGCCTGTTTGTCGGCCTGTTTGTGTTTTGGTGGTGCCGCCGGTACTCATGGCTACACGGGTGTCGGCGACGCCCACTCAGCCTTTTGGTCTTTCAAAGCACACTTCTGGATTTGTGCCCTTGTGGTCGAAACTGTTATTGTTTCGGTCTGAAACTCTGACGGCACATGCTGTCACAGGAGTGTAACCCAGTGTTGGTTACACTCCTCTCTACCCCTCCCGCAACAGAGCTCACAGCGCACTCTAGCCCTTCCTCCTACAGCCGCCTACACTTGGACAGTATATAAACAGTGTCCTTGGTCGGAAACCTGGGGTTCTGTAACACAATTGAGGAGTGTACCTTTTTAACGTGATTAATTCACTAACTTACAATTCAGTTACGACGACTTATTAAACAGAAGAGGGAAATGACAACTATTTAAAAACTCTTGCAAATGAGCTCTATGTTGAAGGGAAATTGACCACTGGGGAGATGCTAACAGTTAGCTTTGATTGTAGCCAGATTTCACCGGCTGTGATAGGCGGTAGGAGGACACGGTCAATGACAGCTTCATGCTTAAAGACAGCAAATAAAATTCCACTGCATCGTCCCACTGTAGCTATGTGGTGCCCTAAACCTCTTCCATGTTCTTGCCATCCCAGTAATAATACTCCCTGCGATCCCAGACGTTCCATGGACCATGCTGCTTTAGAAATAATGGGGAAACCCCGTCTGCCTTTTGCTCTTAATTGCCTTAATTCGCTTTTCAGCTCTTTTTTTGTTGCTCTGTGATGTTATTCCTTTGAATGGCGATTTATTTATATTTTGAAATTGAAATATGGTACAATTAAGCATATTTCAGTTTCAGTGCTAATATGGAAGTCAAATAACATATAGATTAGCTTTAGCCCTGTAATATTTGTCACTTTTGTGAGTGACGTGTGTTGAGTGTTGTGTGCGACAGTCGAATAGTAAGAATTAACCTATAGACCGAATAAGACAAACCGTTTTTTACATTAGCCTATAACCATGGTACACCATGGTAGATAAGTCTGGTAGTCTACATATTGCTAATAGTATATCACATGAAGGGATTATTTAATATTAAATATGTTTTAAACAAAGCAGCAATAGTATGAAAATATAAGTCCCTTTACTCTTTAGCTTCTGACACTGAAAGGTTTTGGACTCTGATAGACAATAAGGTCTGCTTTCCCCAACAGGGAAGATGCACTCATGACGCTGTGTCCTTGAGGTTGGGTAAGAGAAGCAAGGTGAAAAATATTTGACCTTTGACTTTTGCCTCTGATTCTCTGCTAAACTAAATTCTTCACCTCAAATGGACTTCCGCCGCCGTCAAGGACATTAACCTTGCGCACACAATCTCTTGCTCCTGCGTGCTGTGTGACAATCTGATTCTTTGAAGTCAACAAGCTATAAACCTTTAGGTCTCGCGCATAGTTTGAGTTTGCGGTTGAAATAAGGTCCACTTTGTTGCACTAATTTTAATCATAACTGGACCAAAATGCAGATTGTGTAGTGTTTGCAGTTGCCTGCTACCGTGTAGCGTTACTGTGTCATGAACTAAGCTGTTGGTTATTGATTGATTTACTGTATGTATTGCTTGGCTGCTTCTAGTCTATCAGTGAATGGCTTTACTATCCTCTCATCTGCCCCTCTGTTGCACATACAGTGAGATCCCCAAAATATTTGGCTTGCGCCACATTGTTTTGCAATTAACACCACGACTTGAAGGTGGATGTGCATGTTGTCTCTCGATGTGAGGTCATTTTCAGTCGTATTAAGTAATTAATCGTGAGAAGCCACTCGTGTTAAAATTGTCAAATATTTGCCTAGAGGTTGTCGTGGAAACATTACATTCAGGGTACTGTAAAACAGTTAAATGGAAGGCACTGACGGCATTAGAGAGGGTAAATACCCACGGTCAGCAGTTGCGATCTAAAACTTTTTAACAACTGCAGCCTACGGTCTGAGAATTCAAGTAGGACTACCATTGAATTTACTTGGAGCCTAAAGTTCATAGCAAAGCACTTGTAAAAACCTGGCAGGAGATCGTGAACTGGATTACAGACCCTAACCTGATGTGACTGAAAATATCCTCAAATTAAGCCTGGGATCCATGTTAAAAAGTGTGCAGTCCATGTATTTAGGGGCTGTCTCTGTATCTTGCCCTGGACTTATTTCATTTCCAAGTTCTGTGCCTTTATGGATCCGTGAACACTTTCTAGCTTACACACCCAACTGTAGTGCTTCTGGTTTTCTGAGGCCCGGTTTCTTCACATTAGCGTCGGGGCTTTAATCTAGCTAGAGAAGGCTGTCCTCATGGCGGATCTTGTGTCTTCCTGGTCAGCAAACGACAGTGGAAGAGAAGAGCCGCATCATGGAACTGGAGGACAAGCTGACCCTGCAGCGGGCGGAGATCCAGAACCTCCAGGCCCAGCTCCGAGGGCCCGAGTTCGACGCTGAGGGCGACGGGGGCGGTGCGCCCGGCCCGGGCCCCCGACCGGACACCCTGCTCCTCAGGGAGCAGCTGCTGTCGGCAGGGCGTGAGCACTTCAAGGAGAGCAGCGCGCTGAAGGAGCGCTATGAGACGGCTCTCGCAGCCGGTCAGCAGGAGATGGACGCGGTCCGGGCCGTGGTGGAGAAACAGAACCAGGAGATCGGTGAGCTGAAGCAGAAAGTCCAGCAGGCCACCAGGGAGAACATCGAGATGATGGACTGCTGGAAGGTACCCATCTTTGACCCTTATTGCCCCCCTTTTAAAGCTACAATCTTGAAGTATGCTGTCTGCACACTGCTGCTGTACTTTTTCTGGGAATGTCGCGCCTAGACACCAAAATATTTAGAACTATCAGAACTGCTAATGGGATTTATTTTATTTATTTATTAATTTCATATTTTTTTCCATTTATTACCTCAATCAGCCATAAGAAGCAGCAAAATGTAAAGTTGTTTGTACGTATAATGTATAATGCTATGTTTGCAATTGTAGCTTTAATACAAAGTCCTGAAACGCTGGGAGTCATCCAGCGGTTTGTCTTGTGTGCGGCAGGCAAAGCTGGACACATTGGTCGACGACCACCAGCGCTCCTTGGAAGAGCTGAAAGCCTCTTTGTGCAGCAACCTCGCTGCATCCACGGACCAGGAGCACGATCCCCAGGAGCTGAGAACCACCCTGGAGAGCATGAAGATGGAGCATCAGCTGGAGCTGGAGAACCTCAAGGCCAAGCATAAGATCGAGGCGGCCATCCTGACCAAGGAACGCGAGGATCTCGCCGTGCGCCTCAACGACGCCAAAGAGCAGCTGGAGGAGGGAAGCCGGGCGTGGAGGGGCCGGGCCGAGGAGAGCGGCGCCAAGCAAGCCCTGGAGCTCCAAGAGGCCACACAGCGGCTGCAGCGGGCCGAGCAGAGGGTGGCGCAGTTTGAGAGCCTTCAGGTGGAACGCGACAGGTCCCGGGAGGAGCTGCTGGAGAGGCTGGAGCTCTCAGAGAAGAAGATGGCCGACTACCAGGCTCTGCGGAAGGCTCACGCAGAGAGCAGAGAGGAGGTCCACAACCTGGAGGAAAAGTTGAGGGTGACATCGAACCGCCTCCAGGCCGTCCAGGCAGACCGCTACGTGTCCCCCGACGCAAATGTGAGCGTTAAAGGAAGGGGCTGGTTGGGGTTCTGACTTGTTGGATTCCAGCAACGAGCTACAGCTGAATAATAGTCTGATCGCCCCTCATGAACGTTCTGTGTCCTTCTGTGTTATTCCAGCTTTATCAATACATACTTCCTTTTTTAGGTGATCGAGGATAATGAACTCTCAGATGAAAAAATGACCTTAAAACAGAATATTGAAGGTATTGACATTTTATATTTGCAGCCTATTTTCCAGAATTATGCCATTTTGACCCAGCTGTTTTAGTTGGAATAGAGTTGTGAGTTGCGCATATGCATATACAGTACATATAATACATAATATTTATGTGTATGCTGTACCTAATATAGGTATTTATGCAGTTCTCCCAAATGTGGCCTTGTAAATCCCGTTTAATTGGTTTTTCATTTTGGGTAAAGTGTCAACTCAGTTTACGGTGTCTTATTTCCAGAAACAATGGAGAAGTTGGTGAAAAGGGAAAAAGAGGTCTCTACTCTCACTTCACAAGTTGATGCCTTAAAATTGCAGATCGCAGGTAAGTGTCATTTACAAAAATTTTGTGCGTCTCTTGAATAAAATGAATACATTTGCAATCATATTCTTGTGCCAGCGTTGGAGGAAAAGGTTCGCTCAAGGGAGAAGAAAGCAGAGGTCCTTTCCAAGGAGAACACGCGTCTGGAAGCGGACCTGGAGTCCATGACCAGAAAGTCCCACGATGCTTCTGGGCAGCTGGTCAGCATTAGTCAGGAGCTACTAAAGAAAGAACGGTGAGGGATCTGGCCGGAGGACTTGAGGATTATTGTTCATTCATTCATTCATTTGTTAATTCATTAATGAAGTACAACAGGTATGTATTATATTTCTGTTATTGCCGTGTGCCATCCGTGATTTTATTAATGCTTAGCATCTCTCAGGCTGGTGTTTCACCCAACACACTGTCCCTGCTGTGCTAGGAGTCTGAATGAGCTGCGGGTGTTACTCCTGGAGTCCCACCGCCACTCGCGGGACATGGAGAGGGACCTGGGCCGTGAGGTGCACAAGGCCGAGTGGAAGGTCAAGGAGCAGAAGCTCCAGGAGGACATCCAGACCCTGCGTGAGAAACTGCTCCTGCTGGTGAGAGGAAGGATCGGGAGACGTCGGCCGTGCTGTTAGACTCGTTCCGTCTCATCTGTTACTGTGATATGGAAAGGGGCGCCGACTCTGTACTGACATAGTTCATTACCAATGCAAAACGCAGCTCAGAGACCTCTATATTTTCTGGTTACAATTAGTCAATCGGGTCATTTAGCGGACGCTTTTATCCAAAGCGACTTACGATGAGTCCAATTACATGGAGCAGGTAGGGGTTAGCCATCTTGCTCAAGGATTGCTTACAGGTGGGCCACCTCTGGGGCTTGAACCCACAACCTTCCAACTGAGAGTCCAGACCACTGGACTGTCCTGCTTCTGCCGGTTATGACAATGAACGCCTAACTAATCAGGACAGCTGCTCATCCTATTTTTGTGTCCGCCAGGGTCGGGAACGTCCCTCTCCAGACCACCGGCGGTACTCCATGCTGGACCCTTCCGCCCTGGACTCTGAGGTGACCCGTCTACGCTCGCGGCTGCTCGGCACCGAGGACGCCCTGCGGAACGCCTTGGAACACAACCAGCGAGTTGACCAGCTGGTCCAAGCCATGCGCAGGCATCCAGAGAAGAGCCCGGTAGAAAAAAAAGCATTTCATCTATTGATAAGAAAGAAGAATAAAAAAAATGACATTCAAGTTTCTCCTTGTTTGGTAGTGATTATATACGTTTCTATACCGTGAATGATAAAAAAAGACTACACATTGACTTTATGGTGCTGTTCTTCAGGTACATGGGGCAAATTCTGCCAATGGAATTCATCAGGAGTCGGCCTTAACTCAAGATGTTTGTATTCACACACTTCGCTAGAGTTCAGCATTTTTCCCGCCATTGTTAGACATGGTGACATTTAGCATTTAGCACGACATTCTGCTGTGAGAATGAATGCCCTGTTGTGCTCTTGTTTGCAGGAGGACCACTGATACAAGGGGAGCGATGTCTGAGCCAGGACCCGCGGAATACGATGTGAAAAATAAAAACCAGTGTGACATTTAACCGAATACTGCGATGGACGCGTGAAGGATCTTTTTCCGTTTACAGTTAATACCAAAACAGAGGTCCTTTACGGTATATCTTGCAGAAAACACCCCTTTGGCCAATCGTGACGACAGCTTAAGGTACTATAAAGATATTGACTGAAAATGGACTTGGAACGGAAGAGAGATTATTCATGAAGCACACGGCGACGTTGGGGGGCTTCATGGTATTTAGAAAATGCTTGAATTCACAAGTTTCTGTGAACTTGGGTCCAGAAGGCAATGAGGGGGGGCACACACTGAAGACCTGAAGAATTGGGTTTCAGTCACTCCTGTTTTTTATTTTATTTATTGATTTTAGTTTGCTATTCTGCTTTGTAATAATTCTCTCTCGTGAGCTGATTTGGCCGGTGACATTCAGAGCAACTCTCAAGCAACACGACATTAAAGCGGAACTGAACTTTCAGAAAAGCCTCGACTCTGCTACTCTCCTACCTCAATATTGAGAGTGTGGAAGTTAATGGCAGATGACAAGCGCGAGTTGGTCCATAAATGAGGGGTTAATTAATGGTTAACGTCTCAATATTGAGTTAAAGGGTCGAGGGTTGACAAAAGTTCATTTCGGCTAAAAAGACTAGAGACCTGGCCTGTTAAATTCAGTTTAGACAGAAGTTGTGTCCATAGAATGACCTTAGCGATTTAATCTACACCTGTGCATTATTCTAGACCTTGGTCAGTCCAACCCTGTGCCATCACACCACTTGGGTCTTTTTCTCTTGTCTTCAGTCTCTTTCCACACTAGTATTAACTACATATGAGATATGACATAGCAGCACAATTTGACACTGAATACAAACACTGTATTACAAGACATTGTAGGATTTGTTGACCTTTTGTTATGTCGGGCTAATTAAAGGGCTGCAAAACCCAAACTATGGATGAACAACTGGATTTCATTCATAAAAAAATATTTATACTGTGAGCCTTTTAAGTATTGTTACATCCAACAATAAAACTAGAAAATCCTTATTGTCAGTTACTCAAATGGTCATATATTAAACATATGTTACCTTGCTTTAGGAAAGTTTACAGCGTTGAGCAAAGTGGAATCGTAGTTCAGGGTTATGTTTCGTAGGGCAGGCACTGGTCAGATATTCATCGGATAGCCTACTGTCAGATTGAGGATTCATACCCTTGAATATTGCTGCAATGATTTTGGAGATTTAAGTCAATAAATATTAACAATGTGGACAAGGATGTGTGGTGGTAATTTCACTGTGTGATTTTGCGCGTCTGTTTTCCATGTTTGTGTGGAGTTGTTACACACCAGGCACGTATAAATACATGGTGTCAGCATAAAACCTTTTATTGCAGTCAACTCGTGCACACTGGATAATTTAACCAAGCAATTTGCGGGTTCCATCTATGAAAACGGGCGGGGGGGGGGGCAGAGCAGAGGGAGAGAGACTGTGTGTGTTCGAGGGCAAAATGTTGGCTGACTCACGCATTTTTGTGTTTGGAACGTTCTGAACAAACACGACACCTCGTGGTGAACATGACTACTGCAAGTCCCTAATTAGTTGTTGGGCAGTTGAGCACCGAATGTGTAGCTGCTAGAGACTCAGATATAGGGTAAATTAGGGTTAATTAACTCAAAATGTCTCTGGACATTCTGTATTCACGTAATGTTACATGTGTGTCATTGTCTGTGTGTGTGTGTATTCAAGATTTCATATTTTATAGGTCACATACACAAGACAGAGTGGCAGCAATGAATGGTAAAGAAATGCACACTTGACTCTGCAGACACAAGATAATCCAGATAAAAATAATAGAAATAGACAATACAATATAGGCCTACCTATGAAATAATTTAAGAAAAACCTAATAAAATAAGGGTAACACAATAAGGGGGACTGTTGACACGCAGGTATAGTCCTATTAATGAGGTATACGTGTATAGTTCTGTCAACTGTTCATCAGTCGGATGACGTGCGGGAAAAAGATGTCTCTGAACCGGCTGGTGTATGTGTGTGTGTGAGAGTGTAGCCTACTGTAATCTGTTACTATTATGTTATATTCTGCTGAATGTCCATGTTTATGTTTTATATTTCATACCCTTCCCTCAAGAGGATATACCTCTTGTTGCCAGGCCGTGGTTGTAAATAAAAATCTGTTTTAAGAATGCAGTAACTGAATATTTCATTAAAATCCCGCATGCACCTATCTGCGTATTAGATTCGATTAATAACTGTCAGGATGCAGCTATGAGGGTCCAGAGCACATAACACGAGTTATGACACAGCACATGTGATTGACTAAAATAGTTAACAATTTCAGTCATTGCTTAATATAGGCTAGAGGTCATGTAGCCTAATATATGTAGCCTATATCTTACTGAGAACATTAATAGCTGTCTGAATGCACAGATGGCTGCATGTGGCAAACGGCACATCAAGTTTTGGGGTTTTTTTTTCATAATAATTGTCCCGGGATCTAAATTCCAATTTAATTTAATTGTATTTGATATTTGTCCTATTTATTCCGCACACAACACGTCTTCTGCAAACTCCAGGTAAAAACTCCTACCACACCCCACCCCCGCCACCCAATGGGTTTCCAGAGGTTCCTTAATCCTATATGTAAATTGCAGCCAATGGATGCTGTTGTTGAGTTGGGCTGGGATTAGCCGAGGCGAATGATTTTCAATTTTACTGGATTACAGAACAAAGAAAGGGGAAAGGGACACACTGCTCTGTTAAAGAGAAAAGGAGAAAGAAAACTAGAAAATATACAACACAAATCATCATCAGTCATTATCAGGGTAGCCGATCGATTTCCTATGTGGTTGTGATGTTTCAGATTACGCTGCTTGGCCAGACGGTCCTGGTACATTGTCGCTGGGAATTGTGAGCCGTTTCCGATGGATTAAAACGGGGAATAAAACCTATTCCGGGATTGACAGCAGCCACGAAGATATTTAATCATTAATTGAGGTGAGATTTCATATTAATTTTATATGAAAGGAAATATCTCGGGTTGTATCTTCCTAGAGCACGTTACTTTTCCTGTTTGTACATTTTGAAATTACAGATTATAACCTAGAAATCTGGATTGAGGGGAGATGAGATGAAAAGACGAGCGCTAACGCTAGCTAGCGAGATGGCTAACGCACAAAGCTAACCTGTTTAGGATAGCTAGCTAGTTAGGCTAACGCGTTTAGCATAATCTTAATTAGCTCACATTAGTAAAAACACGTATTGTTAGTGGCTGGTTGTTTGTGTTCTCGGATTTATTTTATACCGTTTACCTTGTTAGGCTTTACTATACTGTAGGTTGTAGTATTTTTGTATTGGATTCATCGTAGGCTAATTTAGCCTTTTCAGGGCAACAGTAGTAGCCGTCCGAGGCTAACAGCCAGTGTAACCAGAGACAAAGCTGGCTAACGGTGCGCTGACCATTTAAATGGCAATAATCTAGTTAAGGTGAAATAAAATGAGAGGCATCACTCTTCAATTTCAGCATACTACTCACATTTCAAATGGCGCTACAGCCTTGCTAAAATAAGGCCAGCCTTAACTGAGGACTAATAAGTTAAACATTAAATTGCTATTTTATTGCCAAGAAAGAACTTAACCTTGCAACTGTTTCGGCATATGGACAAAAAAATGTCACGATGTTAAATGTCCTCTGTCTTCTTGTGAAACCAACAGACATAACATGCACTGGAAAGTTTTGCAACAATAATTGAACTCTATGCTTCCTAGAAGATCACCATGACAGATACATTTTCACCAAGCCCATGTAAAGTCTAGGAAGAAACGCGTATAACGTTACATAAACTGGAGTTTTGTATCTTGAATTCCTTGCTTGGCTCCTCGTCCACTACCTGCCCCCCCCCTATACTAAAAAAAGTTGTGCGCTTTTATACAAAATCCACCCACTGTGTTTATTGCCCCTGGGCTCTTTGTTGGATCACATCAGAATGTGTCTGTCATAATGCTCACACTGTGTGGCCCTTTTTAAGGGTCCAATGTTGGCTAAATATGAAGCTGGCTCATCATGTTTGCTTAGCCTGCTTGGAATATGGAAAACACAGGAAACAGTTTCACCTCCCAAGCATGTCATTGTGAATGATTTTGGAAGCAAAGAATGTAAAAAAAAATAATGATTTGCCATCATTCTTTGAAAATTTTCAAAGAATGATGCCAAAATAATTGTTTAATTGTTATAGGTTTATAATTACATTTTAAAAAACAAAACAAACCCTTTTGAGTGTGTACAGAGCTGACTCATTGAGGGAGTGATGTCATATATGAGATTGATAACTGCTAGGCTAATAACTATAGTATTCCTAGTAGATATTTGATACCTGTCTTGTTTATGTGTTGCACAATCTACAGTAGCACACTTTGGTGTAAAATAAATGTAAATAAAAAAAAACAAGCATAGGATGATGGTATGTTTGGTACCAGAAAGGTTTCATCCAGAATGAAGACAATGCAACCGTTTTGTGCCAACTTGCAGTCCCTGTTTCATTTACACAGGTTCTTCTCTGGATTCTGTCCCTGCTGCAGCAATAATCTAATTTGCTCATGGGGACAAATAAAGTTAATCTAATATAATCTAATCTATAAATAGAAGACCAGGCAGAGACATGTTTTGCCATCTTCTCCCTCACGGTCACTCCCTGATAAAGATGATGAAATGCTTCAGCGTTTCAGGTCTGTTAGGATAAGGATATGTTGACTTCAGACAACACTTGGGTGGATCTCTTGACTCCATAAACCTTTTAAATGGTTGAATACAGTAATATGCTGTTTATAGGCTATTTGTTAATTCTGTAGATGTTATAATATAGTGTGGTCAAATACAATCTCTGTTTTTTAAAATATATATACGTGTGTGGGTGTGCGTGTAAATTTCCTCTCCTCATAGGCCCTTTTTGTTGGCAAAAAACCCATTGAAGCAGCTGGGAAGCACAATGCCATCAACTAGGTTTTTGTTCCTGTCAGAATCGGACTAGAGCCTTTAATTGGACACTGTATTGCCACTCTCAATCTATTCCTTTCGGATTAGTGATATTATGGTTTTGTCTTAGTTTTCCTGGTTTAATCAAGGAAATTCCTCATTATTAGTTATTGATTAAAATGGCTGTGTGTGTGCGTGTGCTAGGTTATACGCAATTTAACACAGCCCTAAATGAAAAATAACTTTTTAATGTCCATTCATTGGCCATTGTTATTGTAAAAAAGATATTGAGAAAATGTGGTTAGTTTAGCTGAAGTTGTATCTCAGTGGGAAACGGTTTTAATATAGGATGCATGACTGAAAAGGGCAACAAACAATTGATACATATTTGGGTAATATACTCTTTGTAATTGTGAAGAACCAAGGCAGTTGATGATAAAGAGGGCAGTGTGTGAAACTTGCATCACACAGTCTCAACCTGAATAAGTCGGGTGACATTTCTTTTTAAAGGGCCTGTGTCCACCAAATTCTGGCTGTGACTATTTTCTATACAAATCCTATGAAGTTCGCTGAACGTCGTCAATGCAAAAACGCCCCCAGCGCTCATCTATTTCTCCCGCTCCGCTGACGGCCCTTTCGGTTGAAACCATTCCAACTTCTGGAACAGCGATGGGCTCGTCAATGTCACCTCTCTGTTGTCGGCCAATTAGGGGTTTGACATGTCCAGACCAGACATGTCAAACAAGATGTCGGTTAATGTCGGGGCAGTTTGGACTGGACTGGTGTTCTGAACATTTTAAAGACTGCAACCAATAACTGCCAACTTAGACTGCTGGGGTTAGTTGGGCTGTGATCCTATACGGTTGGAAATAAAATCTGTTAGTGTGTGCCTTCTAATCTAATCGAAGCTCAATACCAGTGAACAAAGTCCACTACTAGAACAAAGGCATACTAGTTTCCCATTCACCCACGCACCTATCCTAACCCTAGAGTCCTAGCTTGGGTGAGACGCGTCGCCTGCTCACAAATCCACACTAAACGCCACTTCTGTGACATTTCTGATAACGACATATGTGGCATTGCTTCTGGTCTGAGTGCATCCCCAGTGTTGTACTTTCTTCCTTAGCTTTACATATGAGGGGAACGAGGCCATCTATTTCAAGCCCATAATAATTTAGTGTGGGGGGTGTGGCGGTAATGTTTACTGTGTGCCTCAGGGAAAGCAGTGGGATAGGCAGATTCAAATCTCCCCCCCCCCCCCCACACACACACACACACACACACACTATTGAGTTTGTGGTCTGGGCCTGCCAGAGGCCAGTATAATGGCTCCCAGTGTCTGGAGAGATTAAAGGCCGTAGCTGCATTGTTCAAATGCCCCGAGATTAGTTTCCAAGGTGACGGATTTCAGTTGCCATGAGAACACAGTGCCTGGTCTTTAGGATGGGCTTTTTTGTTGTTTGCAACTTGTATGTCTCTCTCGCTTGTTATCAGTTTTTATCTATTAGACTTTGACTCCTTTTTTTTTTTTTTTTTTTTTTTTTTTTTTTTTTTTCTTTGTTTAAAAAAAAAAATATATAAACACAATGCACCAGCGTTACTTTCTTGACCCCAGCACTTCCACTGTGTTATCTCTAAGTCCATATATGGCCATATGGCATTCTAAAGATTTTGAACAATGTACATGGGAGAGATCAATAACTCTATGGTGTCGTCATTTTGTATGCATGTGGGATGTCTTTGGATTTTTGTTTTTTAGAACTTGTTTCTTCAGTGCGATTTTTTTCTCCGCTGTATTTTGTTTTAATTCATCTTCAGGGATAAATAAAGTGAATCTAATCTGAGTCACGCAGACAGCCACGGAAGGGCAGGGAGGGCATTTTAAGTATTTTCTTCTTGTTCTCCCAGCTGCCAGGGCATGTGTATATCTGTTTGCACCTTCCAAGGAGAACCACCGAGGGATAGAAGGACTAACCCTAATTGTTCATAAAGTCACGCTGTAAATTGTTGCTTTTCATGTGGATGTGACGTCTTGAGAGAGAGAGAGAGATGTGTGTGTGTGTATATATATATATATATAGCCGCGGGTGCAGATCTTGGTGGTAGTAGCAAATATTCAAACTGTGTGTATATATTTATATATAATTGTGTTTGTTTGTGTTTTTATATATATATATATATATATATATATGTTTTTTTGTGAATGAATATGACATTTAAAGCCTCAACACTGGATGGAAGCTGGTTTACCATTGCTCAAAGTCACGCTAGACTCTGCTGCTTTACAACGGATTAGATTAGGGTGATTGCCAATAATCCCATTGCAGAAATTCGGTTCTTGCCGCAGCAAAGGAAAATAGTGCAGGGTAAAAAGAAAAAACACTACAGTAAAGGGATGTGCAGTGTGCAAACAGAGCAGATAGAGGGGAAAACAGCGATCATATAAACCAGACGGGCTGTAAAAGAACTCTGATTATGATGGCTGCCTGCCAACAAATGGACTCCTGCGCATAGAAGGAAACGACGCAGGCCTTTTCAGCCCCATTCTGCGTCTGCATGTTAATGGGGGGTTTAAACGCAAGTCAACCAAGCGACTTGTACAGCGTATATCCAGCCGCCAGATAAACAACATCAGACCTTTTGTGGCGTGTAGGCTAGTAAAAAGCAATGCATTGCTTGGTACTTTCATCCCACTGCAAAGCAGTGCATTCAATGCCACTGCAAAGAAGACAAGCTTGAGACTTCTTAGGGTGTGTTGACTCCTCTGAGAGACGTTTTTTTTCTTCTCAGTGAAACGGGCCTGGTCATATTCATACATAAATCAGATTAGATTACAGGGAACTGAATCATTTTCTTTGAGATTGGCTGAACACTAGTCAATAATCAGTCGGTTGAACACGTCTGTAATGCACATCTGTCCGTGTGTGACTGAACCCTTGCTTGGCCCCGCCCACACAGGCATGGCTCAGATGAGGAAGCTGGTGTGCGACGGCGCCAGGACCAACCCTCAGGCCCCGCCGGTGTCGGCCAGACAGGAGATCCTCACCAGCCTGGTGTCCGCCCTGGATTCAGTGGTAAGGTGCAGACGGGAGGTCTATATGCTCCGTGTATTATCTGACGTGCGTTGCTCTCCGTGCAGTCACGCTAATGTATCATTCTTATTATCTTCTTATTACTACTGTGTGTGTGTGTGTGTGTGCGTGTGTGATGACCCGTGCGGGGGGCGAGTGGGAGGGGGGGTTGTTAACGGCGTACCCAGCATGCACCTGATGCTGTGTTCTTCGCAGTGCCTGGCCATGTCGAAGCTCAACGCCGAAGTGGCCTGCGTCACCGTGCACGAGGACAGCGTGATAGCCGTGGGCACGGACAGGGGCCGCGTGTTCCTCGACTCGCGCAGGGAGATCCAGACTGACTTCTACAAGTTCTGCCGTGAGTGATGGACATCCGAGTATCTTTGGGGGGGGTGAAGCGCGACATTTGGGACCCTTGCGTTTCCTCCAGCGGTGGCAGATTGCTGGCAAGCCTAGCGGTGTGGGTGACACGCCGCACTTTAGTGCTGCATGGTCCGGAGCTAAAAGCCCTCCACATTAATCTAATGGGTACAGCGATGACGTGTTCTAGGCGTTCTAGCAAGACAGCCACTCCAGCCGACACATTTATTACCTGGTGTGCAGCAGACCCCGCCATAAAGGACCCCCGTCGCACCTTATACAGCTTGTGAGCCTCCCACGTGCACAAGCGATACGGTGGCATCGGATTGCAAGGGTCATAAGATCTATTTTCTTATTTATAATCTTGTTTGATAATCTATTATATGGGCACACATTTTTTATTGGTGTTTTTATAATGTATAGATGGATATGGTAAGTTTTTATGCTCTCGTGTTACGCTATTAAAATATGTGGTTCTTAGCTTTTTTTACCAGTGTTGCCAATCAGTGGCAAGCAATGAAGCACTTTATTATGGAGTCACGGGTCAAATCGCACTGCATTAGAGCCCCTGTTAACTCATTTAGTTTGTTTGTTTAATTTGTTTCAGGGTTACCCTGTTTGCAAAATTCGACCACAACAAATGTCCACACCAAATGCCTGGAAAGCGACGCTAGCAAGCAAGCGGGCACAGAGTCCGAGCACGTGCAACAGAGACCTCCATCCGAGCCCCAGTCCAACATCTTTGTCCTGAGGAAGATGGTGGAGGAGGTCTTCACTGTGCTTTACAGTAAGACTCCCTGAAGTGTTTAGCCCACAATTACTGCCTCATTCTTCAGTGGTGGTGTTCGTTTATTTTAAATTAGTTAATTACGTACTTATTATTATTTGTTGTCTCAAACCATTTTAATAGTCCTGCTGTCCTTATTCTAGGAGAATGTTGATTGCTTGCAAGAGCTGGTGTTTAAGAAAGAAAGCATACTTTATTAATCCCAAGCGGGGTACAGGGGCTTGCTCAAGGCCGCCCTCGCCCAGAGCCCAGGAGGTGAACCTCTCCAGCTACCAGTCCACACTCCATATCCCTTTACTTATGGTTCGAGCTGGACTCGAACTGGTGACCCTCTGGTCTCCAAGCAAAGTCCTTACAGACTGAGCTACTGCCAACACCCTAGTTTAAATGGACTGCATTTATATATAGCGCTTTTTGTCATTGTTGCCTCACATTCACCCATTCACACACCGATGGCGGTGTCTGCCATGCAATGCGCCATCCGGGAGCAGTTAGGGTTAGGCGTCTTGCTCAGGGACACCTCGACACTTGGACAGAAGTCAGCGGATATCGAACCAGCGAGTCTGGCCCCCTTAGTTTAAGCAGTTCAACGGTTGACAAATGGACTGATTTGTAAGTCACTTTGGATAAAAGCGCCTGCTAAATGCCGTAAACGTAAAAGGTTTGTGACGTGCAGGTGAGGCGGTGGGGAAGAGCAGCCTGGTGCCCTTGCCTTACGAGTGGATCCAGAAGGACCCCGGCTGTGTGGCGGCCCACGGCCTCCCGGACGGGGTCGTCCTGAAGAGACCCTCTGAGTATGACATCAAGACCCTCATGAAGATCCTGGAGCAGAGCCACCGCATCCACTTCACAGTGAAGAGGTGGGTCCAGTCCAGTAGTCAGAGGGTGGAGGCTGTTGAATGGATGTAAATGAACTGTTAAATGTGTTTCCAGGAAGGCCAGATGAAGGCGACGGGGTTGGTTCTGTAACCTGCACGCTACTTTGTATTTTTATTATTATTGTTATTATTATTAACTGGGAGGTGTCGCGGTAATGTGTTAAACTCATTTGGAAGGAGTTTTACAATTCGGTGCAGCGCTTACAATTGCAGTTCTGTGTTTTACTCGGTAAATACAGTTATTATCTTCATGGTTTACCACTCGTACATTGCCTAAGGTCCATTTCAGAAGAGTCCCTCTTGGAATATCGCATGTTTTTAAAAAGAGGATCTGATACAACAAAGTTGAGGCCATCAGATAGAACTGCAATAATGGTGTGCATCCTGTAGATGTGGCTGTTTCTATGGTTTTACTACGGTGATCTTGGTGTTTGGTTCCTCCCAAGCTCAGTATATTGCAATAAAGGCTTGAGTTTGAACTGGCAAGATGCTAGCCCATCCCAGTGAGTTGTGACGGTATCTGGTGTCTCTACAACCCATTCTAACCATGCGTTCTGCAATGCGTGCAGACCAGCAGAAGACTCGCCACGGGAGTCCAAGCCCCACAGCGCAGACGCCAACCACAGCTCCTCCCCGGCCCTGGCGTCACCGGGCATGATGTCGCCGAGCCAGGCTCCAGGAAAAGCCCTCGGCGTCACGTCGCCCGGCCACGCCTCGTCCAGTAGCTCGCTGCTATCCAGCTTCCTGTACGGCATGCCCATGTCCTCTAAGCCCCACGCCGACAGCTGCCTCGACCTCAAGCCTGTGTCGCTCCTCAACCTGGGCAAGGACAGACCAGGGCCCTGGGCAGCAGGGGCTGAAAAGGGCCCTGCCACCAAGGATGGGGTCAACCACGGTAGGGCAGTGTCTGGGGGGGGCAGGATAGTCTAGTGGTCTGGGGGTTGGACTCCCAGCCGGAAGGTTGTGGGTTCGAGCCGCAGTAAGCATCCTTGAGCAAGATGCCTAACCCTAACTGCTCCCGGATGGCGCATTGCATGGCCATCCAAAAATATTGTTGTTTCTTTTCCCCGTTTCCAGACGAGACAGGTGTGCCTGGTGACTTGGGCCAAAGCCCCCCTGGTGTTCACATCTCCAAAAGGCTGCTCTTCTCGATAGTCCACGAGAAATCAGGTAGGTGTGAACAGGGCCCTCTAGGCTGGCATGTGGGGAAAAACCAAGGTGATGTTTCATATCATGTCGTTTATTCCCTTGTGTGTCTCGCTCCCCGTGATGTAAGCATTTCACTTTCTCATCTGGGCCGAAAACAGCGCCACGGGCTGTTTGCTATTAACGATCACAACGGTAGCGTCTTCTCCTCTTTCAAGTCTTTTTAAATCTAGAATATTCTCTTTCATGGTTGGCAGAATCGTGAGCCCGCGCAGAGTTTCCAGGTTGCTACATAAGTTAGGTGTTTGGTCCAAATAGTGAACCCCATAGTGTGACCGTACCGATGGATGGCCTGAAGCACATTTCAGCTGCCTGAAGCCTGTCGATGGAAATCACTGTTAAAATGGGTTGGAATGACGCGCATTTAGTCGGTAGGCTGCTGGTCGACGCAACCACCAAGAATGCTGAATGTACCACGGCCTACCTAATACCTACTTGATATTTATTAAGACGACTAATTGTAATGTTTTTTCCGCCTTTTGAACAATATATTGTCTTTCATTTTCTTTGTTTTCAGAAAAATGGGACTCCTTCATTCGGGAAACGGAAGACATCAACACACTGAGGGAATGTGTTCAGATCCTATTCAATAGCCGCTATGGTAAAGACACCCGTATTCATTCCAGCTCTGGCCTTTTGTTACCGTAGTAACTGTCTTCCCCTGCAGCAGTACATGTTCGTGTACTATCCAGTACAGCAAAACCAATGCTGCTCTGTTGGATCACTGGGGCTTGGCTAGACCAGCTCCCACACTTGAAGCAATTAAAGGTGCCGTAGGTAGGATTTAAGAGCTATAAATTGAGGGTCCTTTGTTAGAAATGCCACAGACGCCTGTCAGCTGTCTCAGTGAGTGAAATGCTCTGTGAGATTATGGGCGCTGGGCGACAGCCTCTGCCTTTTATACAAGTCCGTTTTAGATCTTTTAACTGAGAATTCTGACCAATCGGGGCCTCTTTTCCCCTCATTGGTCCGGCGAATCTACCTTGCCTGTCGATCATATGACATGATCACATGAGCTCCAGAGGGAGGGAGCAGAGGATGAGGGGGTGGGGGTTTGTTAGTTAATCTTTCTTTTCTTTCTTTTTTTTAAGCTAGCTCTTGTTTTAGCTAACTCTCAAATCCTACCTACGGCAGCTTTAAAAGTTACTATTTAATTCTATGCAGCTTTAAGGGGACCCCCCCCAACGGCTCTAAAGTGCCACATTACTGTTCTGTGACGTGTGGCTTCATGTCGTCGTGCTCTTGCCCTCAGCTGAAGCTCTCGGTTTGGACCACATGGTACCTGTGCCTTACCGTAAGATCGCCTGCGACCCCGGGGCCGTGGAGATCATCGGGATCCCAGACCAGATCCCCTTCAAGAGGCCCTGCACCTACGGAGTGCCCAAGCTCAAGCGCATCCTGGACGAGCGCCACGGCATCCGCTTCATAGTCAGACGGTAGGCGGCGCTCTTAGGAACCAGCTGAAAGAGCGGCATGGAGGCGACGAGCCCGTCGGTATCGGTGTACATAAAAGCTGGCTCTCAATTCACTGCGTTGTGTTGAGCTGGACCGACGGGCCGGTCATCCACTTCCACTGAACTGCAAAGTGACGCTCTTTTGTGCTCCTGTCACGTTTGTCTCCCTCTGCTGTATAAATGCGGTACCGCGCCTTGTTTGAGACAAACAAGGTTGGCAGCTATGCTAACATCTGTGATAACCTCGTTTTGCTAGCTTGAGGATTCAGAAAGGCTTGCTCGATAGACAACTCTGTATGGTGGATATAGTCAAACATGTCATGTTTCTAACGGATGATGTAATTTTAGTGTTCTGCGTACAGAAATGCCTGGTCTATCAAACGAGGAGTGGCTAAAAAGTGTATGGCTAAATAGCTTGTTCATTTTGCAATAATGATAAGCTTTCCCTTCACAATTTTGACAGTTTGCCTCGAGCAAGCTTTGATCATCTGCATGCATTTGCATTATGGCTTTGCCAAAAATTCTAAAATCTGAACATAACTAATGGGCCATTTTTCTTTTTTCTGTTTCAGAATGTTTGATGAAAGAATTTTTACCGGTAAGGTTGTCCATTATATTTGCTTCTGTTTTTACATTTTAGTTTCATAAATTAGTTATATTTTGGACTCCAAAAAGGATAACTGATTTATGCCGAGTCATGCTGAGAGCCTTGTGATAAAGGCATGGCCGTCATTACCGTGAGAGGAATCCGCCACTGCGTTTCCATGGAAAAATGATTTGCTCCAGTAGCCGGGTCTCACTGGGTGTACAAATAATTAGATTGTCCTCCTGTTTTTTAAATAGGTTTCTAGTCATTTGTCATCATATACATTACTCTCTATAATGTCATACTACATTAGTTGAACCTGAGGTGCAGTCTCAATGTTGAATGCAAAGTGGAAAATCTCCATTTCTTTTATTATGTTTGACTTATCTGCAGGCTACACACTGCCTATAGAGTTGTAGCTCAATAGCTGTATTAACCAATCCCAGAGAACTTCAGGTTTTAAAAGAGAAGCTGAAAATGCCCCCACACTTCTTCCCTAATGGTTGTTTGTGCTCAGTAGTTGTCAGGAGGAAGCATTGCCTTATTGCCTGTGTGTTTTCTGTTGAAGCCGCTGGCAAGGTGTCCAGAGAAGAAGGCAGGCAGGACTTGAGCTCCACGTTTGAGGACAGCTTCCCCGACAACTTTGGTGTGCTGCCCACACCAGTGGAGCTCCTTAGCAACCCCCACAGCAGCAGGTCGGAGCACATTCACACCATGCCTAATCTCCTTAGCCAGGCTGATTCAACACTGAAACAATGGATTTGTAGTCGAATCGTGACGGATTCCTAACCGATCGTCGCACTATGTACCTGAATCGGGATGCCACATTTAATTTTCTCATTAATATGCCGCTGTGAGAAGATTTGATGGCACAAACCGTAACCTCCCTCTGGGGATGAATCGAGTACAGGGTCTGTTTTTCATTTGTGATTGAAACGGAAAGATGCAGCAGTGCTCATGTCAACAGTCCCGCCGGCAACTATCCATGTAGCGACTTGGGTGAGGGTTCAATAGAATCGATAACGCGCACTAACCGCACTTCGGATAGAACAGAATCAAACGGTGTTTCTATAATGTCCATTTTGACAAGCTACTAAAGGAGGAGAATGTATTAACGTTATTGCCTCGTAAATCTATAGCGCTCGCTTGCATGTGGTTGCTACTAGCTAGTTCCGTGGTCCACTTCGGACGTTAAAGGTGTACGGACTGGAGGAAGTTGACTGCTGGGATGAGCCCTGCTAGGGGCGGGGTCTGTCGGGGAAACCAACCAACAAGTTTGCGCCAGATTCCTCCGCTCCGCTTTAAGACGACTGTTCCACAGACTGTCTCCAGACGTGTACTCTCTGGCCCGCGAGACCCATGACAGATTAAGCTGCTGCAATGCTCCCATGCCAGTAGTCCAATTCCACTTGGATAATAGCCATAGTTTTTGCTTTATCCCAGTTTGAATATAACCTCCCCTTTTTTTTTTTTTTTTACTTTTTTTACATTTTTGATGTTTCAGAAGCAGCAGTCACGTAGAGCACATAACTGTTACTCTGCTTTACGGTCCAATCTGAAATGTCATGCAGTGGGAGCAGAAAGTCTTGGATGAATGCATAATCCTAGTGGATAACTGTTAAAGGTTGCACTCCTCTCTACCCCCCCCCCCCAGCCATGTGCAATATGTAGTTCTATGTTATATGTGTGTGTGTGTGTGTGTGTGTGTGTGTGTGTGTTTTCATTCCCTAGGTCGACGAGTGCGTGCGTGAGTCCCTTGATCGATTGTGAGGCAGGTAAGCTCAAAATAATCCTAGGCTAATGCGCCTTACCGCGTGTAATAACTTCCCAAGCCCAGCCCTGGAGGGGTTTTTTGCTACAAAACCATTTCCCAAAGCCCCAGTCATCTCTAAATGCTATCCATCGCCCACTTCAAATATTCAAGCCTGTCATATCTAGAGCCACCTGCAGGGAGAAATCTCTGCAGGGCGTTTGTTTTTAAAACCCGTCTCAAACAGCCCTTTCTCCTTTCTCCCCCCGCAGGTCCGTCTGGAGATTGCATTCCCATGAAGAGGATTAAAACGGAGCCCCCGGACGGAGACATTATCCAGGTGACGGTGCCAGGTGAGTACCGTTTCCTGTCCAGCCGGCGACAGTGCAACAGGATGTGCAGTATGAATAGACCCGCTCTGAGCGGTTTGGCAATCTCAGGTGAAGATACTGGGCCTTTGCTATCTCTCTCCAAACACTGGTGTCACAGATGGCGCTGTTCTATGTCAAAGTGGGTCCCCATTTTGGTGTGTGCATTCAGCTTGCATCCCATGTTAATCCCTCCTGCTTTGTTCTATCAACTGTAGAAGGCTGTCTCTTTGCAGCACAGTTTTCTAGCGTTCCTCAGCAGTTTATTTAAGATTCTGGGCTCGCGGCTGTTGGGATTACCTTCCTTCAGAAGGAGTGATAAATACTTCACACTGCTTTGGCTTTCTTTCAGGTTGTCACCTTCAGTTTAGCCATTCAGTCCAAGATATTGTAGGTGCGCATGTTTTTATGGCCAAGGTACCCTTGGAGGAGAACCGCGCACGCTTCTTTGTGGCCTATTACCGTGCCTACGCAAAGACACGCAAGCATCCTAATCTCCCCCCCCCCAAAATCAATACAGCTTTTCTCTTCTTTTTCTGTTCTTCCTCTCCCACTTCCCAGAAGCCAGTGTGGGTGCGGACGAGCCTGGTGACCCGGTGGCGGAGCCCATGGTGGCTGCAGCGTACCCAGCCCCGCCCTCGCCCCCCGCCCCGCTCCACCACCTGGAGAACCACGCAGGTAACGGCAGGCTTGCCCCGCTCGCACCTCTGACCCACCCCACCCTCCCACCCAGCTCCCCAGCTCCTTCCACCCACCTCCCCCAGGGAGCTGAATGTCCCACGTGAACACCTCTGAAACCACGTTCACTGTCCTCCATCTCACTGTAGTATTCCCAGCCCCTAGTGTTCACCCCCTACGCTGGGAAACGTACGCGGATTCCTGTGCGTAGCTGTGAGGTAATGCTTTAGACCCCACCCCCCTTTAGACCCTGTCGTTGGATGACCGTTAGCTGGGCTTCTGCTGCTGGTAGAAGTTTCTAGAAGCTTCCCATGGTGCACGTGTGTAGGTTCTGACGTGTGGTGTTGTGTAGGCTTGCTGCCCCTTGTGGTTGCATTTAGTGTGACCGCTCTGCTCCTGGGGCCCCCCCCCCCCCCCCCCCCCCCCCCCAGAAAAACCCCCCAACCCCCCCAGCCCACAACAACAAGGGGGCGGGGAG